>CAKAOJ020000078.1:1200000-1567500 GCA_916701645.2 Sebastolobus alascanus
TCTCAGGTCTCCTGATATTATTCTTGGCCTTTCCATCTCAGAGGCAGTAGATATGTGGTCCCTGGGTGGTGCTTTGGCAAGCATGTACGTTGGCAGCCTGCCATTCCCTCAGAGGTGCCGGTATTGCCAGGTATGTAATCTAATACACTTAATACAGCTTTATGTCAAAACCTAAATAGAAACGTGATCTTTCTGGCTGTTGTAATTTCATATACATATTCTTTATCCAGATGAAAACTAAAGTGGAGACGCTGGGTCAGTCGGAGGACGAACTCCTAAGTGACGGAACCCACACACCCTGCTCTATTTCAGCCCGGACCAGGACTCAACAAAGCCAGCGTGGAGCCTCAAGGTATGTAACCCTACTGTATCTTACACTGCATCAAGCAGAGCAGAGATTTTGGTAACATTTTCTATGACGCCCATGTCTATAATGCATTATAAACATACATATAATCCGCTTAGAGATCTGTATAATTATAGTTAATAGTTAATATTCATAATGCTTTATAACAATAATCATAACACATTATAAAGCATTTTATAACGACTTATAAGTATCCTAATACTTCAAAAAGATCACAAAGATCATCGTGTATTCTAATTCCCATAGTTGAAATACGTTAAACCTTTTTTTATAATGCATTATAATCACTGTCATTACTCGCAAAAAAATCTATCTCAAATATATTGCCTGCTGTTTTAGACGGCTGATGAGCACAAGGCTGAGACTGGCTTCCCGCCCCCAAAACACAGAGGCAGCTCAATGAGGTTTGACTGCCTGGATGACCTGGTGATGGTAGGTGACCCTTGTTTTACTGTACAAGTAAATAATACAAACACTCTGTAGTGTACTCATTTGAACAATGTTTGACTTTGTTTCCACATGCAGCTGATCCCAGAGGAGAACTTTAAGGGTTCGTCAGCCTCCTGCGTCAGATGCTGCATCTGAATCCTCAGAAGAGAATCACGCAAAGTGATGCACCGATTCACCCTTTTATAACCCCGACCGAACTGGAGGATGAAGACTCTCTAGTAGTGGAATCAGGAAAAGGAAGTCAACTCCTCTGTTACTTCACCAATAGATGACAGAGCTTGAGCCGCCAGCTGCTCAGGGGTTGAAAACATACCTGCTGTTTGCTCCAGTGACGCCTCAGATGGTGCCGCAATTTCAGCAGATGTCTCCACTGCCTCCTCAGATGACGCTGTCCTGTGATGACTGGTGTAGATGACAACGTTCCAGCTGGTGATGAGGCCTCAGAGAGCACTGCCGGATCAGCTGAGGACAGAAGAAGCTTTAAGTGAGTCTGTAAGAACAGAGTCAACTGACGCTTGTCCAAGGGGGGATGTTTCAGCTCCCATTTGTTCCCGCTTACCCGCTGGTGGAGACTCAGATGCTGGTGGCTTATATGTTCAAGCTGCAGATGCTGCCGCTGGTTCAGCTGATGATGATGAAGCTGCAGTCATCCCTGCCTCTACAGAAGCTTCAACCAGGCCCCTGTAACGACTGACCTGTGTGACGCTGTTCCAGCTGACAAAAGGTACAGTCACAGCTGATGAAGCTTCAAATGCACCTGCAGCTGCAGTCAACAGTCCCTCTGCTGGTGAAGCTCCTTCTGCACCTTTATGACGCCCACATCGGCTCTGATGGAGTCTCAGCCACCCGCTCCAGAAACACTCGGAAGATTCTTCGGCAAGATGTTTAGGGCTGCTGTTGCTCGTCTGTTGATATGGGGGAATGATTCCATGTAATTTACTGTCATTCTTCATGTAATTCATCATTATAAAATAAACAAAAATATAAATCCCTGAGCTGTCTCTAAGCAAGTGGTAGTAGCAACGGCAATGAGTATCGCAATATTATGTTTTGCGATACTCTATCGATTCTCCAAATCTCGATTTTAATTAACCTCTTCAAAGAAGTGGGCCCGCCGGCAGACTCTGCCACTATTCTGTCTTTCAGAGATTGAAGTGGGATCAGTTTTAAAGTTAGAGTGAAGGTACTGGCATAATATGAAACTAGAAAACCTAAGGAACCAAGGTACCAACCATGGCATACTTGCATGTCAAGAAGGAGGATAAATAAAGCTCCAAATTTACGCTAAATTTTGGCGAGGAAAAACTGGCATGGTCATTTTCAAAGGGGTCCCTTGACCTCTGACCTCAAGATATGTGAATGAAAATGGGTTCTATGGGTACCCACGAGTCTCCCCTTTACAGAAATGCCCACTTTATGATAATCACATTCAGTTTTGGGCAAAAACCATGCAGTTTTATTGAATGCAGTATAAATGTGTTATTTTCACCTGTTCTAAAATGGCGTATTTGAATATTTCTGCATACTGGGGTCCCTAAACAGTCTTAGAATTGCATAAATTGGGTATCACTGTAAAGCTGAGACTCTTGTGGATCTAATGAGTCCAGTTGTATTCATGTGTAATGATGTTAATCCCCATAGTAGCTATTTCATTTTCATTACATACATATGGTGGTATGTTTTTATACTGTGACAGTTTTCCTAAAATTAGATTTGAAAAAAATTGTGATATATAGCCTTGCTTACAGTATCGCAATATATTGAATGGTTATCCCTGTATCATGATACGTATCTTATCGCCAGATTCTTGCCAATACACAGCCCTAGTGTTAACAGCATCTGCCTTAATAATTTCACAGTGACAGAATCTGCCAGCGTGTACTGTACTTTTACTTTTGACCCTTTAAGTACATTTCTCTTTACAGAAGTAAACCTGTGAAAGCAGAACTTTTACTTGCAATGGAGTTTTTCATTTTTCTTCCACCACTGTCCTTTGCTGGCAAGTCACCCAAACAAACACACCCCAGGCAGTCGCAGATTTAATGTCTGCAAATAAAGTCACCATGTGGATAATTATTGTTTTTGTTTTTATAAAGGACATGAGGGGAATAAGGTTTCCCTGCACCTCTCTTGTTCTCTTAATAAGATAATTATTTCTTGATGCTAAAAATGCACACATCACACCTTAGATTTTTTTCAGACTGAATACTAGACGACAGTTTTTTTTACAGTAAAGTCTGCCTCCTCTGAAAAAACGAATAGTAAATTTAAAGCACTTGTTCGGGTTATATCGGGTGAATGCATTGGAGACTGTCAAGAGTTTCATTATGTTCACTCTTTATAGGCCGTTTCAGTTGCTCCTGTGTGTAAAATATGTTTCTTTCTTTGTCTCCCTCATTTTGTCCTATCATGTCTATTACGCTGCATGAAGAGGGTTTATTCTTCTTCCTTAGGAACTCAGTGTGCTCTAACCTGATTTAATAAAAAATAGATAACAAAAATAAAGAGTAATAGACATTTTGGGGTAAGTAGAGGGGAGGAGGAAGCATCTAATGCCAAACATACTAGTGCTGTTTTCTCATCTTAGAGTGGTCTACCCTTTTTCCATTTGCTTGAACTTGCGCTATTGCCGTCCCAAAATAAACTGATTGCAAAAGGATTTCAACCCATCACGAGTGTCACTGAAAGCCAAATATTAGCATTTATGGCTGCATTACATGAGCGTCCTGGTTATGGGGCCGAACATTATCCAAAACCCCCAGAGGAGCATTAACATTTGATTGCAGCACCCCCATTAACGAGCACAAGGTCACGCAGAGTCCAGAGTGAAATAGGGTGCTGTCGTAATCTGCACTTTATAAAAAGTCCTCTGACACCTGTTAACCAACGCGGCCCAGCAGCGCACGAGTCAAACGCCACTCCACCTCCCTCTCCGGGCGAGTGGGTGGTTAATCAGCCTTAGCTGCAGATGTGTTATTTCTGATAGGTACGGGAATGAAACTTTCTGATTTAACCCAGGCCTCGGGGCCGTCCCTCCGCCAGCTGGCCCCTGCCCACTGGCACTCCCTCCCCTCCTCCCTTTTCCCTTTCTCTCTCTCTCTCTCTGTGTGCAGCTACTGACCCTAATCCCAAACCGCTGCTGTCACTTCTGCTTAGCCACTGCTTCTGATTACTCTACAGGGGTATGCCATAAAAACCCACTTTCTCCATTTTCTCCAGCTCAACACATGCAGCAGACCGCCGACGAAATGCGATACGAGGGATTTCAAGAACATAGATTTTGCTGCTGCCACTCTCTGCCCTTACCCCCTCGTGTGCTGCGTTCACTGACAATTCCAACAGCATCTGTGGAGCCACACGGACGGCCTACGAATTCCACAGGTGTGGAATTGCTTTCTGTGTTGTTGGGTATTTTTTTCTTTTCAGTCTCTTGACATTTCACACCTTTCTGTCTCACATGGAAGAAGCCATTTTGAAAGGTTCTTTATGAAAAATTGCATAGGCGTGAAAGATACTGTCACCCCGAGCAACCTTAAATATGTGTTTGAACTATATGAAAATATGAGTAAGAGGATCCCAAATTCCATGAAAACACTCCTCTGTTGAAACGCATTACCTTGATCTTCATCATGGCATGATGTGTCACTACGACAGTTTTCATTTACGCAGAAAACCTTTTATGGGAAATGAAATAAAAGCAGGAAAAACGGCATATTTGTGAGGGCACTCAAGTTCCCTGGCGTATCAAGAAGAAACCCAGAAATAGGGTGATCAAAAGCTACCCGACCATTATGAGCATCTTTTGGGTTGTTTGCCTTTTTTCTCAAGTCTTTAAAAGGATTTTCTTAGTTAAACATCATCATACGATAAGAGTTTGATGATGCCGGGGGATCAAACAGATCAGGATCTGTACGGTAAACACTCAAGAGGAGGTCACCACAGAGCTCCTCAGACTGAAAGCTATAGTCATCCGGATGAGATCGACTCTGTGGACTGTTTTTATCCCTCAGTTTGCCTTTGCTTATGAATCATGGGAACACCACTTAGAGGCAGAAAATAGAAGCCAATGACTGTCTTATGGGAAGTATAGGTCAGTGTGTGTGTGTGGTGGGAATGTGTGTGTGCTGACTACAAAAAAATATCCATTTGCAGTAGTGCTCTAATCTAGTATTGTATTATAATTTAATTTTAATTTTCTGTAAAGATTTTTTTTTGTCAATTAACTATGTCTTGGCATTTGTTTAATGATGATGACTGATGATGCCTTTTTTTATCTTGAAAAGTCTTTACTCTACATAGACTCCATGTCCCTATATAGATCTAGCTTTTGCAGAAAAGCGATGCATGGTAAAATTCACTAGAAACATAGTCGTAGACATAGTCATATATATCATGTCGACCTGTCCTGAGCTAAGGCTGGCACAGACCCCAGAGGCCCCGAAGTACCCTGATTGTTTGTGTGGCAACTAGTATGTTGTAATTCAATTATGACAAATGTTTTTGGTAATATGCACCATTAAAGCATGATTAAAAATGTAAATGGTAAGGCTCCTAATACACTTTTGTAGATAATCTAGTTTTAATACCTATTTTTAAGTTGATATTATGCTTACATGGTACAGACTGGACTTGGGGAATGTATGAGTGTGGAGGGGGAAATGGCTAGCAAATAGCAATAGCAAAGCTAGTTTTGTCCCAGGGGTGAGTAAAGCTTTGTTTATACTCACGCGAGGCACCGTGGCGCGGGCCTCCACAGATGGCGCACACTACGAGCACGCACAAAGGCGTTTATGCTCAACACGTTGTTCTTTGCAGTGTTCTCTGCAATGCCAGAGGGCATACAAACAAAATATTCTGCAAAGAAGCAAGAAGTCAACGAGTGTGACCGGCAAAATGCCATAAACCAAACTCCTCAATGTCGAGGAGGACTTGTAATTAACTATAAACTCATATTCATGGACATACTTTATCGCCTTTATACGATCCCTGTAAAGAGTAAAGTATTAAATGTATTGTGATGAAACAAAGGTTGAAAGGTTTAATATCCTGTAAATAATTTGATTCAGCTGGCAAATTAGAGATCTCCTGCTTTTAAAACATTAAAAAACTAATTGGCCGTCTTTCTAATTCATTTTTTTATTTCTTAATTTAATTTATTTCCTTTTATCTTATTGTGGCAGTCATGTCTGAAAAGCCCCTGCGAGCCTAGTTACAAAAATTCAGAGGTGTACGACCAAGCACGGCAACAACTTGCGGAGCCTTCGCGCTTTACGCACAATGCGTGATGATGTCATTTTTGCCCCGTGCACCCTCGCACCGGGGACACTACGGCGAGTTTAAACCCCCTTAAGGGGCCCCCTGGTAAATTAATCCAGTCCTCTCCAGAAGGATGCACCTGGTACTGGAGAGCTGCTCTGGTCATTCACTCTGTGCTCTATTCTGTTGACCACCTGCCCCACACCTCTAAAGTTCACAAACACGTTGGATCTGCTCTGTAAGATAATAATCTGTACAAAAACCGAAGTGTAAAAATGTCAATGTTTTACGGGGGGTTACATGCTGGACTATTTTTTGGCCGGGGACAGTGACTTCCTGCAGCCTTGTTATCACCATGAGGTTACCAGGCAACCAGCATAGACTTCAGAAGTTTTTGAGTCATGAGGAGTACTACCCAGCTGCCTGTGTATGATGTCTTCAATTATACTATTTTCCCAAAAAATTTTGCCTTTACAACACTCTGGAGTTATTGGAGATGTTTGTATTACAGGAGTCGGAAACATTCCTACGCAGCCTCCACTAGAAACTAATTCTACAAATCGTATAATACTTATATTAGTGTAGCCTGATCTTTATCTGCAACTGTGCAGAAATACCAGGTTTAAACAGAATGTGGCCTACTGAGTAGCAAAAAAATATTTCTTTTTAGATAGTTGCATATACAGACTTTTGTATAAATTATCCAGTAAGTTTGTTATTAAGCTTTTAGTTATACATGTGCAAATCTAATCTTGACAACCTCAGAGCAGACAAATCCTGGTGCACCCCCTGTGATCTTTGGTTGGGAACCACTGGTCTAATGAAACACACCATCAAGTTGCATCATGGGAAATATAGGATCTAGCGGTTTTGGAGTATGACCCATATACCGGGGACTAAATGTGAGGATATCTCGGTCTCTGCTCCATCAATTGTGTCTACTCTTTTTTTTTTATCTGTCTCTTGCAAGTCCCACAACTTTATTATAATGCGATACTAAATTACTAGATCACCTCTTTGGTCTCTGTGTGTGTGTGTGTGTGTGTGTGTGTGTGTGTGTGTGTGTGTGTGTGTGTGTGTGTGTGTGTGTGTGTGTGTGTGTGTGTGTGTGTGTGTGTGTGTGAAGGTGCTAAGACAGACGCAGGCTGCAATCCAAAAAGGAGGTTTAAGCTTATTGTTTTTACCGTGCCGTCATATTGCACTGTTGCAGTGAGTTCACAAGGCAGTGTCTATTCTAAAACAGAACAGGTGCTGCATGTTCAAATACACCTGATTTGTTCGGTAAATGCAACTACACCTGGCATTATTCATGGACTGTACTGTACTGCTGCAGGACATGTGGTATATATTTCCTTGAGCTGGGATGTGTATGAATCACGACTCTCTATACTTTCACTCGCTGGAGGCCGCATGCATTCAAATTCCCAGTGAGGCTCACCTGGGTAAATTGGAGACAGTTCTCATCTCTGCACCCCTTTATTCACTTCTGATGCATGGTATCACATAGCTCAAACCCAAGTCATTGATCAGGGGAGCGGCGGAAACTTGTTTAAGATGAAAAAGGAGCCTCGCCGGCGCAGAAGCTCCCCAGCTAAACAGTTTCCAGGGTCGATGTCACGACTACATCGCCACCGCTGCAGCACAAGAGGGAGAGAAGAGAGAAGAGAAAGAGTGGGAGAAAATAATGGGGGGCTTTAAGATAGGGTTTGCTGAAGGAAGTAACTGAAATATACATCACAGCATGCTGTTCTCTTTTGAGATCCCACTGCAGTCTCGGGAGGTGCAGGGGTGGGAGAATGGAAAAACACGCTCTTTAGTCACAGAGAGATGAAACTCAAATACTGCGCGGCGAGAGATGGCAGGGATACAACTGCGGAAACTGTCTTAATGTGGCGGTGCGTTAGGTAGTAGCGTGAATTTCAATCACGGCGCCGAGTGAAATTAATCAGGGATGTGGAGGGCTCTTGACGATTCCAGCAAAAGTGAATAAGATCACAGGAACGTCACAGTGCTGCATATTATAGGATCAGGGTTAGACAATAAGATAATCTGCTGCCGGGGATGAGGCATTATTATGAATAACAATGTCTGGGAGTGTGTGCGAGCGTGTGTGTGTCCGTGAATATTCTTCTTTGTTAATTGGAAGGTATTGCTCATGAGCTTACACCTTGTCAAATGTGTTCACCTTTGAAAACACTGCGATGTCTCTCGAGCTCACTCTGAAATGCACACACACACACACTTTTCCTTTATGTCCTGTGTGTGTATGCATATTTGGACATATGCACAGTCATGTTACTTGCTTATCTGTCCTCCTCTATCTGTCATGCATGTGCATGTATGTATTGATAAAAACGCCGGAGCTGCTCTGTATTCCCGACTCCCCACTGTGATGCAGAGGCTCCAGACTGAGCAATGACTCATCATGGGCTCTCAGCGAGATCTCTGAGGTCAGACACAAAAAAGAATACAGGCAGACAGAGCGGGCAGAGAGACATACCAAGATGAATAGGCTTAACAAGCGCATAAACATGGGCTTGAAATCCACCGCCAGGTTGTAGCCTGTCCACTAAAATAACCTCTTCCGCTAAAGAGGAAGAAGACGCAGAGGAGGAGGAAGAGGCACTGAGAAAAAAGGCATTGTAGGGATGTAAAGCTTGCAGCGTCAAGGTTCAAAGCTACCTGAGCATACACACTTTTCCTTGCTTTTAATTTCCACTGTTTGTTAGATACTGTGCACCACCAACAATGTGGCCACGCCTGCTGCCTCAGAGCCTCGCAGGAGCTTCGGATGCAAGTCAGCAGAGAAAAGAGACAGACAAACCGACAGCACGGTGGCGTTATCGCACAAAATGCTTGTTACATAAACAAGCTCAGATCCTGCTTCCAATTTGAGCCCAATTACACGGTGCTCACAGGCCATGGGGAGAAACACAGATCTCAGGGCAGATTAGGGATCACTCCAGCACGCCCAGCACAGGGGGCTCTCAATAGAGGCTAAATGCAGCCATTCTGCTGTGATCTCCCAGATGGGCAAAGTGGGGGGCGGGTAGAGGTAGTCGTGTGTCTGTGTGTGCAGGTGGAAGAGGCGGTGGGTCTGAGGGTTTGTCCATGCTCTGAGGCTCCACACGACAACGAGCAGGGACACACATGTGATAAGATTTTGTGCTAAAGAGCCCCATCTGATAAGACTGTCGTGGTTGATTGTGTAGAACTGAATAACTGAAGGGGGCGTGATAACCACAGCAGAGATTGTGTAATCACTTCTTCAGTTTACATGCAGTAACCTGGTTAGTGGCCATATTCTGACTCAGGTAACAGTGCTATTAAATCCTCTGCAACAGAGTTGCAACAAAATGCGGGACATGGTGTTTGAAGCCTGTTTCCTCCTCAATAACCCAGAGGCCTTACCTCCTAATTATCAGTGAGTTACATTTGACACATTTATTAACAGTTAAATTACATTGGTTTCAATATGTCTGTGATATTCTGAAGGGTTTTGACAATTTATTTTAATGACTGTAACCTGCAGTATTCCCAAAGTCCTCAGAGTGGCGCAAAGGTATGCAGAGATCCTCAAACAGAAGCAGAAGGAGGCTCCCAGCTCCAGACTCGGTCCTCAAGAGGTGGTGTTGGAAGTTGTTCCCAGAGTCCTGCAGGGCTTCTAGAAGCTTCCTCCCACCCTCTTAATTATGCCTTCCCAGAGACTCAGCTAAATGTCTGTTGGGGTTACAAAGGCCGTTTCGGACCGAGTCTCCAAAGCTCTCAATGCTGTGGAACATCAGGCCATCTTCTCCCGTTCCACCAGGGATGACATGGTCCTGTCTATCCTGACAGAGATCAGACAGTCGCACCGAAGAGACGTCCTGGTGGACAGGATCAGGAGCTTCTCGTCAGTGCTGCTAACTGAGATCGTGGACGTTGCAGCGGGACAGATTTGCGGGATGTTTCAGCCCCAGAGCCCCAAAGTGCCGGCTCATCTGACGCCCGCTGCCGAACCTCTAGCCACCGCTCCAGTCCAGGAGGAATAAAATCTGGCTGAAACTGAGGAGCCGCCAGCACCCGGTCCAGAGACAGACTCTGCAGCTTCTCCTACACCCCCTGATGAACCTCCATCCATCACTAATGTTGAGGCCAGGGAGGATGTAGATGAAAAGCCCCACATGAAGAGTTACCCACGAGCCACCAGAGGACCAGACTCTGCTGCTCCTCCTGCCTCTCCAACACCCCCTAAGGAACCTCCATCCATGACGGATGTTGAGGCCAGGGGGATTGAAAATGACGTACCTTGCCTGAATGGTCCAGAACCGACCAGAGAACCGGACTCTGCTGTGGTTCCACCCTCTACGACACCCCCTAATGAACCTCCGTTCACTACAGATGTTGAGGCCAGGGAGGATGTAAAGGACAAACCCCACCTGATTGACCCGCAACCAACCAGAGAACTGGACTCTGCAGCTTCTCCAAAACCCCCTGCTGAACCTCCATCCACCACAGATGTTGAGGCCAGGGAGGATGGAAACCTGAAGCCCACCAGAGAACCAGACTCTGCAGTGACTCCGGCTCCCCTCCTGCTGAACCTGAAACTGCAGTGCAGGACGGACTAACCACCAGCCTGGATGAAACGGAGCAGCCGACCTTCAGTCCAGAGATAAACTCTGCTGAGGTCTCACCTTCACCTGCTCCTCGGAAATCCCCAACTGAACCTCCTCTCACTGATGTCCAGGACAGGGAGGATAAAAATGACAAGACAATCCTGGAGGATTGCCCAACTGCCACCACAGAACCAGCCTCTCCTGTGGTTACATCGGTTCCGCGGACCCCTCCACAAGAACCAGTGGTCACTGTTGAGGTATCAGAAGAAGTCGAGAGAGCGCAGTGCTTCTTCAGCTGGCTCGTTCAACCACTGTGTTTTTGCTTTATGTGATTGTCTTAAAGCATTAAATAAACACAATAAAATAAAAAAAAATTGTAAACAGTTGTGGTATGTACATAATGTCATTTCTCTTTACAGCCCTGATAGTTTTCTAGCACCTGTTAGGATGGGACAACATAAACATTTATCATTCCTACTGTTACGTACTCTTTGGTGACCTAATGTAATTGCTATAACACCAGCTAACTTCAGCCTAAGCAAAGCTTAGTAAGTCATAAAGATAGACCCTGAACAAAATAATGCACTAAGGTGAAATATAAAAACAAATGCGGTTACACATTACGTCAGCATGGGTCCACAGTAGGCTAATGGCAATGTTCGTCTTGCATGTAATAATTTTTAGCTACTTAGATAATTTGGGTAGAGGCCTTTTTCAAACAGACATTTGGACATAATTGCAGGAAAAGAACAAGTGTTACTAATACCATTCATTAAACTGCATTCTGCTTAGGTGACTCATTTGTTCATGCTGGCTGCCTGGCAGTGCTTACTGGGACACATGAATGTGAAAGTGTTTATTACACAGCTTTGTCTAATACTCGATTCTGATTGGTCAATCACGGCTTTCTACGGTCTGTTATTTCTCTATAGCAGACCGTTGCCATGTATAACAGACCGTTGCTATGGGCGCAGTTCTGATCTTGTGCTCTGGAGGACCGTTTTTGTTTCAGATTAATGATTTCTTAAGTAAGGAGCCATGTCATAAGCAGGATAATGTACAGCTAGACCGCAGTGAGACCAAAGTTGTCGCTAACTTCAGGGCTAACCCCCGTTACTTTAATCGGCAGGTGGCCAAGCAAGACACGGGACTTGGCTTGGGTCTCGAGTAGTGCTGCAATTAACGATTATTTTCTTCGTCTGTCGATTAATCGATTAGTTGTTTGGTCTATAAAATGTCAGAAAATGGTGAAAAATGTCCATCAGTGTTTCCCAAAGCCCAAGATGACGTCCTCAAATGTCTTGTTTTGTCCACAACTCAAAGACATTCAGTTTACTGAGATAGAGGAGTAAAGAAACCAGGAAATATTCACAGTTAAGAATAAGAGAATTTTGACTTTTTTTCTTACAAAATTACTCAAACCGATTATCAAAACAGTTGGCAATTCATTTAATAGTTGACAACTAATTGTTTAATTGCTCCAGCTCTAGTCTTGAGGAACAGTGGCAGTTATTCAACGACTAATGGCCTAAACTGTACACACACTGCACTGCTATGTTCACAGCTATAACTTCACAACTCACCGTCACACACGCTCTGGCCACTAATTGTTAATAATAAAATGAGTGATGGCTGAATTAAAGTACATTTAGCTTCTTAAGTTTCAGAGTCCTGGTTTTGTGCCTGCTGCCTCACTGTCACACTGCCATGGCTTAGCTTACTGGCACACTTGAATAGAAAGAAAGCCATCTTTAACATGATTAGTAACACCTGTGCTTTTCCTACTATGACAAGTCAAAATGTCTGCCCAGTTTCTGTGGTGTGCACTAGCACCATATGGCCCTCATTAGTTTGTTCTTATCAGGGCCATTTCAATACCACATGTGATTTCCTCCAAGTGTAAAGCTATGGCGAAACATACGGTGAAACACAGTGAATTGCAAAACATGTTCTTCAAATTTTTGGCTATTCTAACCAAACTGGAACATTTAAATGCATCAATCTAAACTCAAGTTATATAATGTATAATTTATACTTCTAATTTTGTAGGGAGCCTTTGAAAGCCCCTCAACTATCCCATGGACATCATCAGACTTTAGTACAAGTAACTGTTTTGAAAAACTGGGGAGTGTGTTAAGCATAGTGAGCTAAACGCCTCGTGATAAAAAGGTTTGATTGAAATTCAATTTGCAGTGTAAAGGTCCCAATGGTACAAATTTGCAAATTACAAGGAAATCTGATCGACACTGAATGAGTCATGAGAAGTGGGCAACGTTATTTTAGCTGAAGTGCTGTAGCTGAGAGCAGTTTGTAGGCACTAGTTTAATTCTTGACTGCTTTACAGTATTACTCTTTTATGTTTTAATCTATATGTGAATAATTTTACACCGCATGTAACAAATGTCAAATTTCTCTCATACTCCTACTTGTTTTCTAAAATATCCCCTTTGTAGCTGTCACTTTTTCAGCTCATTTTTCAACAATTCGTTCTTAAACTCTCACTTAATCACAGTAATGTTTGAACCAAAATACATTTTTTGATTGTATGTAACATCAAATGTAAATAGAGAAATTAAAGCATATGCTACCAATTATAAACTTTTCATAATGTCAGTTTAAACAGCAAAATGTTATTGTAAAAATATCTAATAAGAAGCATTTCAGACTGATGCTGATTCGCATGATTTTTTACATACTTAAAATTACTACAAGAAACTTTTAACTTGTTATGAAACAGTCTCAATATACAGTAAACTATAATACTGATTTGTCTATATGACCTACATAAGCAAAAAAAGACCATCAGCGAGAAGATTGGTTATCTCTATATAGTTATCTGGTGCTCGGAAACACTACCGCTTTTGGCCAAAGGGACCGCCAAAATCAACACAAAATTAAAGTTTCCCATAGTAGCTTTAATAATACAGTAATATCGAAACTCACTCATTTCAACGTATTGGCTGAGTTACGGCGTGTTTACACAGAAAGCATTTTAGATGCCTTTATGTGTATTTTAACCAATCCAGCTCTCTGCGCTGGCCGCGTAACAGCTCGCATTTTTCTGGCGCTATACACAAAGGCAAACCGAAGTGTACTTTTACGCTTCAAGTGTATTTGTATAGGCAACAGTAGCATGATTTTAGAATTTATTCTTTTGCAGCAAACAGTAATATAATTTTTGTCTATCATAAGTAAATATTAGAGAGCAAAATCAATCAATGAGTTGATCAATCTTTTAGTCTCATCAGTTGATTAAGCTGCTTGTCAACACTGCAGCTTTATAATCTACTTAAACAATCACATCACCCAAGTTGAACCTAATTTTAATGAGCATCATTTTTTTCCATGTCTCATCCTGTGACTGTAACCTGCAGCTCCCTCAGGAGAGGAACACTGGAAATTAAACAACAGCTGAACAAGAAACACACACACACACACACACACACACACACACACACACACACGTAATCTGCTTAAAACATTAAAAAGGGGGGTTGTCAATAAATTCTGATAACAGCTGATACTTCCTCAGTACATCAACATGTGAGTGAATCTCATTGCTCTCCTGCTTTGTTGCTCAGTGCAGCTCTGTTGTTACACTGCAGTGGATTTGATGGTGAAATGTGATTCCATACTGCCATCTTGTGGCGACTCAGAGCAGCACAGTTTGCTCTGCTGGCTGTGTCAGGAGAACATGACATAGTATTACAGGGTTAAATGGTTTACTGATTTAAATTTGCAGTGTGACTGTTTACAGAATTAGCTGGCTATGGACACGTCACATCTTTTACTCTCTAATACTAAGAGCAGCCATCTGGAGCTTAATAATGGGTTTGATGTGCAAAGCTGTAGGCACAAACAAAACAAGTGGGTAATATGGCAGGCCTCAAGATAAGATACAGGAAGTGGTGGAAGAAGTATTCAGATATTTTACGTAAAAGTAGCAATACTACAGAAATACTCTTGCTACAAGTCCTGCATCCAAATCTTAGTTGAGTAAAAGTACAATATTAGCATCAAAATATACTTTAAGTACCAAAAGTAAAAGTACTCATAATGCAGAATGGCCTATTTCAGAATCATAATTAGTGATGCCTTAACGTGTTCATCACTTTAATGTTGCGGCTGATAAAGGTGAGGGCTAATTTTAAGTAGGAGTGTAAATCACAAGTTACATCACGATACGATATTTGCTGATATCACAAAGTCTGCCACGATTCGATTTTGATTTAATCCAGGGGCCTGCGATCGATATTAGAGAGTATCATATACCGGTTTAACACAATTGGTTACATTGACATCAACTCATAGAAAGCAAATAAAATATGATTTGATTTGATAATTTTATTACTAGGCTCTGATGGATGGAAATGGTGACACAGGCATGCCATGGAAATTTCAAAATAAAGGTGCATCTTAAAGATGACGATATGTATCGATATTTTCACTTTGCATCGATGATATTGGATCATTGAATCGATACAGCGATCCAGATCGATCGCTATATTCCTAATTGTAAGTACTTTATATACTGCCGGGTAGCTTAGTCTATAATAATATATCATAAATTGTTAGTTAATTTATATTTTGTATTAGTAATCTAAATCTGCAAAGTAACTAAAGCTGTCAAATAAATGTAGTAGACTAAAATGTACAATATTTGCCTCCAAAATGTAGTGGAGTAGAAGTATAAAGTAGCATAAAGTGGAAATACTCAAGTTAAGTGCAAGTACCTAAAATTGTACTTGAGTACAGTGCTTGAGTAAATGTACTTAGATACATTCACACTACCACTGCACAAAGGAATACTTGTTAATGATTATAGAGAAATCTTTCCAGAATCCATCATCCACACACACTTGTGCTACGATCAATTTCCTGCATGCTTTTGAAAGGTCTCATCAATTCTGTGTCAATAATCTCAATGACTTTAGACATTAATCTTCTCGGGAAGACTGTAGTTACTCGTGGCCTCTACGTTCTGCTGCTGTCCGTTTGATTGGACCATTATTGATGTTCCACGGACTGTGAGGAAAAATAATTGCACACTTTATTTCACATTCCTGTGCGATTTTTCTGACGAGACCAATGCCGTATCGGTCTCGCTCGTGCTGAATCTGCCTCCCCGAGATCTGTTTTGATGCTGTGATAACTCTCTCTGCCATGCTCTTTCAAAGCACATTCAGACTCGCTGTCCTGCGGGGAGAGTGACGGGCTCCGCAATGTGACTCTCTTATCAGTTTTCACACTGATGTAACTGATATTTCAGAGTGCCATCACAGTCACGATACAGATACACTGCGACTGTAAGAAAAGCTGTCTGGGATACAGCAAACGTTAAAAAGCATTGTGTCTGCAGTCACTCCAGAGATCGTTGGTCATTTAAATTTTTACACATTTGACAGTGGTTTGAAACTGAAATCCATTTATCTTTTACAGTATTTTATAATTGCTTGGGCCTTGGATCAGTTCCCTTGTGCAAATTAAAAATTTAATTTGTGCCTTTGTGCATCAACTTAAAGTGGAAATTTGTTGTTTGTTTTTTTTGTTTCCATGACCCTGACTACTGTACATAATTATAATTTATATGAACTTACCTGTTTGTCTGCCTCTGTCTCTCTCTTCCTCAATGACTGCTACTTCCTGTTTGAAGTTCACATGTTAGCAAGATTGGTAGCCTAAATACCTCGTTCATATTGAAAACATGTCGCAAAACACTGCCGTATGAATTTATAGGCTATATGTAAATTCCAATTGATAAAATTAAAATGTCCCTCGCTGTCAACAAATCACATGATACCATTCTTCTGACTGTCTTTGGACAGCTGCTGAACAGCTAATGCTAAATTAGCTTGCCTGCTACTAGCTTAGCTAGCTAGCAAGTTTATAGGCAGGCAACATGACATTACTTTGAGATTAGCTAGTGAGCAAACTAGCAAACAACACTTCTAAAAGTAAACTCGAAAAACATTACTTAGATAGATAGATAGATAGATAGATAATAGATAGATAGTAACTTTATTGATCCCGAGGGGAAATTCAAGTTTCCAGCATCACAGTTCCATAGTGCAAACATATTAGTAAAAACGTCACAGGTAAGTAGTACACATGTTAGTAAAACGACACAAGTAGTAACAAGACACATGTAAGTAATACAGAGTATAAAACAAAATATGCCATGTGAAGAAAAACTGTTAAAAATGAATATAGTACAGGGTAAACAACTGAGATACAGGGCTATTTAAAGAAGTGAATGTAGTGCAGAAAGTGATATAGTGCTGGGTGATTAAGTATAGGAGATAAAGATATTAAGAAATGTCAGATATGGAGTATAATTCAGGATAAGAACTGAGGTAGAGAAGTTTTTTGTAGTGTGCGGAATTAAATTTAGTAGTCCAGCTCATTAGTTACCATGACAACTTACTTGGTTTTGTGACTTTTTGAGAAAGAAATGTCCTGATATCAGACCTCCTCCTCCTCATTTTCCCTTCTGGCTCCTCCATGGTTACCAACCGTCCATAGTTGCTGCCATTTTTATCGGAAGCATTGTTGCGTCTATGCGTCACGTTGTAGCCGTTCTTCAAAATAAAAGTTTTCGTATAGCCTACTTTCATGTTTTTTTTTTTTTTTGGGGGGGGCACAAATGCATTAGCATGTTGGTTGATGTTGCTTGCTGAGCTCATCCAGCTGGAACCAAATGTCTAATAACGGTTTGTTGGAGATATATGGTAGTCCATTTATGATCAAAGCTGAGCATAACATATTTAAAGTATCATAATAATAGCTGTGGAGGTTTTTATTGAACATTAATAGGTCTAGTTCTAATCCACAGAGGAAAATCCACAAATATGTAGGCTACCATGATCCAGATATTTCATTATCCACGTTTTTTTCTATTTGAGTTGTGTAAAGACAAATCCACAAAAATTCAGAACGATTTGCACGACTTACTCTGTAAACACGTATAAAATGATATGGGTTTACATTTAAAGTGATATATATATGCATTTGTGGATCTGTGTGCCACATCCCACTGATGATCTCTTTTTAAAGGGATTTCTGAATTTACAGAGATTGATTCAGTTGAGGATCAGGATTTACAGTATGGGGATTATGAAGACTGGGGGCATTAGAGCACCAGTATTTCCATTCCTCTTTTCCACTTTGAGGCAATATCTTGAGGTTACATTGTCAGGCTGTCTGGTCTTCATAATTAAGGCCCCAGTTAATCCAGAGTAGAAAACTACACTTCATTGGTGAGGATGTTGGCATTTGTTTAGCCTATATGTTAACATATTTAAATGTGTGATACGTATGTAATCAGTGTTTAAAATGCAGCTATCTTTGCTTCCACTTGGAGCCGCCAAAGAGTAAAGTGGCCTGGTATATCTTTAAAGAAAAGCATATTACAGAATTCACCCATAAAACAGTAATAATGTGTGGGTATGATGATCTCAGATCATCCTCTCGTTCTGTATTCTGCTGACTCAGAGCTAATGGAGCTGCGGGGAATTACTCACATTCTCCACGACACTCCCTCTGGGACAGCGCTGCCCTCTCATCTGGAACACACATACACACACATTTTGCATGACTGCAGGCTCGCTAGTCTAACCCGCTGCACTTCTAATTCAAATGTTGGATAATTAGCAGATTTTTAAACAGCTTTGTTAACTTATGATGCCATCTTCACTAACTAATGTCACATCTAGCAAAAAATACAAAATGTATAGAGTGTCACCAATACACACGTTAAACCTCTTTTATTGCTATCATTCATATTCATACACCAAATAAACATGCACAATGTTACTATTTATTTACAACAGGTTAAGTAAACCGATGCCTATATTAGCAAACAGTATATAAATACATTTCACATGAACATGTCCCAGGAACTGTGAGGTTGGTAGCCAACGTCACCTTGAGGCATTATTAGACACGTACCACAACAGGAAAGAAAGGGCAGTCCAACGGTAGCCAGTTTCAAGTTTTCTGTTGCCACATATGTTCTGGCAATGTTGCCCATAATGTTCTGTTTCACACCTTTCTTTCTGCAATGTATTCTCACTTTCCTGTGGTATTTGTAACCATCCAAACTGCTGTTCATTCAGAACAAATCAGCCCCGATAATGTAGTAACAACCGTGGAGCCAAAGGACAATTGATACTTTTGAGCTTTGTGTATGGATCAACTTCCAGTGAAAAACGTTCTGTGTGGTTGCTCTTGTGGCTCCATATTGGCATTCATCTCCGTTCCGTACCATTCACTGAGAAGATGGCTATCAAAATTACAACCGTGGTGCTGTATTGTATAAAACCTGACAGTCTGTGTTTTATCATATTAACCTTTTCAATGGGTCAGTGCTCGCCGACTTCCACAGAGCAGACGCAGCTCGAAGGCAAATGAACACTGTCACCGATCACTCATCCTTTCAGTAAGACTCAAATAACTGGAAGGGAAAAGAGAAGTTTGACCGTCCTGCACTTTTGGACCCCAGATGAGACCCCAAATCAAAGTTGCATCATTATCATCCTTTCAATAGCCTCAGCTGAGCATTTTATGACTCTTCTCTATCATATCAAACTAAATCAAAATCAAGCAAAGCAGAAGAAACAAAAGTTGCACTTGATAACCATGCAGGAAGAACAGAAACAAAATAAATCCTACTTTTCTATTATCATCAGGCAAGGAGAGCAATCAAAGCATTTGTAAGTTGATGACATATTCAAAAGTAGATTAAAACATGAGAAACGATGCAGATAAAATACTTACATGAACTGTTTAAAAGGCAATGAAATATAAATAGATATAACCAATTTAGCTTATGTTCAATACACATCGAATGGTATTTCTTAAAATTGGAATGGAATGAGTGAGTGTATGTCACAGTAATATTAAATACAGCAATAAATAAACATGCATCTCTGTCGTTAAAACTGAATCCCGTTTTCTATCTGAAAATGAAAGTGTAATGTTCATCTGCTCATTGATTGCATGCTATTTCAAAAATGATACTCTCAATAACAAACATGATATTAACATTTGAAAATGCATTCAAAATCTAAACTAATTTAAAGGGTAACAAAGAGGAAATCAAATTAGGATCTTTGGCTCTTTGGTTCACATCACTGGTAGCGAACGAACTGTATCACCTGAACTGAAACACTCACACAGAGAAAGATGAAAACAGCCTAAAAAGCTGAGGACACAAGTGAGACCTCAAGCATATCCAGGCCTATCTCCAATTGGATAATGCACAGATGATGACATCCTGTTGAAATATTTTGGCAATTTCATTCATATTCAAATCACTCTACAATGTCTAACACATCTAGGTCTGACTACTGCTTTATGTATTACAAAAGCACAGTGAGAAACACCACCAGCAGCCCATAAATAGTGCTCCATATATCACTATTACGTGGTACCTCCCTGTCTAGCTGTTGCTATTTGCATTACACCTGCCCATAGTATGGAGACACAAAGTGTTAAATATTTAATAAATAAAAAAACGTAATGAAACACTCAATACGTGAATAAATAAAGTAAAATTGATAAATAAACCAATAAATTGCTAAATAATTTAATAAATTATTAAATCCCATTACTATGAAATGTTATTTTTTAAATGACAGTTTTATAGGAGCTATTTTTATTTCATTATAGAGCATTTTATTTCAAAATGTCACTTTTTAATGACATTCACCTTGACCCCATCCTCCCTTGGCAGCGATATTACGAATCCTACTATAGCGAAGGCATGACCTGCCCTACTCTGCCTCTGATTAACTTATCATGATATTCTTACACAAAGCCTAACCAACCTCACTCCTCATGCCTAAATCTAACCAATCCAACCAACGAAGGCAGTGAGTCCTAGCCAATCAGAGGCAGAGTAAGGCAAGAAATGCCTTCGCCAGGATTCGTAATTTGGCGAGCTGCGCTGCCAGCTAGGGCAGCGCAGCTCGCATAAGCTCTGTGGCAAACACACAATTATGATATTTACACGTTTTGTTCAGCAAGATAATCTTCACAAATAAACACCACTTTTATGATTTTTGAAGCGTGAATGCAATCGCCAGAAGTGAAAAGCTAACGTTAGCCTATAAACGAACTACACCACGGTCGTATGATGGTAAGTATACACAACGAGGCTGTAACGGCGGTCAAGCCGGCGTGATGACGTTTAGTAGTCTCATTTAGCCACTTGATAGCAACCGCCCTTTTAAGACACATAAAGGCTTCAAAATTCATGAATGGGGTATTTATAGATGTATTTTATGTTGTAGAACAAAACGTATACATTTTTTAAGCTTGTGTTAACCACAGACCTTATTTCTGGCATCCAACTAAAAACCTATTAAAAAAAACCCCATTGACTTCCAGACGAAGGAACCGAAAGTGCGAAAATGCTAACTCATTTCCGGGTTTCAGGACTCATTCCTGTAATACTCTATGGGGAAAATGCCCTTATGAAATAAAAACTGAGATTTGAAAAGTGACATTCTAAAATAATTTTAAAATCCATAATGAAATTAATGAAAATAAAAAGTATAAATAAAATCTTCTAATAACTAGTTGAATTTGAATAATTTGATGAATTATTTCAGAACTTGCTATCTATATATTTCACTCTATTATTCATATGATTTAACTTCAGAATGTCATATTTATGCCATGTAATCTATTATTCAACATATTGTAGTTCCATTTCCTTCCTTGTGAAACTGCAGAACAGATTTGTGAGATGACAAGTGCCATAATACTGCTCATGGTGGCCAAGTTTCCAGAATACAACTGAAGGGATCAAAGGCCACTACATTTATAGTGTCAATGAAAAAAATAAGAGAGATGGCACTGCTCAGTGAATTAAAAATAACTCACAGAAGGACACAGAAGAAAGAGAGACTTCAACAGCGAGCAGAAATGTCCTTGGGAGACTGGTTTATAGTTTTTAAAACACTCTCCTTGTTGAGTTATTTTTTTCAGCTGCCTCGTCTCTCTTTTTCATCACTCTTCTTCTCCCATCCATTATTTTTGCTATTTCCTTCTAAATGTTGTACCTGCAGGCAGAAATGGAAGATGAAGTTGTAAAGTATCAATAATCGTTCCATCACATCAGAGAACATTTGCTTTCCCTCAGTCATAAAGCCTTAAATTACAGCTCCATCTTCTGCGTGTCAACCTTCACTTAAAATGAATATACTACAGCGATAAAGATGCAGACTGGACAATTTTTTCTTAAGCAATGCTCTTTTCATCTCAAGGTGTATCAGCATTGACCAAATCTAATCCAGTCAGTGTCAGATGGACCTCTTATTTAACACAACCAGCTGTATAAAATTTTAAGCAATGAGTTCGAGTACATAATATTTAAAAATGGAGCTGTAATCGTAAGCGTTACTTTTCCCCGAAAATGTGAGTATGCTACTTCGCTCATGAATCCAAATGCAGAATTTTTACACACTCATCTCAAAACACACTTAAATAACACTTACTGTACATACATACAGTAAAATACACTTCTTGTCTACATACACTCCCCGTCTCACACTCTCTGGGACACATGCTGCACTCGAGCGAATGCTAAAAGTACAGATAATATGTCCAGTAGAGAAAGTTAACCATGACAAAGGAGAGGGGGAAGGTGACTCTGGAGTAGTTGTCTATGTGGTGAGGGTTCTCCACGTGACAGCAAGTCATGGAGCGGAGCACTTTGCGGACGGTGGCCAGAACAGTGAGGCACCGGTTGGTGGGCGCCGGGGGCGACGCCTCGGGCTTAGGCTCACTGCCCGAGGGGCTGGACGGGCTGACGGTGAGTTCTAGGGAGGCGGGAGGCGGGGCGGCAGCCGCGGCAGCCTCCTTGCGTCTCTTAGCCCTGTTGTGATTGGTGATGGTGGTGATGATGCCGTTCATTTCGTCGTCAAGGTCGTGCACGTGGTGGCTGTACTGTAGGAGGACGAGAGCCAAAGAAAAAAATTAGTTTTGAATAGAAACAAAAACATGAAACGTCTAAATTAGAGAGCGAGTAGCACCGCTTCAACTCACCCCAAAGTGCTCATGATGACATGATGATGATGATGATGATGATGGTGGTGATGACAATGACCACCATTATGATGACAATGACCACAACAATTAACAATAACACAGTACATCCAGGAGGGTCTCACCAGGAGCAGGTGCGAGTCCATGTGAGAGAGGGTGCAGAAGTGGGCCACGGCGTACTCAATGAGCGCTCCGAAGATGAAGCTGAAGCAGATTCCCAAGTAAACATCAATGGCCTTAATGAAGCAGTTGGCGTTGGGCAGTGACGTCCGGGCTCCCATCATCAGAGTGGTCATGGTCAGTACCGTGGTCACTCCTGCAACAAAATAACACACAGAGACACTGGTGAAATATGGATTCCTCGATCAATCATGAAAGACCCTTAACATTTATCAGCTTTTCACTATATAAGTGATGGAGCGCTAAACGAACACACAATTTCTGCTACTGTTTTAGGTCTTTTTTTACATGAGGGGGTGCTGTCTTTGACTGTGCTCTTTTTACTAGTTTTAAGTGGGCAGGTCTCATTTAAAGAAGGTGATGTCACTCTGTTGGCTTATGTTACCATGTGACTGTCGATCAAATCTATTCAAACCACACCCACACACAAATGATACGCAAGAATTTATTTTTTCTTCAAAACTTTAACTTTGATTGTTTCTTATTTAGTTATGGATATTCAATGTTATGGAAGATTTGAAACCACATTTTCAACCAGCTAATAAACTGTTCAGTGAACAGTATATTTTCTGTATTAAAACAATGCAGAAACATGTCACCCAATGCAACGGTGCGGGCTAATTAATATATTTCATATAGCTTTTTGGTAACAGTAGAGGTCAATGGCATAGATGAATAAACTATAATAACCTCTTAAAACCCTACTGCCCGCCGCCGGGTTAGGTCAGGGTTTACGGTCAGGGTCAAATGATGGTTGATGGTTAAAGGTTTTATGGTCATCAATATGCTTCAGTCTGTTTTCCAGTGTCACAGAAGTCAGTGAAAGTAATTGGCAGATACTGCATTTTGATGACTATAAAACCTTTAACCATCATTCAAAACATTGTTGATCATCATTTAACCCTGACCCTAACCTTCCAGTGGGCAGGTGGGTTTTAAGAGGTTAAGGGATTTGGATACACAGGCAATATTTGTTAAATAGGATAAAGTCATGGCTGGGTTTTGGTCTTTTGATGGGATTTGTTGACAACAGAGTAAGATAAATACTGTGTTATCCTTTGACAAATCAACATTCTAAACAGAAACAATGGCAGTATGTTATACTGTATGTAACTGTATGTAAAAAGAATGACACAGAGAGTGGGGTACTCAAATAGACAGAGCTGCTGACATAAATATTAAGAAGAAGAATCATTCTAGCCATGTCTTGCAACTCAAGTCATCCAATTTCCCAATCCTACATCCCTATAGATGACCAGAAAATAATATGACCTCATCTGGAGTTTGTCATATATCCCATTTCCTTACATATGAGACAAAAGTTCAAATTGAACTTAGTCAGTCATGGTATGGTAAGGATGCACAGACAATTATATATAGAAAAAAAACAGCAACAACACAAGAAATAAGCAAAGATCATCTGCACTGACCCCAATGAAATTAAGCCCTTCAAATCCAGTGTGCCGTGAAGTAGGATATCTTTTAGTTTTCTTTGTTTTGAGAACTTTGTGTTCTTAAAGCCCCCTTCAGTAGTGCTGGATTTAATTCAAAGCAACATCTATGTTCAGATGTCCTCACTAGATAACACCAATGTCACACATGCTCTCTTCAACTATCAGCCCTAAAAAATCAAATCCAAACCAACATCTGTGCTCACCAAAGGAGAGTAAATGTCTATACGTGGATTCTTTATCTCATAACAGCAGTACACAGCGCCTACAGTGATGCACAACACCTACATACAGTGTGGTGCAATGTAAAAGTGTGCGACATTTGACCAGGAAGGCAAATTTGCATATTTGAGTGTAAAAAAGAAGTGTTTGTCCATTACCTATACAAATACGTGCTGGAACAGAGGACAGGGAAATCCAGAAGGAAACCCACGAGAGGACAACGAGCAGGCTCGAGGGGACGTAAGTCTCTAGGATGAAGTACAGAATGCTCCTCTTCAGCTCAAAGTGGAAGACCAGCTTCGGGTAATTGCCTTTGAGAAGAGGGACAAAAAAACGTGTGGTGTAAATCAGAAATCCTTCCCATAAGGGCTCTTATTTTACATTATTTAACGGCTGCTGTTTAAAGGTTCTATACACAGAATTCAGAGCATTAATATAGCAGCGACGAACAACGATTTGCAATGTAAAGATATAGAGGAGTAATGTCTACCTGAGCAAGAATGAAGCTTCTCTGTGCGTTGTTTGTGGGCCGGCTGTGCAAGTATTTTAGTGCATGTGAGTCCCAGTATGTGTGCCCCACTGGCTAGCTAATTGCCTCCCGCTCTGCACTGCGCTCATACGGTGGTTGCTGCTGAGAACGTCGTCCCGACCCGCGGCGATGTTGCTGAAGCGTAGCACTCACCCTCCGGTTCCCCCTCAGGTCGGCACTGTTATCTCTGTCAGCACTGCTGCCGTTGTTTGCACTCTTCGTGCTGGTAGCACAGTTAGCTGCTAGCATGGATGCAGGCTATAACAAGACCTGGATACGGTGCTGCCGCTCAGCCTTGCTTCCTATTTTTTTCCAGTGGCCACTCGCGGTATTGCAGCGAAAAATCCCCCTGCAGACCAAAAAGCATTTTCCCCGTAGACCACTATTGTAAAAGAGACGTCTGTAAAACTTTTGACAGGACACCTCGAACTGCAAACAAGTTTGATTATTATTTATATTTGTAAAACTTTCATTGCGTCGAGAAAAGCAATTTTAAAATCTGTGACGTCATCAGAATGTAAAGTCTGTTGGCCAGCGAGAGGAACACTACAGCGTATATTCAGTGGGCTGGGTACCCCGGAAGTAAACTCGGAAGCTAGAAAAACTAGCTGAATAAACTCCTTCTTGGGGTCCGATATCCAGTTCTAATAATACATTCATGGCTGCTAGCAGCGGGCTCAGCTGTCGCCATGTTGAAAGCCCCGTGGAGGCAATAAATAATGCTCTGAATTCTGTATGGAGAAGCTTTAAACATAAGTATAGCCCTGGGCGTAACATTAAGCGATGGCTTTGAAAGTCATTGTTACCGGTTTCATAAACGGCCTCTGAGACAGATGTGTAGTGGTCCTCTACTGTGTACTGAGCCAGCTGCAGAGTGTCTAAACCACTGACAGACTCATTTCCTCTGGTCCAGTAGAACATGACGTCATTGATGTTGTAACCCCCTGTAGGAGAGAAAAGAGATTTTCTTAGGAAGATTCCAGAAAATAACTTAAAGCTGTACTAATAATATTTTTATTTCAACAATGGATCCAATGAGTATGTTTATTGTGAAATGTTTTTGTCGTAGTAAAGAACTCACAGAGCATTGTCCCCCGATTCTTTAGTTTCCCCTCAGCTCTACGCAAAGACTGTCTATGGCTGGACTTCAACTCATTGGTTTTGGTTTTATGGCCCCCAACATTACTGTGTTGGTTCAGACTCACCACTCTCATAGCCTCGTTTCTAGCTGCAGCAGGCAGCTGCTTTCAGCAACAAAAAAAGCTCTGATAAACCCACTGTTCACTACCTTTATTACACGGCTTTGTTGAATACTATTTATTTTCTTCATAGCAGACCGTTGCTATGTATAACAGACCGTTGCTATGGACGCAGTTCTGATCTCAGACTCTGGGGGACCATTTTTTTTGTCAAATTATTGATTTCTTAAGCAAGTAGCTGTGTAATAAGCGAGATAATGAACAGCGAGCCGGTCATTGTTGTGAAATAAACCACATCAGGGTCCACCCCTCCGCTTCAGGGTCTTGTATTGCCCTATAAGGGTTTATTTCACAACAATAACTGGCTCGGTCTTCAATATCCCTTACACGAAGCACCTTGGCAAAGTTAACGACTAGCTGTAGACCAGGCCTGCTAAAAGGAGAGTGAATATCTGACTTAACATTTGTCAGGTGGCCACAAACACAACTCCAAATGACTGCTAATGTTGTTCCATGTCTGCTGAATGAATAAATAAGCAGCTGTTTGATAACACGTTCACTATAAAACGTTATGAGGTGATAATATGTCAATATTACACAGTAGATAAAACACGTAAATTTTCTTGTCCTGGAGCGGTTTCAGTGTTTGTGCAGGTGGAAATACGACGAAAACACATTACACATTAGCTTAGAAAGCTGCTATAATTCATAATTATAGTGATGATGATGATGATAATGAAGACAAGGATGATGATGATATAGAAAGAGCATTAATAGTTCTTACTAAACCTCAAAGTAGCTATGGGGGGGGAACAGTTGGGAATGTTAATTGCTCAAGCTATGCTGAAGCCTGATCCTCTTATGGTTGAGTTGTTTGGGATTGCAACCCATAGTGGGTGGTAAATTCCCTCTAATGCTACATATCAGCACAAGAGAAACATTTGGCAAGAACTAGATCTGAAAATCTGGTCTAAGACGTTATGTTACCCCTGAGGAGCAAATGGGTAAGATCTACACCAACACTAAAGTACTGTATGTCTGCCGTTAAAACAACACGACACTTTAAACTCTCTAAAATGCAACGTTAATGTTTCATGAATGTATAGAGTCACACAGTGTAAACAGAATATCCGTCTCTCTAACACAGTTGGACACACAGAGATCCAGCAGGATTTGCTAATGGAAATGCATTTGTGGTGTTCATGTTCGCTTCTTCAAAGGGGGTGATGAAGAGCTTAACTCTTGCCTCATACCATAACAGACTAATCATGCATATTGCACTGGGCCCTAGAGAGCCCTGATAACCCAAATAAAACTTGGAATAAGAAGGCATGCAAAATGAATATGGTCAAAGATTCCGCGTTTAAGTGGAGCAGTGATTTTGATACAATATAACTCAATTAATAAGAACTGGTGTGGTTTTTTTGATGAAATTTATACAGGACAAAAAGGTGTGATTAACAACCTCTTTGGTGTATTTTTCTCATTTATCTGCAGAGGGAGCAAGAGAATAAGAAACGTGGGAGGAAGTGCAGTTGGCTGAAGCTGGAATACACCTCTATAATCTGCTCTACATGAAATACTCTATGATTTGCTGTTGCTCTTCCCATTTAAACCCATATGGAGTCATGTATTATTGACCAGGGTGACGCTGGGAGCAACGTCCCCTAATGAAGGGCAGCGGTGACTTTGATGCTGAAAGGTCTTGTAAATTCACAGTTTTCTCTCTCATTGTACTCATTATTTTCCTGACCTAAAGCCCTGACATTACTGTACGAATTAGAGACACAAATGGGTAGTGACATGCTGTGCAATAGCATGGAAAGAGTTACATGGGGGAGGTACGTTCAACCTTCCAGTGCCCTGTCGCCCCTTGAAAACAAGTAGCCATATCAAAGATTTTTTTCAGAGCCACCACAAAAAGTTACATTAAAGCGAAGATCACAAAAGACTGCGACTTATCTTCTGACTTTTCCTGCTGTCAGAATGCACTAAATATGTTACCGCAATCCCGATCTAAACGCGCCGCACCCTCCCACAACGGCGCTCTCTTTAAACCTTCCTCCTTTGCAGAGAGGATCCACTTTTGGCACAGTATTAAAATAAATAAATCCTTGAATATACATCTTCATAAAGAGACAGAGCAGAGAGGGAGGCAGAGATTGAAAGAGAGGAGGAACGGGGAGAGAGAGAGAGAGAAAAACAGCAGCAGGATGAGAGGGAGATTGTAAGAGAGAGAGAGAGAGAGAGAGAGAGAGAGAGGAAGATGCAGATATTTAGTCTGGAATTATTGAAGCATGTGGAGGAAGGATCCATCATCCTCTCA
The DNA here is from genome assembly GCA_916701645.2 of Sebastolobus alascanus. Classification (NCBI taxonomy): domain Eukaryota; kingdom Metazoa; phylum Chordata; class Actinopteri; order Perciformes; family Sebastidae; genus Sebastolobus; species Sebastolobus alascanus. The sequence goes on from CAKAOJ020000078.1 coordinate 1,228,627, forward strand.
GTTACCTAACTTTAACCTCCAGATGTCTTTTTGTCTGCTAAGTGGGACTGGAGCTGCCGTTAAATGTTTTATTTGGCACTGAGGTCCTGGTGGGCTTCTGGCAGGGATCAGACTTAGCTTAGCCTGGCTGCCTGTCATGGAGCAGAAGCAAGCTGGAAAGCAAATATGGCAGATGAGCGATGGAGGCTGAGGAAGGAGGAGGGGGTCTTATTCTTCCTTCCATCCATTGCACAGCCAAAAAATCCATCTTGCCATGTTATTTATTCTAAATTGCAATTTGCCTTAATTATAAACATATTGCCACCGCATTTCCAATTGGAACCATTGAAAACGTGTCAAATCACTCAGGAAAATGTCAAGAAATTTCAGAATGCTTAAGTGGACAAAATAAGCCTACTGGCAGAGGTTTGCATTCTTAAAGAGGACATATTATGCTCATTTTCATGTGCACACTTGTATTTTGGGTTTCTACTAGAACATGTTAACACGCTTTAATGTTCAAAAAAGCATCTCTTTTCACCCTCTGTCTGAATTGCTCCGTTTGAGCTCCTGCTCCCAAAGCATGTTTGGATCAGTAAAGGACTAGTTCCGATATTTTTGGAAATGCGCTTTCTTGCTGAAAGTTAGAAGAGAAGATTGATATCACTCTCACGTCTGAGCATTAGAGGTGCCCTCTGGAATTCTGTTGTAAACAAAACAAAAGATAGGTGTACATATGTTTGGTTCCTCATCAAATCACATGGTGTGTATTCTTCAGGAGACCATAGCAAAAAGACTTGAGTCCGACTGCAGGTCAAAGGCACCAGCGAAGCCGGACGTGGGTCTTTCCACAGAGGCCCCGCTGGAGTCTGAGCTCAAGGAGTTTCTGGTGAACCTGCACGGTTTCATCTGATTTCACCAGAATCGGACCCGGTAGCACCGATGACAAGCATTAAGAATAACTACATAGAAATAGGCAATCTTCTCTCTGATGGTCTTGTTTCCTTATGTAGGTCATATAGAGGCATCAGTATTAAATTGAAACTGTTTCATAACGAGTTAAATGTTCCACACAGTAACTTTAACAGGCAGAGAGAAGAGTGGTATCAATCTTCTCATCTAACTCTGAGCAATAAAGTAACCAGGCATATTTCCCTGTTGAACTATTCCTTTAAGGGTCGGGCAATTTTCCAGTTTTCATGACAGACTTTATGACAGAGAACCCTACACAGGAGAATACTCCACCATGACCTGAATTGCCCCCTCTGTGTGACATAAGCATGCAGTCTCACACGCAGGCACATGCACACAGCAGCAGCAGTGTAGAAGATGAGAGAAAGTGATCCGTTTGATCCTTCGGTTTGATCGGATTCATTTGACATCCCGCCCACCCACCAAGTCACTGCCACAGCTTGAAGCTGCACAGATCACATTTTCTTTATTAGGCATGAAGCTTCCTTACAGCTCTCCAGTTGCAGCGTGCAGGTCTGCTTGTCCATGGGGTACTTGGTCAGATCCATGTTGCAAGCCACGGTGGTGGTGATCCTAAAAAAGCAAAAATGTTGTTATTAAAAGGGACATTCAATGGAAAAGTATACCTATAGTAAATATTATTTTTGCAGTAGATCTAACACAGTGGTTACAACTTATACCAGACATTTATTCAAACAAACAACAGAGCAGATTTGTGTGTGAGGAATTGGCTGCTTTTTAGTATGTATTTAAGTATGCATGAATTGAGCCCTCTTTGGCACATAACTGCATATCACTTGTAAAGGAGAATGGAGGCTTCACTTTGCTGTCATGCTGTAAATCTGGGCCAGCATGTATGAAAGCTTCTCACGGTGTAATTTTGGTCTTAAGTGCATCAGAATTCTAAGAATGATGCAATTTTGGTTTTAGGATTAAGAATAAGTGCTTAGTGTTTTTCCTGAGTGATGAGTTAAGACTTGGTCTCAGGTTATTGGCTACACACTTTACATATTTTAGCGTCCTGTGTTTTGGAAAAACAGAAACAATTAAACATGTATTTGATTCACATTAGGGCTGCAACTAGTGATTATTTTCATTGTCGATTAATCTGTCGATTATTTTCTCGATTAATCGATTATTTGTTTGGTTTATAAAATGTCAGAAAATGGTGAAAAATGTCGATCAGTATTTCCCAAAGCCCAAGGTGACGTCCTCAAATGTCTTGTTTTTTTACGTAGACATAACTTGAGTCCATATTTCACAACACCTCTTCCTAACTGGACGCGATGCGAGCAAGCGATAGAAAAACATCAGATTGTTTCAGTTTTTCCCAATGAAGATGTCCTAACCTGCTCTGTGCATCAGTTAACAGGCAAAGCGACGCGTTCCTTGTTTGAAAAAATGCTCGCCCTGGCTCAATTTATGCAAATTATTTTCAACCTATTTTTATTGGTCAAAATCAAAGCTGACAGTAACTGACAGTTAATCAATATTGCGCTCTCTAGAAAGTGATCGCTCGTAGTATATCTGTTTAATTTTTCACGCTACATTCGCCAGAGTTTGCTCACTCGCTGTATGTTAGGAAGAGGTGTTAGGAGTGCTAAAAGTTAGAGCTTCACACTTTCTTTTTTTTTTTTTACCAAGATTAATAACGTCTTACATAATCAGGATTCATAATCAGTGAAAGGGACGCTGATTTTGTGAATGAAATGAATATTGTTTAAGTTTCTATACACCAATTAGCTGTCAATGTGCTATTGGCTTATAAATGGGAAAATTAAGGTGGAACCTCAAAAGATCCATTGACCATCATGCACCTTGACTGTTACAGCGATTTACACAAGCCTTTATCTGATATGCATCTTTAGTCTTTACTGTACTGACATTTCTAATTTCTTCATGATATTTTTCATCACATGTAGATGCGAACTGGACCCTCATAAACCCAAAAAGTAGTAAGTAAATACAGTAATTCTAATTGAATCCTCCCTCTTAACTCTCAACCTTTAGCTCAGTGCTTTCTCATGTATTCCCCCTGGCACAGCACTGAAACATTTACCACAGCTGTCCTTTTCCTCAACACCTCATATTTCTCACTTCGCTCTGTCCCTTTTCACAGCCCCAATTCCCAGAGGTGGCCATCGCTCTCCTGACTATGTTTTTTCGGCTTGTTTTACTCTCACTAGTCCTGCTTGCTCTCTAACTGTGAATCCTCCTCAACATTTCCTCTGTCAGGGTAAAAGCTCAGAAACAGTGCAGCAGCTCTTTGTGTGGATGCAAAGGTCCATAGAGACTAGGACACACAGACACACACACACACACACACACACACACACACACACACACACACACACACACACACACACACACACACACACACACACACACACACACACTGAACAACATAAATCAATAAATGTCACTCTGTACATGACAACGTCAGGCACTTGTTAAAAATAAAAGCATGAATCACAACTCATAGAAAAGCACGTTCACACACCAGAGAGCAATGCAGTGCTCTATTGATGTTTACAGTGTATGGAGGCATTATTAACTGTGAGGCTAGACTGAACTGAGCCTGAATACCCAACCCAATTTATAACTAGAACATGACACCCACGTACTTTCTTGCCCCCATGATAGTTACAAAGAAGCCATTAGAACAGTGAAAACGTCCGCCATGTGCTATTTTCTCTTTCATTGTGTAACCAGAACACGTGTAACCATGAAGAGAAAGTTCAGCACCACTGAGTTCCGGGCACAAATGAAATCAGGACCACGGACAGCTCTTACACAATCCATAGACAGGCTGAGGTTATAGCATGTGACATATAAAAGCAGTAGGATGTGTTAATCCCATCATCACAGGCTTAAAAGAGCTGAACGAATATATTCCCTGGATCATCTATAACCTTTCTATCTATAACCTGTCTGCTTGGCCCAGTGTCCAATCAGAACGTCATGGTAAAGCATGTTTCAGAAGCTTGCCTAGAGCTTGTCAGAAGCTAAGCCCTTCCACACAGAGCGATCGATGCTGGGAAGATGCTAACGGGACTTGCGGTTGTTTTGATAGCTCTTCGTATTGACAGATCACATGCTCCTGTATTCATACAATCCAATACCCAAGTCATAGAATTGACACCAACTCCCTGCTTTGCAATCACATTATCTCAAATTCAACCCACGCTTCCTCCCTCAGCCAATTTCTCCTCCATTCCCTGGCCTACTTTGCATCGACTGCCGGAGCAGAAAAACAAACAAACACAACAACCAATAAACCAACAAGCTTGTTGGTTCTCCCACCTCAGCGCGTAAAGGACGGTTCCGTTGGGGAAGATGCGTATCAGCCTGTTCTCCACGGTGATGTCATGGAGGAAGGACTTCTTGGAGTCGACGATAAAGGTGTCGGGGACCCAGAGCAGCTCCACCAGCCGCCCGTCGAGGCTCAGGCTCTTGTTGCCCTCAAACACCAAGCGCTCGTCCGTCCAGCGCTGGCGGAGGAATATGGTGGCGGTGTAGTCCTGCGGGATCGGGCCTCAAAGGTCACAACAGAGCTAATCGGCTATTTTAACAAGCGTGTCACTAATATGCTGACAAACGAGTGAGGTTTTTGCAAACCAAGCTTCTCCTGTGTACCTGTATTTCATTAGTCAGCTTGTGGCTTTTTTTATTTTTTTTTGTATTGTTGGGTATTGACGGCGTCAGGTCCCTAAGCCCTTCTGTGCCTGAAGCTACAGTAATCCACAGCATTGCTTCACGTCAGCAAGTCTGTTCTGGGTTTTAGGACACTGAACATATTTTGTGCATCCATGTGGAGCTACGTAATCAATTTCTTCTGTTATGTGGCAACAAGCTGCGACTGCAATGTCCTAGCTAAACACGTGCAGCCCCACAAGAATGAATCAGTACCAGAGGAATGCCATCGTCCTGTCTACTGTTTAAGTGAGAAACTACGGTCTCTACAGTCCAATCTTTTTCAAGCTTAATTTTTTGCTTGCCATGACGTGATTTGTGTGAATAGCAATGTGTGTGCGTGCCAATTTTTGAGCTGAAGAATATTTGAATGGATTTTATTAGTCCCTATTTCCTTAAAAGCCACCATATGTAGAATATTTGAATATCTGACATTGGCACCATTTTCGTGGTAGTATTAGCAGGACTACGAGTCTACAGTGTGTTAACATGCTCTAACAATGCTAACATGCTATTCCTTAGCAGGTATAATTTTTATAATGTTCACGATCTTGTGTGTCAATAGGCTAACATTTTCACTTAGCAACTAGCACTTAAGGCTACTGGAAATAGTTTTGCAGTTATTTCAAAACCAAAGTATTGGACAAATTATAAATTTGACCTGCTGCTGGCGCTGGATAAAAAGTCAGGATCTCACCAAATTCATTGGGATTCAACCTTTGGGCACCATGAATCTATATACAAAATGTCATACCAATCCATCCAATAATTGTAGAGATATTCCAGTCTGGACTGAAGTGGCGGAACAACTGACTGACAGAGGGGCTCTAAACGCTTCACTATTGTCTGAGTCATTAGAGGATTACAGAGCTGCAAACAATCTACCAATTATTTTCTCCATTAACTGTTTGCTCTGTAAAACATTGAAAAATAACAATTTCTCAGAGCCTCAGCGGACATCTTCAAATTGCTTGTTTCGTACAACCAAAAGTCCACAAACACAAAGATATTCAGTTTACTCTCATTGAAAACAGAGAAACACGGCAAATATTTACATTTGAGAAGCTGGAGAGTGACTGCAATTATTAATCATTTATCAAAAATGTTGCTGATTATTTTTCTGTCAATCTACTAATTGACTAATCCTTTCAGCTCTAATTCATTCCAATGCTTTCATAAATAATTCACACTATTTACATGTAGGTGTTGACACCCCTTATGAAGTCAAAAGTCTGTGAGGTGGTTTCACTTGTGGGAAAGTTGCGTAGAAGTTCCTCTGAGTGAAGGTTTGTTGTTGCATTTGATCAATTTTATTATGTCATTTACTGGGTATGATGCCGTTGCAACAAAAACCTCACAGATTTCACTCATTAGTTGGATAACTGTTCTGTAACGAGTTTTCATTTTTGACACATTCAGAATTTGAATAATTGCATTTTGTAAATGGGGTTTTTCAAGGCAACTACTGAACCGCAACTATTCACATCAAATGTTTCTTTAATCGAATTTTCAAACAGCCGGGGTTATTGTGAGAAAGTACAATACATCTACGGTACAATACGTCCGTATTTGAATCTAACAAGAGAGTTTGAGCGGTAGATCAATGGAACTAGAACTAATGTTGGGTTAGGTTCATTCAGGTCAACAGGACATAAGGAGGCATTAGTAAATTTGAACGACTGCATGCCACGCTTGATTACTTTGGGTTTGTTGTTGGGCATAAAAATATTGTCTTACCATGTTGATCTCTGAGATGGTGTCAATGCTGGCAATGTCCAGGCTCATACCCACCGTTACAGGACCATCTAGAAACAAAGAAAGAAGAAACCAATAATAAACTGCTGCATCATCCCAACCATATGATTATATGTTTAAATGTGTCTGTGAGCGTTCATGCATAGATACAGATGGCTACATGTGCCTGAGTTATGTGATATAACAGGGTATATTGAGAAGGCATAAGGATATAAGGTTGTATAATAAAGCATAGTGTTGTACCATGAAAGGTTCTTGAAAGACAGCATATTTAAAAACGCTTAAGACCCTCTGGCGCATTAACAGCTGCAGTCTGTGGAGTGTGAACCCCCTTGAGGGAATTAGTTCTCCCTGATTCGCCATCAAAGAGGGGTAACTTTTCCGCTCTCTCTTATGTTTCATCTTATCATTCTCCTTCTCTCTCACTTATCAATCTTCATTTCTGTCAGAGAGTCTAATGAGCCTGCTGTCAGACTGCAGATACTGCATGCGTTGTTGTGTGTGTGCCTATTGTGGGTGTGTAGTTACTGCATGCATGATGTGCATCTAATGTGTTTGTGTATTTCTTTACAATCATGTCTTCACACAACGTCAGACAATTTAAACAAAACATAAAATTAAGACATTCGGTTGGTACTTTTATCGGAGTTTAGCTTTAAAGGAATAGTTCACCATTTTGGGAAATATGCTTATTCGATTTCTGGTGTTAGATGAGAAGATCGTTACAACTCTCATGTCTTTATTGTAATTATGAAGTCACGGCTAGCAGCCGGTTAGCTTAGTTTAGCATAAAGACTGGAGGCAAGCCTGGCTCAGTCCAAAGGTAACAAAATCCCCATACCAGCACCTCTAAATCTCACTAAATAACATGTTATATCTAATTTGTTGAATATGTACAAAACATGGAATGTAAAAACCAAACACGTTGGTCTAGATTTTGTTACCTTTGGATCTGGACTGTATATAAAGATGGAGACATGACAGCTCCCTAAAAGTGAAGACAAAACATCTGGATCACCCCCCTGGTGGCTGGCTGCAGTATAGGTCATAAAGCCGGCCTCCTCCATGTTAGCGGATGGGACATGGGCCACAATAAAAAGTCAAAATATACGTCAAATAAACGTTTCCTAAAGATGGTTTCTGTCTTTTTAGGTAGTTCTTATCACGCTGATGTATGTTCAAGTGTTCATTTTTCTGATATGTTTGGTTTAATTAGTTATTTGATGCTATAAAAAGGGGGTGAGACGTCATGATTGACAGCTGCTCTGAGTGAAGTAGTCACGCAGCCGGAGGCTCGGGAATTGTACGAGAGAGGGGATGTAACTTTAACTTTCCATAACCGTCACGATTCTGTGTGATAGAACATCTGTCAGTTTGATCATAAATGTAGATATTGAGATATTATGGTTAGTTGTTGTGTCTTTCTATCCCAACAGCTACTGTGGTGCTAACGTAGCAGGTAGGTGCCTCACGCTAACAAGCTGCGGCCGTGCTCGGGTCGTGATTGGCTCATGTGGGATCTTGACCTCCAGCCCCCCCGATCACTACAGGCTCTGGCTCCAAATGACGTCAAAATCTCAAGATGACAGCTCCCGTATCCGTGATATTTTGGCTTCACTTTTGTACAGTGGGAGGAAGTGGAGAAGCGTCGTCCATCTTTATATACAGTCTATGTTTGGACACAGCCATGCTAACTGTGGTAACATATAGACTGGTATCAATCTTCTCATCTAACTCTCAGCTAGAATACGAATAAGCGTATTTCCCAAAACGTCGAACTAATCCTTTAAGGTTACTCCAGCATGAGAAATAATGATTCGGTTTTGAGTAAGGGGGCGAACTGCTTCAGAAATGTCTGCACTGAGCAGACCTGCTGGCTGTGCCCGCGGCTGTCTGGCCAGAGGATGACAGTGACAAGCAGAGAAACCCTGCACCCTGCACCAAAAAGTTTGAAAATATTTTAACTTGCACTCAATGTGTGGCTAGAAATGATACGAAAACACATTAGAGAAGGGAAAATGATGACGGCATCACAGGTGCCGCATATCTCGAGAAGCATTTCTGGGTGTTTTTTGCCCTCAGGGCTTTGGTAATGAATAAAATCAATGGAAGTTCTCAATGCAAATACATGTGCGTGGGTGTGTGAATACGCGTGTTTGCAGCCATCAGTGTGTGCCAAGCTTGTGTTCCTAGGCGGGAGGACTAGTGATTATGCTGAATAGCATTGGCCTTGGTAAAGTCCGAGGTGTTATTACAGATCAAACAGCGAGTAAACAAACCATAATCGCATTGTGACGGATTCCCGGAGCCCAGAACAATAACGGTAGCGAGGGATTTGCAGGGAATGACATAACATCGTTCCTCTGAAAGCGTACACGGAGATAGACTTTGCTATTGGAAGGAAATTAGTCGCCTGCGGGGAAATTGGAATCTGAATCACGGCGCGTATTAGCAGCTCTGATCTTGGTTAAGCTACTAACAGCATTTTAGATTTATATAGATATTAGTATTTAACTATATAACGCACTCTTTTACTGGCCTCATATCAGTGTTTGCTTCTGCATTCCTTATTATCGTTTCATTACACCCAAGGTTTTATGGGATAATTTCAAACATAAACTCGACTTCACCTCATATCATAAAATACATATGCAGTAAATTGGAATGTATGCATGTCAGCGTTTATTACTCAGAAGGGAAACGCAAGCACAAAATTGCAATATGCAGCCCTCTCGTTCTCTGTCAAACACACATTTCCCCGGAGTGTTCTGTCATTCCCGTGGCTGCATGTGTCTGCAGTTTCCTTACTGTCAAAGAAAGGCCTGAGGTACTTGTTGTATCCTTTCATCAGCCTCTGAATGGTAGGAGGCAGAATCTCTCCCTCCTTCACTTCTGCGTTGAGCATGGAGCTCTCTAACAACCTGAGAACAGAGACAGACAAAGGAAGAAAGAAGGGAGGGTAGAGAAAAACACAGGATTATTTCTCCTTTCAGCTCCCGTTGTGCATTTACCAGGTGGATTCCTCTTCAGGAGCACCTCACTATTCACACAATCTGCAGGGTGTCGATTGAGCTCCACGGCAAATATTAGAAACCATGCCGAGTGGGAGAAAAGATGGGAGATTAAAATGGCAACTGAAAAGCTAGAGGAAGAGGAGGACAAAAAAAACGCTTCTTTAAATCATTTGATTACCTCGAATTGACCTGGATCAGAATATTTTAAAGCATCCATCTCTCTGTTTTTCCATTCACTTACGCCTTTAAAATTACCATTTGCTTTCATGAGGTTTTTTCTCCCCGTTGTTTCTGAATGCTATCCTTAAAGGCACATTGAAGTGTGGGAAGATGATTATATTGCTGGCAATTGCGGCGGGGGGAGAAGGAAAACACTCGTTGCGGCCTCCCCAGTGGTATTTGTATTTGTGTATAAATCAGACTCTAAATACAGAGCGCCTGCTCTGTAGAGAAAGCCCCGGGGCACGTGCCGTGATGTTAGAGGGGCTGAGGCAAGACAGATCAGGCCATGTGCAGAGGCAGAAAACATTCATCTCCATATGCTGGCAGCATCTCAGAGTCCCCTCTGTCACTTGTACGCCGCTGCAGTCAAATGAGTGACAAGGAGCGCATAGAAGAATATAGAAGCGAGATGGGATGCTTTTCTTACCTCATCAAATACCCACACATTCAGTCATTCATCGCGAGGGTGAAGATGGGTTTAAAAGCATCAGTATGTCATTGAAAATTAATTTCGGTACCTTAATTGCTGTAAACAAGTTAATCGATTTGAGTCGAGATAATTGGTAGTTTCAATGTTGTTCTATAAACCCTGTTGCTTCTTGTCATACGGTGCTGGAAAAGAAACATCCTCTTTCTGTTTTGTGCTATAAAGCGATCCAGTAGCTTCTGACCCAGTGGTACACAGTTTCTTCTTCTTGGTGATGACCTTGTTTGTATGTGTTAATTATAGAAGCGTCTCAAGACGGATGTAATCATTTATTGATGATAAAATGCTGCATGTAGGTTTTGTTTTCTGCAGGGAGATACAGCCATTGCACTTTATGGAACAAAAGTAGAGTCTGAAAGCAGTCCACAGCCATGCTAGCAGCTCTGTAAGGTTGTACTTACAGTACGCACCGCAGTGCTTTGAGCCCAAGGCTAATGTTAGCATGGCATACAAGACAATACTAACATACGTAAGGATTAATGTACAGCGAGCCGGTCATTGTTGTGAAATAAATCCTGAGAGGGTGATGCAGGACTCCGGCGCTTATTACATGGCTACAAACCACAAATATAGCAAAGATATCAACTATCATTTTTCACTTAAGTCAAAATGTTGCCTGAGCCCATTTTGTTTTTAACATGACGGATGCTATTTGCTTCCTAAATTCACCTCTTCATTTGTGCGTTCAAAATGAATCACAGCTCGTGATTGATGAAGAAAGACAGAAATGGAGAAAGGTACAACGGTGTAGGAATCCGATCAAATCACTATCAAATCCATCTATGACTAGCTGGTCCTTTTCATGTCTTCCCCGTGACAGGACAGGCTGCGAATCCACCGCACGGCCTGAGAGCAGAACTTCTACACCAGACAGGCATCTACAAAATCATAAAAGCGCAGAAAAAGTCTTGCCCTCGAAACTCAGAACTTGTTTCACCTGACTGTGTCAAATCAGCTTAGACAGGGGGTTAACGCGCTCCCAGCACACTGTTGCTATGCTGCATAAAGTCTCACTTGCATGGCTCGCAGCCTGTTGTTTCAGCAGGCAACGGAGTTGGATGGGAATGCCATGTTAGTGATGGTAGTGGCAGCACTCTGCCTCTGGCGTACTGCATTATCAATCTGGGTCGCCCTGTGTGACCCTCATTACATTCACATATGGTTCTGCATCTGTGTAGCTGTATAAGTGGGCTCGTGTGTGTATTTCAAGATATGCCTCTGCAGTGGCACAGAGGAGGATAGCGGCAAGAAATGAAAAATATAAAACATGTCAGAGGGGGATATGTGATAAAAAATGACTTGAATTCAAGGCAAACATGCAACTACATGTGCCATATATCATAGAATTGATTTCCTAGCACTTACTGACAGCGACAAGGCGACTGATCTTTGCGGTTCGTCAGTGTTTTACAGTCTGACTATGAAACACAGCTTCTTCACACCAGAATACGTGCTACGAGCTTCCACCTCCTCTCACGCTATCCATCTCTGTAATTCCCCAGACTCTCGAACTTTTGGCTGTCTAAACCTTCATGAGACCGCAGCTCTCCAACCTGCCAAACAGTCGCTATCCACTGAGCCCTGACAATGGAAAAAAAAAAAAAGAAAAGGATAGATCCGTAGAATCCTTCCAGAATCACACAGGCTACTAATTTTAGCAACTCCTCTTTGTTATGTATGTGCAAGGCAGCATGATCACCAATACAGGAGGATATTTAGGCTGTGAGCCGCAGTGGGAACCGGACATAAACTCACACTGTACACGCACACTCACGCACACATACTGTACACACACAAACAAACATCACTCATATTTATGTACTGTAGGGTCCCTCTCCCCCCAAACGAAAGCATAGTCTGCGGAGTGCACAGTTTCCCAGAATGCACGCTGTCAGACCTGACACACCTGCCCACCAGGCTGCCTATCAAGAATAACAAGATGACACATTGAATGCCCTCAACTGAGCTGGAGAAGGCCGCGGCCATACTAAGTCACAGGCTACTGCTTGGTTTCAACACCACTGCAATAACATAAATGTAAATTTTAAAAATGACTTTGTGCTTTATGTGTACCTCTATATTAGCCCAGGAGGAATATTGTACATTAGCTGCAATATATATTATATTATATGCAGATTATTGTAGAATATTTGAATGTACACTAGCAGTAAAGTAGATTACTCCGCTCACTCCTCCCTTTCTAAGACACTGCGGACTCCGTGAAGAGGACCCGCTCCCTATGTAGATATGAAGGGCTCAGTTTAAGCTAACGAAAACACTACCGTAGCCAGTGTTAACACTAACACAGCCACCTCAGCAGCCACCTCAGTTTTGGACAATCTCCGATGTCCGAGTGCAAGTGAATGCGGCAAGAGATGATGCTGCAGATGGATAGTGGCGGGTTGTTTTGTTAAGTAACAGTAACTTTAATAAGGCTATAACTAATAATTAATTCTGCATCTGATTTTTGGGTGTGCCAGCTGCCTTTCTGGGTGGCACAGGCACACAAAAACACAACGATTTTTAGTTTCAGGTGATCATTACACTAATGAAAACATAGCTAAGAATATTATATTCTATTTCTACTAATAGATCCCACTAAATGCTACACACTGGCCCTTTAAGCAGAGTGAAACACGTGGTCTCTGACTACTTTGTGTCTACTGGTAGATGATGTAACGGTTGGTGGTTCGAAGGCTCAGTAGCACTGTCACCTCACACTCCATCATGTGAACGCACCAGCTGGGTTTCCACCCACACGCTAAACACAAGCAGCACCCCCACAGGTACTTGAATTGCCTGTGGGTGGGAGTGTGTTTTTCTATCTATGAGGACTGACAGCCTGTCCAGGGTGCACCCTGCCTCCGACCCAGAGCATGCTGAGATGGCTCCAGCCCCCTCACAACCTTGAATAGGACACGCTATATTAGTAAAATGGATGGATGGGTGCATCATTTTTAACATTACCTTTGGCATTTGTGACACGCTAATTAACTACATGATTAAATGACGGTGAACCCAGTGACTGACAAGTGATCTCTGGTACGTGCAGTGCAAAAAAACACCAGAGAAATGGACACCTAGAGTGACGTCAAAGAGATGCAAAATGATTTCAAAAATGCATCTAGCAGATTAGCACTTCAACTACCATCTCAACAGGAGGTCGACAGGAGCAGCAGAGTTACACGACACCAGCTGATTTCTAAGGGCTTGATCTGTCACAGCAGTTGAAGCCGCTACATTATCAGTACAGACACATGACACTGTGGATGTAAACAACCTCTTCTAATGTGCTAATTGGCCAGTCCCAAGTGGTTGCTTCTTAGCCTCCTGAACTTGGTGTGTAGGAAGTGCCAGCAGGAGACAATGATCAGTCTGTCTCTTTTTGTCATGATCAGAGTCCTCTGATATTCTCCGTAATGAGCCCTTTGGTTTGCTTGTTGTTGCTCCGCTTCTTTCCTGTTCTTTCATTATCTCTCTCCTCATCTCTCATTTGTCTTCCCATCTCTTTCTCACAGTATTAACAGTCAATGTCTGAGTTGCTTCACTGCGCCACGATGAAGATTATTAGCCGAACTATTACACCCATAACGTGACTGCTAGCTACAGTATACTATATCCACAGTGAGAAATGAGCAGCTCAAAACTCAATGCATTGACATGAGATTGATCTTCTTATTTCACTTTTGGAAATAAAACAAATATAGTATTTTCCAAAATGTTGAACTCCTTTAACTAACATTTATGAAGATGTTAATCATGTCACTTGTGAGGGACGGACCCACCGAAAATATATGGTATTGTTGAGAGAGCATAATCTTTATGGACGTTCTGAAGTGCTCATAAGGCAGTGGATATGTCGAGCAATCATACTATATAACACATTGACTAGTTAGCTGGTTAATATCTGGTGCAGCTGTGTTAGGTTATGATAGGACATATGGATGTCCTTCACTACTTTGTTTAAATATGTGAACTAGTCACAGTACATACAGAACATCTATGAGCGCCCTCCACCACCACCAGGATGGCCTCTATGGCGATATACTCTCCATCCTATAAGCTACTGACGTGTCTTGTGATTTGATGTTGGATGCGTGGGTGGAGGAAGAGCTTCAGATAGAGTAATTCTGTACAGGGGTGACAGGGTGGCTTGGGATGAAGGACTCAAGCCCTGTGGGGAAATTTGCCTTTTCAGATCCTGTTTCATGACATAGCCTCCCCAGATACCCCCAACCCCCCACTCTTACTCTTCTTCTTCCCAATCTCTCAAGGCATCAGTCCAGGCAGCACTTGCACATTTCACAACAGATTAATTCAGTTGAACATAACCCCCGCAGAGAGCTGAGTAACGCTCTCTCTGTGGACCCCCCTTCTCCCTCTCCTTCCTCCATTCTTCCTCCCACTCTGCAGTACGTTCATCTCCAACCCGCTTCTCACTCTTCTCTCACTGATTCATGTCATTCTTTGTTGCCCAAACTCCCTCAGCTGGCCTCCTCTCTGCTGCAGAAATCCCTGCAGCCCTTGGCATTGCCATGATACTCACCACAAAGGAGCACAACATGTGTGTTCTGTATACGCACAGGGAGCAATTTGATTGAATATTTCCCATTCGTGAACACATACAAACCAGCTGAGCACACTGGGATTTAATAAGGCGGGCGTGGAGCTCCATCGCTTTTTTTCCCCCCTAATTTTTGTTACACATTCCCCCAAAGAGGCACATGCAAAGGCCCTCCGATGCATTTTCATGAGATGAGTTTCCTGATTTGTTGCAAGCAAATCAGACTCTACTGCAGGTCATATTTTCTTTTCTTTCCTTCTTTATACTATCAAACAAATAAATAATACAAAGCATTTAATCCATAGACTGTGTATAAGAAGTGGAAGTAGTCACCGTGACGTCACCCATTGGTTTGTGAATTGCTGTTTTGAAGCTTCGAGTTCAGCATTTTGGCCGTCGCCATCTTGTTTTTTTGCAACCACTACAGGAGCTAAGTACAACTGAACGTTGAATAAGACATTTCTAGGTGACCAAAAGGGTTATAACACACTGTGAAAGGGTTAAAGTTGTAAGACGAAAACGCGGACAACTCCCAGACCAGACAACGACGTGGTAGCGATCTGTCAATCACAACGTAGCCACGCTCTAAAGCATACCCTGCTTTATGGTCTATTTGACTCTAAATGGGACCATAATTTACTAATTGAACATCATGCTGTATTGAAGAAGACTTAAAACTAGAGATTGAGACCATAAACTCATGTTTACAATGTTTATTTTAAACATGAGGTAATAAATCAAGTGAGAAGTAGGCTCATTTTCTCATAGACTTCTATACAATCTGACTTCTTTTTGCAACAAGAGGAGTCTTCCCCTGCTGGCTGTTAGAAAAACATCCGCATTGGCTTCACTTTTCGGTCCCGGAGGTTGCCCACTGATTTAATCACACTTGATGTGCTAAATCTGTGTTTCTCAAATACCCCTCGAGGTACTTTGAAGTACTGCATTGGGTATGTGACATTTTTTTTTAATTTGTATTTAATTATAAGAACCACTGTGCTAAATGTTAGAATTTTAGGGACTGTTTCCAATTATGTGGGTTATGTCATCATGGATGTATAATGATTCATTATTCAACACACCGTATGGAATAAGGCAGTTGACCTTCAAGGTCAGAGAATCAAGTTCATTCGTATTCAAATGACAACTAATGACATTTGCGTCTTAATTCACAGCCCCAGATCACAGTGAGCCATAGAAATTGCTTCATTTTCTCTCCATACAGGGCTGAAATTTTACTGCCTCACTGTATGAAAGGTAGCCTCGTGACTGCCTGGTACAGTAGGCCGTAAGTCAGAGGAGGCATCTATTGTCTAGTGACAGGCTGCTGGAGAGAACAGGTAAAACATACGGCATTAGCACAATCCTCAAGGTGTGCTCCGAACGTTAGCTCCACACTGGATGCTTCGCCTGTCAAGTTGCATTAAATGTCTTCTTTTCTTCTTTTGCAGAGAATATTCATTTTTTGCCGCTGTGAAATGGGATTTGAAGCAAGTCGCTGCCGCTCTCATATACAGAGATTATTCTCTCGCTCATCAGGGACTTTTGAGGCTTCCTCAGACCCCTCAGCTACTCCAGCCTCGGAGAGATGCAGAGGCAGGCAACCACAGGCACCACGAAGAAGAAAGAAAAAGAGTTCATGTCTCAGACTTTTGTGGATAAAAGCAGCTGTTTCTCCCTTTCATGCTATCCCAGGCAGCTTCCTAAGCCGCACCACATAGGAGAATAGAAGAACTCCCTCCTGCCGAATACAGAACATTTACTGTTTTCATAAGCCCACTGAAGTCTGAATCTCAGAAAAATGTGAGTTGCGACATAACAAATGTGTGACTTTATTTCAGCCAAATCGGTAGATGGTACACTTTCATATGATTCTGGCTACTACTGTCTCATTTATATCCTCAAACCTGAAAACGGAAGACGCCAGCTGTAGAATCATCTTGGCAAGTTGGTTGTAATTAACCAGCTGAAGGAAAAAAATTGTCTTACATTTTGCCTGGATTACAAGACTTCATATGCTTAATAATCCTGATAGGTTTAATTTAATGCTGAAATGCCATTTCTTAATCATGACAGATTATTCTGACCTCGTTTTCATTATTAATACATGCAGGCCTGGAAACTCTGCTGATTATTGAAGGTTGCAGAGTGAGATTTGTCAATGAAGTGCTCTGCTCCATCACCCCCAGCCAATTAAGACCAAGTATTGCTCACTTTGCACTATCAACTTGTCATGCCCTCTTATACCCACGCAGTGTTTAATCAATTACAGCACCGGCACAATCAGAAATTAACCAGAATCGTGCAGTAAATTGGATGGATTGTTCATGTGAGCTTTACAGCACGGCCGTGTGTTAATTGTGTTAATGTACATCAGCTGCTGCTTTACACAGGACTGCTCTGCAGAGGCAGTTTGTCATTCAAGGAGCTGCAAATGAAAGTTTATGTGTGTGAAAGTGTATTATTTGTAGAGGTGGGAATAAAAATCGGTTCCCCTATATATATCGATTTTTTTTTTTTTTACAATTTTTAAATATATTTTTAATGCCAGAATCAATATAAGTGCCTCATTTGAGTCTATGCGGAGGTAGAAGGAAGTTATAGACATCATGACTAAAGCTGCATGCTAACTCTGTCATGGACAGGAAACGTTATCGTATCGCGGTAACGTGCGGTCAAGCCAGACGTCACTCTCATCTCCGTGGTCAAAACGGCCGACGCTACAACTGTAGAGCACCATTATACTGACATTTATGTTAAATGTATTCAAACAGTCCCGATGGAGCTGACCATGGATGTATAAAGAGACCGGAGCTGACGGGAGAGCTAGCGACGGACTTGGCGAATTTAGAGGAAGTATACACCTGTGACTACGTCCGGTTTTCAAAATAAGGTGTTAGCAAAGGGAACTGTATATACAAAATACATATATGGGAAAATAAGATTAATTGGATTATATTCACCAGAAGTATAAAACATTACATGTCCCTTATAAATTAAAAAGAAAATACCACTAAGTTGTGAGGGAAATTTTTGGGTTGCTGGAAAAAAATGTCTGTTTAGTCTGCTCAGCTGATTTGTACGTGATGGCCGTGACAAAGCCTCGGTATTTGACGTCCTGGGAATGAGAACGGGCTGAAACATCAGATCTGTGTGGAGCGATGAGGAGGCCGTAACCTTCCTCAAATTAATACATGAAACAAGCCGTATTTTCATCACGTTTTCTATGTAGTTTTCCACCGTTTGAAATCTGACGGGTGCTCTTTTAATCACGTCATCTCGTTGCGTCCTCTTCCTCTGCAATGGTTGAATGGCAGCCGACTGGAGGATTAGCGCCACCAGCTGTTTATCTCAAACTCCTTATATTTGCTTAACAGTAGCTGATGGAAATGCACATTGATTTGCATTTTCTTTTGCAGATTCTCTGAAAATCTGTACAAAATATCCGACTGACAGGCTTTGCCGTCCCTAGAGCTGCAAGAATGGCATTAAAAGAAAACTTTCTTCTCTAGCAGTGTTGTCCTGTGGATGCACTGGCACCCATACAAGCATATATTTAGACTTTCCTCATTTTTTTTACTAAAGGAGAATGTGGAATAAATTGCTTGGCTACTCATGAATCTCTTTTCAAGTCTTCTCAAACACCGCCATCCTGTGAGTGTGACACTGTCTCTAATTTAAACAGACACAATTCAGTCTTCCAAAGCAGTCAGTTAGGCCATGAGCTCCGTCAGCTCTCTTTGTCAACATCATTCCATGCACGTATATATTGCATGGCCTTGGATGTCTGCTCTACTTCATGTCAGTTAAACCCTTTTTCCTAAGAGGCATTCACATTTGCATCAGTGTTTTCCAGTCAGAGGAAATTGCATTATCTTGCAGCACTGGCCATAATTTTCTTTGGAAAGTAATGAGGGATCTGCTTGTCTGCATGACAACCAGCAACCCACCAAAGTTGAGCCACTCAGGAGACTGTGCACACATTCAATCAATTACCGACGGCTGATTCTCAGACCGCTATACGTAAAGAGAGGTGAGCAAGCGTTTGGATCTATAAACATCAGAGTGAGAGTAGGCTAGCTGATTTAATGCCTGCTGGATTCGTCTCGCAGCGTGCAGGCTCACAAAAGCTGCGTTTAATCACTCAGTGAAGAACAATTTGTCAAATTATGCACCGCCTGTTGTTTAGACAGCCATATGTCTCTTTTATCATTTTGTAAGTGTGCTTTGTATTTTTGCTTTTGTCAAGATGCAGTTAACAATGACATATTCGTACTGTTTACACAAATAATAAGGGCTGGGACGATACACCTTTCTCCCGATTCGATACTATCACGATACTTGGCTGCCGATTCTACATTTATTGCGATTTTTACTAACTTTTTTAACACTAGACCATGGGAAAAAGTTGAATCATACACTTCTATGGACTTTTACTTTGGAAAATATCTAAATTAATACAGTAACAATGTTTGATTTTCAGCATGTATGTAGTCAGAGAAGTCCTGAAGTCAAATATATCAGTCATCGTCCGGGCTTATTCCATTTTTTCCAGCAACCCCAAAATCAAAGAATAAAGACATTTTCCTCACAAATTAGTAGTATTTCTTTTCAATTTATAAGAGACATGTATTGTTTAATACTACTGGTGAATATAATCCAATTAATCTTATCTCCATATATGTATTTTGTATATATTTTATATAATGTTAAATTTGGTTTGTAGCGCCACCAGCAGGTTCACATTTGTGGTTTTGAGTGAAATCTCTCAACAACTACTGGACACATTCCCCTCAGGATGAAGTGTAATTATTTTGGTGATCATCTACATGTAGCATTATCATTAGATCAAAGTTTCAATTTGTCTGTTTTATGACTAAATACCTACAAAACTAATGACATTCCCATCAGCCGTCTTTTTGTCAGGACGTCATGAGGTGTCCCGATGCTGCGGCGCTTGTTTATTCCACTACGACACAGGATGAAACAAGCAGTTGTTGCTCAGTAGTGTTCCCAACACCCCACGTCTCTCGGGTCCGGCAATTATGGAGCTCATATTGTGTTTTCTGATCTTGGCTTTAGTCTTACCTCTAGCAGTCCAATTTAGTTTAGTTTGTTCTGTTTACAGAAAAAATGCAGGACGCAGAGTGCTAATTATGAATAGAAAATACACAAATGCAATATGGGGAGAAAGTAGTAGAGCTGCCAACTGAATCAATTTGCAATGTCTGAATTTATTAAAATCACTTTGAATAGATTTGTCATGTACGTGTGTCTTCAAAACAAAACTCATTCTTTCAACAAAAACTGAACTGTGGGCAGAATCTGAAATTGAATGTCAAATATTTGCTGAAAGAATATAAATCTAATGGTATGAAATGAACTGAAATATTACTCTTAAGCTTAATGTTATGTTGACAGAAACTGTAGACGTCATCCTGCCGAGGCTGCAATCAACAAGTTGGATTTTCATTAAGGGAAAGACACATTTCATGCCTCCGTGGGTAATCTATAAGTACTCTTAGCATTTTCTTCCTGCCCATTTCATGCAGAGTTAAGTCATTACTGAAGAAAAAAGTCATTAGTTATGAAGAAAAATTTAACCAGCCAGAAGAATCCCATTAGCAGGATAATTAACTGTGTTTTCATTTCAATGCCAGATGAAACAAGCATGTTAATGGATGCCTCCACCAAACGTGTCTCACATAACATGCAATTATGCGGAATTCAGAGCAATCATGCCGTAAACAACAATGTTACTGTACTGACTACAGTGAGGTTTCATGTGACATTTTTATCCAGTCTTATACAATTTTTTTACTTTAACTTTGAATGTTTAATGCCAGCATCAGGATATGTGTTTGGATATGGATAATTATTATAATTAGACTGCTAATAAGAGCTGCTGCGCCAGAATTTGGATGCAACGCACAAGCACTGCATCCTAGACTGAACCATGAATAACAAAAGGCGAAGTGTTGCCAGATGGGAAATTATCTTACCAGAGGCCTAAAATTATTGTATTAGCTATGATGCGTCCATAAGTCCATCGACAATTTTTGTCATAGCCTACTATTACAAAATTAAATTACAAGACAGCACGACTGGAAAAATGTCAATATTTTGCATGAAAACAGTAAAGGCCACAAGCTTAACTAATTAACTAAATAACTGGGCTTATTGGTGCATTCAAAGCATATCTCTCATTCAAACCTTCTTCAGATGAGCGTCGAGCGGCGGGAGAGAGAACGACAGCAGTGATTGCGAGTCACGTTCATCAACATCGTAGCTTACACCAAGCATGATTGGCTGGAAAGATGTCACGTGAGAAAAGATGCA
This sequence comes from Sebastolobus alascanus, assembly GCA_916701645.2. NCBI lineage: Eukaryota > Metazoa > Chordata > Actinopteri > Perciformes > Sebastidae > Sebastolobus > Sebastolobus alascanus. The sequence goes on from CAKAOJ020000078.1 coordinate 1,249,652, forward strand.
TAAACACTGACGTAAATTAATTAAAATGAGACAGCGCAGACTAATATCAACTACTATGTAAGCGTCACAAAATGGTCAAATTATCCTGCATTATGGCACTTCTGGGCATTATTGATCGTACATCGTATAGAGGGTAAAATTATCGTACAAATACGATAATTATCGCACATCTTGCAACACTGAAAAGGTGAACTTCTGAGCTCATGAGGATGTTACAGGACTGAAATCACTATTGTCAAGCCAGAAATACTTGAAGATCAACCTCACACTGAAGTGTAAATATCCTCACAGTTGTCCAGGTTAAAAAACCGCCTCCGTCACCCCCAACTCTCTATTAAAGGCTGTCAAAAGTGAGTCGAGCTGCTGTCAAGAACATAAAAGTGGAGATTAGTTGGCAGCAGTTTCGTCACATCCATAAGCGAGCACATTAAAATCATATCCCCGGGGTATTCCAGGGTTAGTCAAGCAGCACTTAATAGAGTTTTTGTAGAGCAACATTAAGGTATGGAGAATGAGAATATCTGCGGGGCAAGAATAATAACAGTCTAATTATATTCTCAAAAAGCCACTATCATTGTGCAGATTAATTTTTAAGGCAAGGATTTGAAATGCCTAATATTGTTTAATATAGTTTTTTTTTATGGTGGAAGAACTATCATCACAGTTACATGCTGCATTAAGTCTACACACTGCACAAAGCACACACATTTTATATCCTGCTAAAGAAACCTTGAAGGGAGGACGTTGGTTTGGAAGCTGAAACTTGTGCTCTGTGACAATGTGTTGTAAGACTCTGAATGCACTGAAAGAGCTCCACCCGGCACCTGTAACATTTTATTTTGGTAAACGAGCTGGAAAGTGTGGATCATTAGTATCACTTTTATCTGATCAGACTTTTTTGCTTTCCCTGTTAAAGGGCAACTGCATTCATCAAAACCTTTACCAACACACCTAGAGGTTATTCCTATACGATAAACATAACTTGTCTTCACGAGGATGCTCACAAAAAATCACAACTTCAACCAGAGAAATTAATCAGTCAAATTGTAACAGAAACCTGCAGACACTAGAAACTAGAGGGAAGACTCAAATTTGTGACGCAATCAGGTAAAAATTTCAAAAGTACTGCGAGAGAGAAGCGTATTGTGAACACAATAGTTTGTTTTGTTGTTAAAAGTTAGAAATACTGAAATTAAAAAGATTGAATAAAGTTGTTGAGGGTATTTGAGTATATGTCTACCCTTCATTGTTCCTGTTTTGTTGAGAAGCTCTAGCCTTTGTAGATAAAATCTCTCTCTCTCTGGTGTTTTGTTTTGGAGGACATTGGTCCATGTTGTTCACTAAAGTTTATACGCAACAGTGTTGGACAGTAAAAAATTACTTTTATTAATTTTAAATTCAGGAATTTCATTACATGCTAGTAACGCTGCGTTTTTTGGGATTGTCATTGTGGGTGTCGTTCTGCGTTCAGTTGACAGACAGGTCCCGTAGCTATTTGTTAGTTTGGAGCTGGGGCTGGAGGTGTGTGAGTGGCAGCTATCCTCATAAGAGATGTGCCACGAGGTGACTCTGTAAGTTGTCTTATTTACATGAGTGTGTTCTTAGCTTGCTAATGTTTGCTAAAGTCCACATTCAGGAATCACCTCGTTTTGTTCAGAGTGTGTAAAAACGGCGAGGACGGGACATCTGCAACGTTAAGCTAGCTGGTAATGGACACTAAATTCACCTAAACTGTAGAGCTGGCGGCTTGTTATGTCCAAGTCTGAGAAGTGAAGCCAACGATGAAGTGCCTTAAACTTGCATTCTTTCTAATAGCCAGCAGGGGGCGACTCCTCTGGTTGCAAAAAGAAGTCTGATTGTATAGAAGTCTGTGAGAAAATGACCCTACTTCTCACTTGATTTATTACCTCAGTAAACATTGTAAACATGAGTTTATGGTCTCAATCGCTAGTTTCAAGTCTTCTTCAATACAGCATGATGTTCATTTAGTAAATCATGGTCCCATTTAGAGTCAAATAGACCATAAAGCAGGGTATGCTTTACTACCCCCTCTTCTTATATACAGTCTATGGTGATATACAGTTTAATGAGTAATTAATTAAAGTTTCCATATATCTTGCCCATCACTGATTCATCAGGGGACTGACAAGAGTTATTAGAAACCACAGGAAGAACATGTACAGACTGATAACTCAATGTCGAGTGAAGTGTGACTGTAAGGGATGCTGCCAATTAGTAAAAAAAAAAAAAAAAAAGGAAAAATCTTTAGAAATTCAAAGCTTGAACTTTCTGTGCCCTTAGATAATGATTCAATTACACCGTTACTCCTGCACTTCATCCTGGGATCATCAGGAAGTGATGCCTGTAAAATATGTATGAGATAACCGAACGCATGACAATCAGTTTGGAAGTGGCTTTTAGGCTTGAGAAAGAGGCTGCGTTGGTGAGGGAGATACAAAGTAAACCCCTATGATCTTGAGTTTAGCTAACATCCCTTAAGGCGAGCATGAGCTTTCTTTATTAAATCTTCTTTTACACCAGCTCTGAGATTTTAGGAGCTCAAAGGAAGGCCAAAATAAGATCTCAGTCAGTATTAATTAAAATGGCACTACAAAGCGTTATCATGGTAATAAGGTCCTTATCTCTGGCTCCGGCTTTGTGGTTTTGTAATATAAAACGGACTTTGGAGCTTTGGGGGTTAGCTCATACACAGATACTGTACATACTGTACGGGATTACTTCTTTAAATTTTTCCCAATGGATACTAACTCACTTATCTATATTTTCTAAAAAAAAAAATCCCATCAAGGCCCTGGCATCGTAGCCTCCCAGTATCATCCTCAGTTACATCCGGCAGTGTAACATCACCAACTGTAGGCTATTTACATACTTTTTATATACTTTTCTAGTATCTCTGTGATACTGTGGCAGCTGTACAATTAATATTTTCTAATTGTATCAGGTCCTTTAGCACCACTACTGACACTGCTAATTTCCTTATGTTTTTGTCTGATGATTTCTGACAGCACAACCTGCAACTTTTCTTCTTCTTACATTTTTGTGAATATAACAAAAACAGCAGCCTTATTGTCTTAATTTTAGGGGCGTGGGTAATGGTAATGATGATATCTCACAAATACGCACCTCCCCATGAACAGGTTGCATTCAACCAGCTGAAATCTCACTTCATTTTGAGAACTAGATCGCCTAGTTTGACAGCTTGGTCAAAGTTGTGTGAGCCGGACGCTGGACGGGCTCATTTGCATGATTGTTCCCCACCTTTTCATTTTCAAAGAGCAACGGCCGATGAGGAAACTCCAACACTCGGCCGACCAATCGTGTAACTTCATCACTCAGTCAGTCAGTCAGTGACAGACTTTTGTTCGTTTGTAGGGCTGGCCCTCTGCGGTCCAACCAAAAAAGGCAAACAATAATTACAGCAGGGTGCAAACTGGTTTCCCAGCAAGAAAGCTGGAAACGCTACTCGCCAACCCACCACCCCAACCTTACAATCAATTTTAACGGGCACACCATTTCCTACATTGGCACTGGACATAAATTGTGAAGTGCTACATTGTCCAATATGAACATAATTCCTGGGGATACTGGGATGGACATGGCACCGGTGGCCGGGAGGAAATGTCAGTAACAGGATGAGCAGAACAAATGCAAATTAAATTCACAAAATTCAAATGACTTCTATGGTTAAATCGTTAGACTTCAAATCATGTGCCCAAAAATGCCGCACTTCTAAATGGGGAACATCTGTCACGTCTTTCATCTGCAGCAGGGAGTGAAACCAACTCCTCATGCAAATTTAATATCATATCATTTGTTAAAGAAGACTGAGCTTAGAAGAAGATGTCTAACCCTGTCAAGAAACGGCCGATAAAATACATTTTCATACTCTCTCACAGATCATAGCGGTGGGAAGTGTTTGCCCAGTAATCTGTTATAAGTTGCCGTCATAAATATAAAGAGGCTGATGAGTACATGCAGCCCTGTGGTTGAGAAAGTTGAACAGTATAGAATAATCAGGTCTCTAGTGAGAAAACGCCTTGCAGAGGGAAAGTATAAGTGACAAGGGGGACCATGGCAAACCGCTGTGGAAATGGAAATGGCAGAGGAACCCAACAGAGGCGAGATATTGCTCCAGATAGGGGACCTACAATTAAACTTAATGAACATGAAAAACTGGTTTTCACTTCGCTCTGCTGCAGAAAATGATAAATGATGGATTTCAAATAGGCGAGGCGAGGGAATTTCTAACAGCCGCTGTTTTAAAAACAAAAGCGGATCTTGTGAAATTTAAAAGAATCTCAATTGCCTCCTAATTTAACTCAGAGGAAAAGAGACCTCATCATTTTTTTTAATAAAAAAGCTAAAATATTCTTTATTAAAGATTTCTCCCTTGACCGGTCTTGGAAGGTTTTCAGCTGTCAAGCTTTTAGTAAAATCACTGACAAACTAATGGATATAGTAACATAGGTTATCTTGCGTTTCTATGGCAACAGCTGCAACAACTGCGGTAGCGGTTTTAAGCCACTTAGTATAAAAGCTAAAGTCTGATCTTATGTGTATTTTGTCTTTCAGTCAAGCTTTAAATTGGCCGTGGCATCAAATCTGAAACATGTGGTGTTATATTTTGGTAACCCTTGACAAGTGACATCAGTGTGAGCAGCCTCAAGCATTTACTTGTCAGAAGAAGTCAAATTGAGGATCACTCTTGCAAATCAATGTGCCAAAGCACTTGTTGGAGGTTTGTATATGATCTACAGGAGGCTCACAGCTCAACGTACCTTCAAACTGCATGCAGAGACTAGAGGTGTAAGAAAACACTGATCAGTTAAACCTGCAATAGGCAGAAGGTTTTTGGCATCACTTGGCCAAAAATCCGTAATAACCTTTCAGCATATTGTAATTCAGGTGTTCTGAGAGAAAACTAGACTTCTACACCTCCTCATGGCTCTGTTTTCAGGCTTTAAAATACCTAGCCTGTGATAGGAGACTTTGACCAATCACAGGTCATTTCAGAGAAAGAGTGTGCCTATTGGCTGTTCATTAAAAAGAGGCAGCTGTCAATCACTTGCGAACTCCGATCAAACAGTCAAAGAGTTAAGTTTAGATTTCCGTGTGTTTTGTACAGTAGTTTATGTTGCACTATGCTTCATATATCTTAACATTACATTAGTAGTAGATTGGCATCAGGTGTGAAGCAACCTACCCCCCCACTGGTCCGTCAGAAATATGATAGCTGCTGTCTGGTCCGTGCTTACAGTATCGTTATATATCACAATATATTGCGATATATTGAATCGTAACCCCTGTATCACGATACGTATCGTATCGCCAGATTCCCGCAAATACACAGCCCTAGTAGAGACATTGTCTGATTCTGAATTAATAGTGAAAGTAATACACTTCCCCAAAACTCTAATTTCTCTTTAATCAACAACCTTAACTACTCCTCATAGACCTGATTAAGTCATTTTACGATGTGATGCTAAAACACTATTTATTTCCCCTTTTAGAAAAAAACAAATTGTTCTCACAAGTCAATTATTTCTCCTCATGTTCCCTTTTGTGCTGTCAGGTTTGAGACAATTCAGTTACCTAATTATCTGAGCATAGGGGTACACTAATCTCTCAAGCTGTGACAATCAATAAAAAAAAAGCTGACAGGAAGTGGATTTCTATACAGGAGTAAGTCATGTCTCTCCAGAAAAGGCAAGAAAAGCGTACTGTAAGCCTTTAATCTGCCTGTAATAGGCTTCAGGAAAATTGTATCCGTGCTTTCTGTAACCAGTGCCGTGAAACCATCGCTTCCAATATGCAGTACTGTGGTGTTACTTTATATTATTAAGCCTCTATTGAGAGAGATTAAATGAGAAATCAAGCCTGACCGCTTTGATGCTGCCGCCTGGGTTTGTAAACGTGGGTTTTGCTAAATGTATCGCAGAGGAACAGAGGCAGCTATGTTTGGTTCTAAAATCATGAATATGCTCCTTTCTACCCTGTGGATGTTTTAAAAAAGACATTAACAGTTAATCAGATAATTCTAAATCAAATAACGGTGGTCCTGGTTTAAAAAGTCAGCCAGAAACGACATTTTTTTTACCAAATTCATGGAACGTTAGCTTGATTTGCTAGCGAGCTGCTGCTGATGAAATCTGCCAGCGACAGTTGTATTTAAGCTGACAAAATCGACAGTCGCCAGCGACAAATGTGCAACCTGCTTTTGTTGGCGTTTGTGCAAGAACAGGAAAAACAAGCTTAACTTATAGAAACAGTAACGAAGCAAACAGCCTCTTAGCTTTAGGAAATAACTATTTTTCAAGTTGCCAGTTGAATGTATCTCTATTTTCATATTATTTGCTTTCTCCCTGCATCTTTTCCTCGCCTTTTGTTATTTCTGATTTGTAGCTCTCTTGCCTCAATGTGAACATCGAGCTAAAATTAGAGCAGAAGAATCAACACGTTAAAAAAAGTGACTTTAAAGCATACAGTATGTGTGGTCTGCACCATTGCAATGTTTAGTCAACGACCAGTTAATACTTTATATGGCTGACAGCCTCAGAAGACACGATATATTTGAAATAACAAACTCGGCTGTGATCCTCTCGGATTTCTTGCTTTGTTCTTTTGACTCAGAGAGTAAAACAAAGCTCCGGTGCTGCCAGGGTTTTCACCGAGCACCACAGGAACATGAGAGGAGGAAGTTTATCTGAGCCTGGTTTGACACTCAAGCATTTGCCAACGTGTCATTATGGAATTCAACTACTGTAAAGGTTGGTAAACTGTACCCTCAACATGAAGCAGGACATCAATCTTTCTACAGAGTTCAAACAGGCCTTTTGTGTCCCTGTGAGCCTTTTTCTGCTGGATGAATGTGAGACTTTCATGACCCTTTATGAGCTTTAAGGTGAGGCTCCTGGCAGTTTCAACATTGTCAAGGTCATGGGTCGTCTTCATAAAGCTGTTGGGTCAATAATGTGGCCATGTATGTTGGTGAAAATGGTTGTAGGGCATTTGTATTCCGCTGGCAGAGGGCCAGCGGCGTTTCCTAATCATTAAATCACCAAAGCTATCAAGGCTTCGGAGCTGAGCACCTCCTGCTGACAGGGTTTGATGATGGGCTGCAGGCCGTGATGAATCATATCTCGGAGGTCATATCAATTACATACTGCGCTGTTTCTTACCATTTGCAATAATGGAATTTCCATCGTGAAATTACACAGGTTTAGTTTGTTTATCAAGCACTAAATTAAACAGACCAGATAAAAACAAAAGATTTTGATTCATTACATTGGTGCATTTATGGCAATAATGTATAAATCTGGAATTGAAGAGAAAATGAGAGGGCATACTGAGCAGGATTTTCTCCTTAAACAGTATAAACTATCCTAAAATTCTCCTTCCAAGTTTTGTTTATGGACAAATGATAGTCTGAGTCAAAGTCTGTCCTACATACATGCATGCAAACCCTAAGTCAAAGCTGTCACTTGTCAGTAGATGTAACTTGAATTTTCAAAAACACCCCTTTTCTATTGATGGGCTGCACGTCGCTGCACTGAGACACAGAAAAGGATGTTGTTCTATTTTCCAGTCGCAAGCAGGAACACAAGCCAAAGCGGCTGAGCATCCCAAGACAGAACTGTACAATAAGCTACTACAAGGGAACTAAGGACACTCAGACCCAACTCACTCTGACGAGACCCAAAGATAATTAGACCCAATCCAGAATTATTGGCGTACATCAGTGTTGCTAGCGATAGAGTCTGCTTGAATTGGAACAAAGGCAACCTACAGATTAGATTGAATATACACTTTGTACCTGGCCAGATCCGGGTCTCGGTTCCCATGAAGATCTTTTAAGTTTAGCACCTTTGTGGGTATCAAGTTTTTAGAAGTGGGTGGGTGCTTTATTCTATCATTCCAATTGTTTCATGAATTTGTCAATCTATATGTTCCTAACGACTTCAAATCATTGTTTTATGTTTGTTTTAATTGTTCTAATTTAAAGTGCTTTTAAAAAAAAGACCAATGTATTGGGGTCCTGGGGGACCCCAGTCAAAAGCACCCAATTGCGTCTAGTGTGCGTGTATTCGGCGTGCAGGCTGTGTCTCAATTCAGTGTCTGATCGCCATTTGCTATCGAACTGGTCAAATGACCACGGCAAACAGTTCAATGCCCGTTCAACTCTTATTCTATTTCTATGGTCCTAATTAAAAATATCCCACTATCTGGGGGGGTAGGGGCACTCTGTAAGTCACTGTGAAGGAGACAGACACAGATGTAGCAGACACAGATTTCCTCATGTGCTCCATTTATTTTTGTTTACACAATATGCAAATTAACTGTAACATTCCTAAAATAGTAATAATAATGTTTTTTTCTTCAGATGACATTAATTACATAACTAAGGGGAAGAAGAAATATTTTGCTATGAAGGTTGTTTCTTACAGTAGTTTATTCTTGGATCGACCCCAGTCGGTAGTCCTTGTCAGGCTGTTCTCATTCACAGTTTATAGCTATACCGACGAAAAGTAATGCACTGTAATTTGTATATATCCCATGAAAACAATGGGTATTTAATACACGTAATCGTGAACCAGGAAGTTTAAAGAGCAACAAACTCAGGGAGGAGGTCGAGGTAGAAGGCTAGGTGAAAAAAATACTGGACTTTCGCCCAGGAGACCGCTGTTCGTACCCCGTGAGAAACCAGAAGTCAATGTTGATTTATTTGTCATGTAACTTCCGTACTTAAGTTACGCCACTTCTGTAGTTATTTTAACCCAAACCACGATTTTTCCTAAACCTCACTGAGTAGTTTTGTTGCCTAAAGCTAACCTTTCCTGTGAAGAAGGAAGTTTATTTTGAAAAGACTGGTCCAAAAGACTTGGAAATTGACAGGTGTTGTTGGACATGCGAAGGAGAACGCATGAAAAAAGATATAAGAAACGTTGCAGGGTACGTTGTCCTTGTATGTTAAATATGTCGATAAGATGAGGGTCTAAGTTATATTTTCCCAATAAAATGAATTTTTTTTCATGGATAAATAAAGAACAGACATGACTTGTACAAACGTATATTCTTAAAGCTGCCTGACATGCATCAGTGTTTTGATGTCCACAGAGCAGTGACAACAGGGTCATTACACAGTAGACAAATCACTCAAACACAACAATGATCGTAATCTGCTGGGATCTTTGAAAGCTCACAGATTCATGAAATTAATCCATTTCATGCTGGAATGGTCAAAGTATAGCGTTTACACTAAAAGCATGCACACTAGTGTGGCAGGCGACCTGCTACAGCGCATTAATCCCTGAGCTGATTGTGCAAAGAAGCGCTGCACTATACAGAGAATATCTTATTGCAGGATTCAGCGAGACCCAGAGGGTTCGCCTTATCCAAAATGTGCAAAGTGCATTCTGTGCTTTGAAAATAAACTGTAAGAAGAGGAGAGGCTTCTCTTCACGGTAATAGACAAATGTGCACCAAAACATCCCATCATTTTCTCCGTGTGACCTCTGCAGGGATTATAACACCAATTGTATGCAACGACTGATACATGTGGTGCTGGATCCTGCTTCATCTGCTCTGCTCAGCAGCGCCATGAATGTGGCGACGGAGTTTAGATGCTTTCTTGTCTGATTCATGGGGAGTTGTTATTGAGTATTGATGGCTCACAAGAAAACGATACAACTGTGTACCTCTCTATCTCCTCCTCAGCTCGCCGCATACAAAGCGTTGTTACAACAAATTAGAATCTGACGTGACTTGATTACGCTCCCTGCCTGCTAAGATAGCTTTGTGGCTGCAGATCCCAGCGGTTGTGTTTCTGTACGCGGTCTTACCTGCTAATGAGGAGGATGGTGAACACGGTCCCTCCAGATGCAAAGAGAGCCATCGCTGCAGAAGGAGTGGAGACGCCAGGTGGAGTTTATCTGCGATAAAAGCACACAAAGGACAACAACATGCAATTTAGAGATACGCAGGATAGTAGATTCAGAAAATATGGATTTTGTTATGATAGATAGTACTTGTGCTGATCCAGTGACTCCTACATCTTGCTTTTTCAGGAGGTACTTTTCAAACCGAATCCGCTGGCACACATCACAGATGGCCTGCGCCCCCTTTCCTATTTTTATCTTAACAGTCCACAGTTCCACAAATATTGATGATATCTATCAGCCGGGTAACGCTGGTTTATCAGTGCCTCTTGGTTATCTTTCTCATGTTCTCTTACGGGCACTGAAATGTGACAGTTTTGCCAGCCGTATTTGTAAATCACACGATAGCAAGTTTCAGCGCTGACATGCCTGAGGGACATTCTCTCAACAGCACAATGACCTCTAGTTACTGACTTACAGTCTGGCACCGTAGGCTCCAAAAGTAATAAAGCATATTGCGGTTTCCTTCAAAGAGAGTCATCTTGTCTCCTATATCTCCATGCTCTCTATCTCCCTCTCTCTCTTTCTCTCTTTCTCATGCCCCTTTTAAGATGAAAGCAGACAGAAAATCTTCAGAGAACTGAATGACTTAACCACTGAGACCAGACTAATGTGGACGGCAAGCTGGGCTACGGAAATATTTTATGAAAAGTTGAAAGCGAACTTCTGTGGCTGTGGTGTTAAAAGTGACTTTACAGCGGCGCAGGCACAAAATACAGTAAGACCCAAATGTTGGTGGTGACGTTAGCTCGTTTGGCTGCAGATTTGGTTACATTACACACAGTGTGTGGTTCTGTAGGTAAGACACGGCATTATCACGGCTAAAGTTAACAGTACAGCTGACAATGGACTTTACCACCATGTCTATAATGTCTTTATGTAATCATGTAAGTAGTATAAGCTGTTTTGGACAGATGCATACCACAGTAACACAATACAATATGCAATATTTATGTTACAGATATGTAGTCAGAACTAGACTTCCTGACATTAATTCTCAGTGCTACAACTCTGCACAAGCTACAGCTTTGGTAACCAGGCAACCACCCGTCAACCGAAACACTCAGCTACAATTAGGACTTATCCGCATATTGAGCAATTTTCTGTTTGTGCCTTTTATGCCGACTTTGTCACAGTCAAACGGACTGCAATTAATGACAAGAGTGTCCCCGAAGAAGTGCAGGAATGTTTTCAGTCACTGCTGAACAGCTCATTCAATAGCAATGTTTTATGTAAATCATTGGTTACCAAAATGGGGGGCCTGACCCCCACTAGGGGTCACCAAAGCTTCACAGGGGGTCACATTAGCAAGAAGGTTAATCATCATATTTCCACTGCGTTCATCTTCTCCTCGCTGACCTGTCACTCACAGACAACTGAGCAAATGACTGAGTGTACTACATTTCCACCCAGAGTGCACCACTTCTGAGTGATTAAAGCTCAATGAAGGATGTTGAAAACTAAATATAAAAGTGTTACATTTGGACTGATGCACTTGAGACAGTATAAACTCAAACGCACTCAGTGAGTGCAGAGTTAGGGGAATAAGTGGAAATGTATTTTCAGCATTTTAAAAGCATATTTAGTTACAAAATACATTGAGACTTGTTCCTGCTCCAGTAGATATTAATTACAAGGTGCTACTTTGTATGTTAAATACTTCAATTACATGCATTAGACATTCTTTTCATCTTCCCCAGCACTTTATGCGTGGACCCCCACTGTGGGGCTGCCATTATAAATGATTATACATGCAGCCTGGTAATGCATTAAAAAGGTCTGAATGACGCCCACTCGCATGGAAGCAATTCAGGCAGTACATTACAGCACATAACCTGGAGGAAAATTCAGGGCATTAGGGATAACCTTTTAACACTCAAACTGATCATTCAGTGCAAATGCTTGACTGCATCTGATATTGCTTTATATTTTATGAAGGGCTGTCAAGAGGATAGAGTAAAAGATTCGTAGTGTAAAACAGTGGTACGAGATTCAAAATACAAAACACCTGATTAAAAAAGACGCATTGTTCTGGTTGTAAAGTGATATGTATAGCAGGCAATGTGGATTATTTTAATCTGCTGCAGCGGAAAGCATCCTGCAAAAAGACAATTTGCACGCTCCAGTGCATAGATGGCTGCATTACCCATTACATATTGATCCAAATTAGCTTTTACTCAAGTGCAAGAAAAGGAAAACTTAACTGCGTATGAGAAAATACTCAAATTAACAGAGATGCAACAGACTTGTGACCTGCTAGAGTCCTGGATTTGCGATTAATGGCAATTAACTATGGACAATCATGCGATTAATCGCGATTACATATTTTAATCGACTGACAGCACTACAAAATTCATATCAAAGCTCCTCTTGTAAAAAAGTTTGTGACTTCCATCATAAAAATTATTAGACATAAGATTGTTTGTGTCATTGTCTGCATTTGCCCCAGTTACTCAGTGAGTCTGATGGGCATTAAATGGAAAAAATACACAATAATGTCTTTTTTGTTTTGTCACCATCAGGTGTAATTGAATTCATCCGTCATTGTCTGTGGATAACATTTTGATCTATGAATAAAGTAGACACAGATTCCAGACAAGCCTTTGTGGCGTTATTACACACAACCTCAGACCACAACACACTTGGAAACACAAACAGATGCAAAAGCGTGCACATGGAAAGCTGGCTGTTGCTGTTTTAACCCTAATCTTCAAAATGCTTACTTGTTATTTTAGGAGATGAGACGATGATTTATCAGCGCCCCAGGTTAGGCAGCGCTCCATCTAATGCACAGATAGCTCCACTCTTCAGCCCATGTTACATCTGTTCTGGCATCAGCCCGGGTTCAGTGACCATCATGATGATGACGGACACTCCAACGTGGGAGGATGGGTAACAGCCCTCCATAGTGAAGACTGTCTTTCAGCTGTGACTCTGGCAATTTGATTTTAAGCTGACTTGAAAAGGGCAGTATCAAATATAAAAAGATGTGTCAGGCAGAACTGAGTCACTTCATCTAATTCTCTGGCTTTTCTCTCCTTTGTTGCTCTTCAAGGTACTTATTCTAGGCATACCGAATGAGTCACATCATTATGCCAACCTTCGTGGCCTCCAAGATGCTACTCCATACCCAAATTCACCCCTTGCCACAGTTATTCTCATCTCTTTTCAAGATATGCTAGCATTCCACATTGTTTACATGTGCTATTGTTAACAGGACAGTAATGGCGAGCTAACCAGACACCATATTAATACGAGATGATGATTTTCTTTTTCCTGTTGTTGTGGATTTCCATGCAGGGAAATGGTTTTTGTTGTTGTTGTATATTTCATGGTTTTGATGAAACACGAGATAATATGACAACAAGGTTAAGCTTTTTCAGCAAGGATAATGTTTGCTGGGTGCCTTAAGTGCAACCAGCAGCACTAAAGCCACTGCAGCAGGTAGCTGGCAAACATTATAGATATGGTATCTGGTTGGCTAGCAACCACTGCCCTGTTACACAATGTAAACAATGTATTCATTTGCTAACATATCTTCTACAAGCTAAAAGCTAGTAATGACATGTTAGCATGCCACATGTCACACCGCAGCTGCATTTATTAGCCAACGTTTTTCTTTACAAATTAAAAGGGCCTCCTAGCTAGTCAGCTAACGTTAGCTAACATGCTAAAAACAACTTTTTAAAACACTTACCAAAAGGGCCAACCTCCAAACCATGTCCAAAAAGCTTCCTTGTTCCTTCATTTACTGTTAGCTACATAATATACACTAAATAGTTTACTGTAGGTGAGTAGTAGCAGTGCTGCATAGCTGTAATAAGCCTTTTCACAGCTGGAAAGACAGAGGTGTAATGATTCTTCTTCTTCTTCTTCTTCTTCTTCTTCTTCGTTGGAGGTCTACGGCGGTCGGCAAACAACTTTATGATACATTACCGCCACCACCTGGCCTGGAGTGTGGATCAGGATTCTAACTACTCATTAGTTTTAATACTAAAGAAAATTAAAATTAAAATAAAAAACAAATAAATAAAATAAAAATAATAATAATAAAATAAAAAAATTAAAATAAAAAAATATGTACACACAAATATATATACATATATACATGTACACATGCTCCAGGGATGATATATTCTTGTAGGCCAACCAGGAAATTAGCATCGCCCAAAAAAAGACAATGGGATTTTTCCATTGTCTTTTGGATTATTGCAGAAAATAAGCTCTGTGGCAAACAAATGTTACACGTTTATTCAGCAAGATAATCTCCACATATGAACACCACTTTTATGATTTTTCATTTTTCGTAAATGCAATCACCAAAAGGCGAACTAGTGTTTGGCGTGATGACGTTTAGTAGTCTCATTTTATAAGCAACTAGCATAGAAATGTGAAGCCTTTTTTAAGACACAAAGGCTTCAAATTTCATGAGATATTTACTGGAATATTTTATATCATAGAACAAAATGTTAAAATCTCTTAAACTTAATCACAGACCTTATTTCAGTCATCTAACAAAAAAAACATTCAAAAAGACCATTGACTTTGAGACGAAGGAACCTGAAGTGCTAAAATATTAATTAATTTCTGTAGCACTCTATAGCTACTAATTAGGATATTGTGTTGTGCCTAGTTCCTGGCTATATGTTTTTCATTGCCCTTTTTGTCCTCTTCAGTCCACGGTTTCACAATACTCTATGGAACTGTTGACAATACTGATTTTGATACCTCAACTCAGGGAATACTGAGTACCAATCATATAGCAATGCTCTCGTAGGGGCCATAGGCTACTTTAGCAAGTGATTGATTTGGATATATTTTGAGCACATTATTATCTTGTCTCATCTACCAGCATCAGTCATTTAATTTATGGCCCTAGCAGCATGATCTCTGCCCTAACAGTATTAGCTCCTCGAAAAAGAACCTATAAATAGAAATATATGAGTCTGATACCATTTCAGCCAGTAGGCCTATGCCTCCTACACACACAATATGAAAGCATTCTTCCTCGCACTCAAACTTCAGTCCAGTTCCCTTATTTTAGAGATTCAACAAGTAGCAAAAACAGCCTTTGAAGAATGAGTAATGTGTAAGTGATGGAATAGAGAAATGGAGTAATAATTTTATCTCTTTTATCAATTAGTGAGGTTGTCAGTGTAGGGTATTTAAGACTCTTGCCACAGTCTAACCAACATTTCTTATAACATAAAAGTGACCTTACTCTGTGTACTCCTCTCGACAGAGACCCTCTCAGTCTCTCTTTCTTCCTTGCTCGGTCTCGTTCTCTCCTTCAAACACACCAAGGCAATGTCTCACAGAAACATTTGGGACTCCATGGACTTCATCTCTCCTCCCCTGTTTCATCTGCGGGTTTAGAAGTCTCGATTCAGGCTCTGAGTGACTTCTACTTCTCATCATCTCAGACAGGTCTCTAGTGTCCATCACTCTACATTATTATTGGGATGAGTCAGCAGTATTGCCGCTCAAACATACTGTATGGGGAGGAAATCTGCAGGCGTGCAATTACAGCAGTAGTGAGGATGATGAGGAGGAGGAGTCAGAGGAGATGGAAAAGCCATAAAAATGGAAGTCACAAAGATGAAGTATGGATTGTGTTTAAAGGAATAGTTCCAAATTTGGGGAATTTCACCTTCTTGCCAACAGTTAGATTAGAAGAACGTTACCACTCTCATGTTCGTATGGTAAATATGAAGCTAGGAGCAGGTTAGCTCAGCACCCTTTCACAGTGTGTTTTCAGTTCATGAAAGTTAATTATACCTTTTTGGTCGCCTGAAAATGTCTTATTCAGCGTTCGGTTGTAGCTGCACCCTCTCGTGCCACTTCTGGTTGTAAAAAACCAAGATGGCCACGACAGAAATGCAGAACTCGAGGCTTCAAAACGGCAGTCCACAAACCAATGGGTGACGTCATGGTGACTACGTCCACTTCTTATATACAGTTTATGCTAATTAACCGTTGCAATGAGGTATTTTGAGCACCCTTGGTTCCAGAAGTCCCATTCATTTTTCCCATAGTTACATCACAGTTGAAGCACTTCCACAGCTTGGATGGACAGTGAAAACTTTGAGAGAGAGGTTAACTACCAATCCCACGGTGCATTTTGCTAAGAAAAATCCCATCACCGAGCTTTACTGTAAAATATACCCTTTTTCACTGCAGCCACCTTGACATGTCATTGCAGGATAAACACAGGAGTAATTGATAAGATTAATTATTGCCTGTTTCATTTAGGTGGGCCGGGGCCCTGGTAATGTGCATGCTGCTCACTGGAATGGCTGTAACACTAAATAGAATGGGACCATAATTCATTTTATCAATTACGCCTGCGTTTTCCCTGCAAATACATGTCCAAAATGGCTGCTGTGAAAAGGGCATATTCAGTTATGTGTGCCGCTAACGGCGAGGTGGAGCTACAGATTGCTCTGTTGAGACAACGATAACAATCCACAGATAAAGTTAATTCACTCTTAGATTCGATCAATGTTGGATGAATTCCCAACTGCAACAATAAATCTCTTCATGCCTCTATATCTGGCTTTTTCTTCATAGCAACAACGGCCAAAGGCTCATGGGTATTTTATTATTTAGAGCCAGCCATGACACCAAAATGACGGACAAAATGTGATTTATCTATAACATAAACCTAATCCAGGAGAGGATCATTGAGGATGTAATTTCTGCAAGAAAGTGAATAAGCATATTAACCAATATGTCAAACTATTCCTCCAAGAAATTATGACAAATGAAGATAAACTGGACTCATTCACAGGTCACTGAAACACACTGTGTGTGTGTAACTACTTGAGAGCTTCTGGTCCATCAAGACCACACCTCTGGGCTTTGGCCACATTTCACATGTAATCACATGTCCTTGAAAACAGAGAAGCCTGAGGGAAACCAGTTGATCTAAAGACACATCTGGATACTGTGACAGCTCGAGAATGGACAATACCAGGAGGACTTAGGCCATCAGATTATATTACCGATGACACATGACACTCTGTGCCACTGAGCCGAGGCGAGATCCCATGAGACGAAAACCAGAGTGACGCAACCGCTGCCATGATGCACCTGCGCTGCAAACAAACCTGGTGAGTCTAAAATGTTGCTTTGAACTGATGAATAAAACATAACCAAGAAGTGGGGTCATAAGGTCTGCACCTATAACGGATGTGCTCAAAATGAATCCCGAGCCGCCCATTCCAGTGACACGAGGCTACGAGACCACAGAAAGCAATCAATAAACAGGTAAAAGAAGCAAATAGAGAGGTAGAACAATCAATACAGAGAGAGAAAACTGAAAACGAAGACAATGCTGTCCAGCGTCCAATAAGGCACAGCCGCAACAGTACTTGAATTTGTTGCTTCCATGTTGTCCATGTTGAGAGGGAAAGAAAATGCTCGGCCCCCAGCTCTGGAGTTTTGATGATAACAGAGAGCCTTTCCATATTATCTCTACTATTTATGTAAATCTCTCCCTTCTTGTGTCGGCCGAACTGCACTGCGAGAGCTAAATCTGAAAGGCATCTGGCACTTTATACCCAGTGAGTGAACAGAAATCTGCACCAATTAAGTGTGCCTTTACAATCTGTGCTTATTCCGCTGATTACAGGCATTATCCTTGTGGTAAATATAGTTTGAGAAATTAGAGGAGGACTCGGGGAAACTCATCAGGAGGAGCATTAGCGTAGTTTTAATTAGTTTTTATCACAGTGGAATCATATATGCATGGCTGGGAGCATTCGGCTGTTGACTTGACAGCTTAACTGTGTTTATCTGATGCAGAGCCGCTGGGAAAAGATTGGCCAAAGTAGACATCACCATTGATAAGAACTATCTAATACTGGCTGGTAGATGTCTACAGGCGGTAGAGTTTAACCCTGATAAAATCTGCATTTATGTCTCCCAGTAACACACACAGCTATACAGCAGGCTGCATCACCCTGAGGCTCTCTATTACATTCATTCCTGACCTTCACCTTCATGTCACTTTCATAACTGTCAACCTTCAAATCACCCCTGTGCCCAATTAAAGGCTGTTTGATGAGCAGCTATACTTGAATGTTGCTCTATACAGCACAATCTCAAAAAAAAAAAGGAAAATGGCCCTAGGGGAAAAATCAATCAACTATTAAGTGGTTAAGCAAAGACTTGTTAACCTTATAACACTCATTCACATCAAGAAAGAGCCTCATCTGCTCTGGTGCACCAACAGCTCAGAATTAATTGAAAGCAGCAGATTTCAGGAGAGGGTGTGCGTATGGACACACACATGTATTTGGCTGTTAGGTTACACCGAGAAATTGTTGACTACGCATGAAAATGTTTACATATATTTGGGATATTTTCGGATTACTCCATACTTCAAAGTTTAAATCGTGGACGGACTTTTGCATCCAGCCTGTACACGCTCCGTTCAAAGGCGCGCTGGTGAGGAAAAAGACGCACGAAATGACAACAAACGTCTCCAAAATTTGAAGCGCAGCAGACACGAACAGGTGCCGTCACCATTTAAACATTTAAAATCAGTCTGAGTTATAAAGTTAAAATCCCAACTTTACCTGTAACTGCCGATCGCCGTGAGCATGACATGTAATGTCAGCGCATCCTGGAGATAAGAGTCCGCTCCGTGAGATTTGTCCCGTCAGATCGGCGCGGTTGAAACCGTGACTTCCATCCAGTTTTGTTAAAGACGGCTACCTGCTGATCCGCGCATACATATGCCCGCACGAACAACTGGTTGTGCTCCGTCAGCGGATTCCCATTAACCACTATGGGCTGGACGCGCCGCTGCGCAATGACGCACGCCATGGACTCGCAGCTGATTTGGAGCCTCCAAAGCTGCCCAAGATGAATGCACAGGATGACTGTCATGATGATGACGGCTGTGCATTACCCTTCCATTACAGTATGAAGGGGAAAAAACGATGTTTTATGCCACAAATAAAACCATGGAGGAGTTTGTGTCTTTTCAACCCCTTCACATGAGACCAAGAGGCATTTAGTGATTCAAACCATCAAGAGCGATTCTCATCTTTTAAATCAAAGAGATCATAATGGAGTAATTGAGTCTATACTGACACACTACACATGCAGTATGTTGTCATTCCATCTCTATTTTGGTACACTGAAGAAATCAAGTGACATTAATCCTGTCAGTGCATGTGTAACACTTCACAGCAGAACTTGAAGCTATTATACTTTCTAATCAGCTTCACAGAGAGAAACAATAGGTAATTTGGATTAAACATTCAGGAAAGGACGCTTAGGGCTAGTCCGGATGGAGGACCTTGTGCCAAGGTGTTCTCCACTGATGGATTGAGCTCGACAACCTTCCCTGGGCCTCACCTCTTAGCCTCTGCATGGGTGAACTGGGAACTCTTCCAACCAAAACACCCCAAGGTGCACGAGGGGCGTTCAGTCAGGCGGGCAGCTGATGCAATCTTATCCCACATGTGTGCCATAAGTGTTGCCACTCAGTGCTATAGTGGTTCTATAGAGACAACCATTCAAGCGGAAGAGGGTTCAAGCCATTCAGCTGAAGCATGCTTAAATAGTAGAGAGAGAATCCCTTGAGCCCATGGATGTATTAAGCTCCAGGGAGGCTGCTCTCTCTAGCTGACCCTGACCCCTGACCTCACTGTGGAGGAGGAAAGAAACAAGAGGAGTTCCCTATGGGGGTCATTAAGGCATTAGCAGAATGGAGCTACAGCATATATAAATATATATATACATGGGGCAGAGATTCTCGTATTTTAATTGTTGAGTTAAATGAATGAAGATTGGAATTAAAATTGAATACAAATGTGTTGTGTTTTTCAAAGAAATTGGGGATCAGAAGTGAAGGAAGTTTAACAGTCAGAGGAACTGACATTTCAGCAACGTCATTCACACTTTTTTTTTTACTCATTTACACATACAGCTGCCAGGAGGTGTTCAAAAGTCAAAAAGGTCAAAGCGATGTGACCTGGCAGCGCATACTAAGTCAATGTGACATATTTATTTTGAATTTGGCCCGGCACTTTTGTTACATGCCATCCTGTCTGTCAGCCAGCTTTTCCTGTCTCTATTTTGACTTCTAAGCCAAAAAAAAATGTGTCTGGTACTTTGCTACAAACACTGGTAATGAAAAAACTGTAGGGAAAGATATATTTTTGAAAATGATTTTATTAAGATTGCATTATATTAATGAAATATAATTACTTAAAGTTGCAGTAGGTCGAATGTTTTTGGCATCATTGGGCAAAAATTCCCAAATAACCTTTCAGCATATTGTAATTCAAGTGTTCTGAGAAAAAAACTAGACTTCTGCACCTCCTCATGGCTCTATTTTCCAGACTTTAGACAATCTAGCCCATGACGGGAGACTTTGGCCAATCACAGGTCATTTCAAGGAGAGAGAGCGTTCCTATTGGCTGTTCATTCAACAGAGGCAGCTGTCAATCACTCGCAAACTCCAATCAAACGGTCAAACTAGGCAGCGTTGATCAAATATGAATCAATATTCTGTTACTGTAATGCCTATTTCTCTCCTCAAATGTTTTCAGAAACATCTTGTAGTGTACTGTTTAGCTGTTAAAATGAGAAAGTTTGTTCTGGCTGGTGGGCGGTGCTTGGTATTTCCTCAACTGATCTCAACATGGCTGCCGGGTCACAAACTTTCTCCAAAAAAAACAATGTCTTAGGATAATTATCATTTTGTTGTAGGGAACTAAAAATGCAGCTGAGAAAATATTCACTTTGTCATAAATTAGAAGAAAATAAAGTGTCATATGTGACTATTGAGATGATTGTTATTGCTTAAAGGTCAGTCTATCCATGCATCCATGCCGCCAATCAACAAAGAAATAAAATTAACGTCCTGCCATGTTTTGCCGTCCTTGTAGTGCGTCACAGGCTCAATATCTTCTGAATATCCTTGAAGACCCAACAGGGGACCCTCGCCCTGTCATTCGTTATGCAGAGAGGAATGGACAGGTGAAAAGATGAGCCCGCTAACATGAAGGCCATCATGCTCTCAATCTTTCCCACCAACGACAGGTGATGAATCTCTCCCTCATATCTTTCCCTGTCACATTTGAATCCCGCATATTTCACCACGTCCACCTGAGCCCTCATTCATCTGCTGCTGCCGCTGCTTTCACCGAACCATTTCACCCAGGGTTGTATGGCCATGTGCATGTTTTATGCATGCTTTATGTTGGCTGTGTTCTCCGAGTTCCATCACTTAGACCCGGGTCACCAGATTAAAGGTTCACCCCGAAACCAAAGCTTTCATGCATTCGTCCAGTGATCTCTTGATCTCTCAAGGGGTCAAGTGTGTGATACATTATTCATATTCAATGAGTTACAGGCTTCTGTATATGCAGAGATGAAGATATTTTTCTGAGTGTGGCATTTCTGGAGCGTTTAAATAGAAGTATTGCTGAGTGTCTCTGTCTTGTCCAATCATTTAACGTTCGACCACAGAGCCAGTAGAGCTTCCTGGGGGATATTACCATGGCCATGCATTATGCAACATTTCCACAACCACAATCTTTACGTTTAAACAATTCATCTATTTAAAAAAGCATTTTCAATCAGTGGCAAGGTGACCTTGCCCACCCCATCTGCGTGATGGATTTCAGTGCAAAGCCTCAGAAATCACTCATCCGCAATTTCTTTCCCGAGCAGAAGAGCGTTGGCTTTGCAGTGTTAGCTCCATGTCGTCAAACATGGAAGCTACTGTCCTTGACTTGGAAAGGTGAAGATCTATATCTGGCAACAATATCTGTACCATTGAAGCATCATTATTTCTCAAATGAAAATTATTTCTTGGCCAAACATTTATCTTGGCCCTATATTTGCATTAATTCAGAACCACGGACAGCAAACGCTTCTCTATTCCAATGTGAGCAGCAGGGACTACACTGTTAGCAGTGTTAGCTAGCTCCTATTAGCTTTCTGTGTTTTTGATCGTTGTGTGTCATTCTCTAACTCTGAATTAATCAGCAATCGTTGGCTGCTGCTGTAAACACAGTCTCTTCACTTTGAAGCCGAGTAGTAAACCAAGCTCAAAACCCCACCTAGCTAGTTAGCCAGCTAATTAGGTAGCATGTGCAGCCTTGTTAAGATAAGTCAATAAAAGGAGATGTTAGTGTCTGTGTCTGTGTGCTGCTAACAGGAGCTAACTGGCTAAATGTGGTAGCAGTGGTTAACCTAAAGAGGCAGAGGGGCTGGAAGGTGAGAGGGCAGTGACATCACCACTGTCATGAAAAGTGACATTATGAAACGTTCTTTTGAAAAGGGGCATATGCGACTGAATATTGAAAATGAAAATTCAGATTATGAACTAAAAAAACCCCCATAAAACTCTTTAAAAAAATAAGAGTAATAATAAATAAATAAACAAACAAATAAATAAATAACATTTCATTATAATGAGTTGAGTTAGAATTTTTAAAAATTATTTCAAATATAATAATTTCTTACATATATTTGACACAATGTAATCATGTGATTATTTATTTATTTAATATTGAACAATTTGGGGCTCCATACAGCTGTAGTCGTATATAGGGGCGTGTTCAGGGGTGGGACGGATGTGACAAAGCGTCTGTGTTTGGCGCCCTGTGAATGAGATTGGGCTGGCCTGTGTCCAGGGGTCCATTGTTTTATAATCTGTCCATGGCTGTAGGCTATTTTGGAGTTACAAATACCAGCTATTTATTGATGTTATTTACTATTAGAATAACGTCTTTTTTGGCATTCGTTTATATTGTAAAACAAAATATTTATTAATAATATACAGTGTTTAATTGCCAAGAACCACAGCTTTAAACTCAACTCATACATTTCTAAACCTGTCCCTGGTCGTATGGCTCTAATCACTACCACAATAGAAAAAAGTGTTCAATTCAGACCATGTGCAGCCTATTTAGAGGTGTTGCAATATTGATTATCTTTAACGGAGTAAGACCACAATTCCCCTCATTTAGCTGTTAGTCACACCTGGTAGAGTTATTGGTTGGATCCTCTAACTGGCAGCGAGGAAAAAAATCACTACATCAAACTTTAACTATGTCCAATTCATCATATGCCCATTGCTTGGCTTGTACAAATAAATATTGACTAAAAGCAGCAGTGAAGATGTTCTCCATGCAAACCCTCAGATAGACTTTTATAAATGCAATAAGAGATGAAGCATCTGGATACAGATTGGTAGATTTTAGACATCGCCTCTCGCAGACATGTGAGCTTTTTCATCCTCATACGTTCTTGAAAAGTTGGAAACCTCCTGATATCAAAGCGCCGTTATGTCTGGCTTCACAGGAGCTCCTGTGCACCCTCATTAGACAGATGCCGCCGCCAAAGGGGACCGTGGTATCTGGGGTAAACTGTTAGTGATGTCCCTGCTTCCCTTTCACAGGAACAGATGTCAGAGGAAGCCAGGCTGCCTTGTCATTCCACCTGAGGTTTCCATCCTTTCATTTATCTTGTGTTGTTCATATTACATTGTTTTTGTGTTGAGCGTTCCCCGACACTGTCTGGCGCTGTGATGACTGGAATAACCAGCCATCACAAGGCAGGGTGTCACAATACAGCCGTGCTAGGCTGATGAATAAATCAAAACATCTTGCAATGGTGTGTCATTAGCTGGGAAAGTAATTACAGAGCTAAAAAAATGTGTCACTTTCCAGCTAAATAATGTTGTATAATAATATAATTTATTTTGCATAGCTAGAAGGGATCTTGGGTCATTAAAAATATGTGCTTTCTTTTTTTTGTTTTTAAAGAAATTAATTTTAAACATACTATAAGAAGGTGATCGTTTTCTGTCAAAGTCACTCAAAGACAATTTAACCGTTGGTGCAGGTAGAAACACACACCAAGCATAATTGGTTCCCACAACACATTTTCCTGTTTTCTTCCCCTTCTCCCTTCCTGTGACATCCTTTATCTCTCACTCCTCTTTGTAAATATTTTCCCCATTTGATCCCTCGCTCTAGCTTTGCCTTTCTCTCTGTCGTTCTCTGCCTTTGTTTTACTCGTATTTGCCCACACATACACAGGAAAAGCTTGCTTATTGGGCAGAAAGAGAAACCAGGCATATTCAAACTGGCAAGCATCAAATATAAGGATTTGCTACTAATAGACACATCTACATGGAGAAAGGAAAAACTTTCTTTTATCTTTCAAAAATGACATCCTTTTTGTATTTTATTTCCTGTCAGAATAGCCTCGAGGTTGCATCACCTGTCAGTCTGTCAGCTTATTAATTTGATAGACTGGATTTTATCTTCACATCAAAATTGCAGCAAATTTAAAATCCATCAAGTCATAACAATACGGTTTTACTAACAAAGAATTCTTAACCTTGCAGAGATGGAGATAAACAAACGCTATAAAAAGATGAGAGCAAACATTACACCTACAATGGAATCGTGCAGAAGTTATAGTACTAAAATGTGTTTGTGTGAGTCATCCGAGTCCGTTGGAGACCATCCCACCTTCAGTTTGTTTTTCTCCGATCCAACATATTGTAGAAACATTTGCTTCACCCGAAGCTGCTCAGTTACAACTGAGCCAGGGCTGCAAAAAAAAAAGTCACAAGGGCTCACAAGTAGTTTGAGAGGTAGTGACTTGTTGTTGTCCCTCCAGATTGGAGATTTTGTCAGAGCAAATGTAATTCCAGTTGATGCCATCCCATTTGAGGATTATGGTCTTTTCTGGGCTCTTCGACTCTGGTGTTTAAGAATGCATTGAAAATAGCTGAGCCTTATCTTTCGCTCAGGCTGTGGTTTGCCCGTGTTCTTTTCCTGCTGTCTGATCAATTTAAACCAGCAAAACCTGTGTTTTCTTAAAAGAGATGTGCATTTTCTGATGCCAAAACAAGACCGATTAATGTTGTAAATTCTGCAGAGTTCCCTTAAAGAAATAGTTCAAAATTCTTTTCCCTTTTTTTGCCAAGTTAGAGGAAAAGATCTGTACCACTTTCATGTCGGTGTGTTAAGTACTGAACTAGAGCCAGGAGGCGATTAGTATAGCTTAGCATAAAGACCAGAGGCAGGGGGTAACAGCAAACAACAGTGATTATAATCCATTATAAAAAAATATTCTACAACAATGGGAATTATGATACACTACTTTATGAAAAATGTATAAAGTATTTTGATACTTGACCTTGATAAGTGATTGTGAAATGCTTTATAATGTGTTATGATTATTGCTATAAATAATTATTGATATTTATGAGTGCTTATAACTATAATTATACAGTGCTATAAGCAGATTATAACGCATTATAAGTATGTTTTTAATCATCAGCGTCAGAAAGTGCTACCAAAATCTGTTATTGCAGGTTTAACATACATGAGAGTGGTATCAATCTTCTCATCTAACTCTCAGCAAGAAAACAAAGGGATAGTGAGTTTTGAAATCCAAATAGTGCAGTTGTATTTGAAGAACAGCACATTGGATTTGTGTTTGCTGCAGCCAGATGGATGGAAGGATGATGAGGTGGGTAAAAAGATCATCTTGAAAGACTTGAATATCTCAGGTTGCATTCTGTCAAGGCTTCTTATCTCTACCAGCTCTTGCATTGGTGATATGATGAAAACCATGGGATATACAGTGTAAGCATGAGAAAACTAATTATACTGAGCTATCATGGTGTAGATTTGACTTGTACTTTTAGCACACATGTCATAAGCTGGTGAAAAATTGCAGTTGGAGTGGCTTATTGTTAGTCTGGTGATTTTCTGACTACCACATATTAACATACACATTAACATTCAGTTTTCAGTTCAGTAGAACAATATTAGCAAGTACTCTCCCAATGTGCTTGTTTTGTTTGACAAATAGACCAATTAAACACTAAAATATACTGAGGCAAATGTACAATTTACTGTTGGTCCATGCAGAGTATGCTTTGTTTCCATGGTAACATCCTGAATATGCTGTGTGTTGATGTCTGCAGGGATATCAATGAATAGCTTATGAAGAGGCTTTAAAACAACATATCCAGCTCTGACATTAAAGGGATAGTTCAGATTGTTTTAAGTTGTATGAGGTACTTATCCATAGTCGGTGTATTAGCTACAGTAGATGACGGTCAGCACGTCCCTAGTTTGGAGAAACAGACAGGAGTTACCAAACGGAATCAAAGCAATGTACTGATGTGGACGGGTCCGGCAACAAAACGTATTTTAGCCACCTAAAAAAATCCATATCAGTTATAAGCTATATTTAGAATATTTTCACCGCTTTACATTGCCGTGAGACAGCCCTTTCTGATGGGGAACTGAAGCCGTTATCTATGCTCTCTTCAAAGCCACCAGACTCCTTTGGAAAAAAAACAGTAATTTTACCTTGCAGAGCACAGGAGTTGCTGGTCTACCACTGCCTCGGTCGGCTAGTTTGTTTGTGTTACTGAGTGACTTTGGTGAATCTGAATTAAACCTTCAAAACAGTAAAGTGAGAGACGTTAAAGGTGTAAAATTACTTTTTTTGTCAATGGAGTCTGGTGGTTTTGAAGAGAACATAGATGGATATACAATAAAGGTAAAGCAAGGAAAATATTCTACATTAGGGCTGCCCCCTCTGAGTCAATTAGTCAATTAATTTGCCGTTTTTCGTCCTTGCTGACTAAGATTTCTTTTGTCAATTAGTAATTTTATATGCTTTTTTCATGCATAATGACTTATTCCCAAGAAACTTATGAGCACATCTCTGGTAAACACAAGATTTAAAGTGGTGTGTTTGTGTGATTCTTTGTGGTAAAACTCAGTTTCACAGATCTGTCAATTGAATCAACTAATCGATTAGTCGACAAATATGAGTGTTTACTAAGAATTTCTTTGGTCGAGGATAGCCCTATTCTAAACATAAGGTACACTTAAACTGATTTTTTCAGGTGAGCCTTTTCTTTTAGGTGGCTAAAATACGTTTCGCTGCCGGCCCCGTCCACAGCAGTACATTGCTTTGCTCCCGTGCGGTACCTCCTGCCTGTTCACTCCAAACCGGGGGTGTGCCGACTATAATCTACCATAGGTGATACTCTGACTATGGATAAGTACCTCATACATCCCCACTTCAAAACACCCAATCTATCCCTTTAAACAGATTGCAGCTCTGACAAATCACTCTGCAGGATGAGCCAGCGTCAGTTCCACAGCACAGTTTCATTTAGCTGTTTCCTGGACTATTGTTTGGGCAGCATTTCCATTTGAGCAAATTTTGGCTCGGCAGCATTTCCGTGACAGAGTGGAACTGTTTGGCACCTCTTTGTATGTATATTTATTTCCTCCCCATCTGTCTCTTTTCTAAAATTTTCTTTCTCCCTCTCACACACGCTCCCTCTCTCTGAATATCGATATAAAAAGTTTGAAAAGTAGATGAAAACAAAGATTGCAGGACCACCGGCTCATACGTACGTACATTATTTAGAGAGGTTGCAGATCAACCATATACTCCAAGCTATTCCACTGAAGGTGAAGCGCCTGTCAGTAAATAATAAGCTGCCAGCAACAGCTAAAATTTTAAAACCCAAGCCACCTCATACTGTATCTGTAAAGATTTCAAACCCCAGAAAATAAATATTTCAACTCGCAGAACAAAGCAATGAGGCACGGCCTGTTCAGGGCCTAAGTGTAAATAACTCTATTCTTAGTAACTGGAAGTTACAGCTGAATTGAATCCACAGGTTCAAAGAGCTTCTGCAAATATTTGTATTTCCATCACTGCTAGTTGGCGCAGAAAAGTTTGGTGCATTAATAATCTCCTGGGAAAGCTAACTTTCTGCAGGGTGTCTGGCATGTAGTTTGTTGCTGGTGCTTCAGTTTTCTGTGAGATTGCAGCTGCTGAAATAAACAGTAACAGTGTACCAGGAAAGATGCTTACCCAGGGGTCACATACACACACACACACTGGTATTGTATCACACACTGGCTAGATATTGTTTTGGAAACCAACATGAGAACACTGGACACCAACAAGTCTGATCAGGTCAGAATAACAAGAAGCAGCCATGGCAGATGACCAAAGCATCGTGTGTTTGTTGGTGTGGCATGCCACAATACAATATGATGCAATCTAATACAACAAAATAACAAACCACAACCTCAAAAATCTGTTGAAGCAACACTAGAAAATCAGTAAGCTTTATTGCAGAGCTTTTGTTTTGGATTACATTATACTATAGTGAAAAAAAATGTTTTTTTTGTTCAACAACTAAATGTATTATTCAATCCAATGGTATCCAAAAGCCAGCCTGCAGGTATCACATCTATGCAGAATACTCTAGCTTCTCCTCTCCGTGCCTTGGGAGAAGAATTTAGATTTACCTCATGAATTAGGAGTCAGCCATGTCTTGCGCTGAATTGTCACCTACATTTTCTGTCATCCTTGCACCTTTTGTGTCAGAATGAATACTGAATGCTGTTGTTTCTTTACGATAGGTGATTTAGGGACAATAAAACAAGTTGTTGAACATATATTACACTTTGCTAAATAAATCAGGCATCCAAAATTCTAAAGAGTTACTTTTAGCCATGCTAGTGGCTCTATGGATGGCAGTGTTGGTTGATCCTGAAGCAAATATCTCAACAACTATCAGATGGATTGCTGTGAAGTTTTGTACAGACATTTGTAGTCACCAGAGGATGAAGTCTTCTGATTTTGGTGATGCTCTTACTTTTCTTCTAGCGCCACTATGAGTTTGATATTTGTAATTTTGAGTGAAATGTCTCCACAGTGTCTGTTGGATGGACTGCCGTGACATTTGGCTCAGACATTCATGTCCCCCTCAGGGTTAATTGTAATCACTTTGCGGATTCCCTTACTTTTCATCTGGCACTATTATCAGGTAAAAAAAATAAATGTTTTTGGTTTATGTCCAAATACCTGCAAAACCAGCGGCACTCCCATCAGCTTCAGCTGATGGCAAATGTTAGCATGGTAACCAGTGGGCTACCTCCGGGTCTGAGAAGTGAAGCCAATGCGGAAGTGCCTTAAACTTGCATTCTTTCTAATAGCCAGCAGGGGGCGACTCCTCTGGTTGCAAAAAGAAGATTGTATAGAAGTTGACAGGTCGCTACCACGGAGTTGTCCGACTTTTCGTCTTACAACTTTAACCCTTTCACAGTGTGTTTTCAGTTCATAAAAGTTCATTATAACCTTTTTGGTCACCAAAAATGTGTTATTCAGCGTTCGATTGTACTTAGCTCCACCCTCTTGTGTCATTTCTGGTTGCAAAAAAACAAGATGGCGACGGTCAAAAAAAAAGATGGGGACAGCCAAAATGCTAAACTCAAGGCTTCAAAACAGCAGTCCACAAACCAATGTATGACGTCACGGTGACTACATCCACTTCTTATATACAGTCTATGATGCTAACCCACTAAACTAAGATGGTGAACATGGTAAACATTGTTCCTGCCAAACAACAGCATTCTGGATTGTCATTTATCAGCATGTTGGCATCAATCATTGTTCATAAATGTGTTCAAAACCCATGGAGAGCTTTAATGTTCAATCTTGATCTTTGAAAATAGTAGTTAGACAATAACTTCTTATCTCACTGTCCACCTATTTGTCTCTCCCAGAGCTTTCAACTGCATCTCATGGCCTTCATTAGGGGATGGAAATTTCTCATGACTTCATTTATAAATAAAATGAATACATCATGTTTGATATCCATTTTATATGATTACAATTGTGTTATGTAATGTAATATAAGACTACTAATATTTTTTGTACTGTCAAAGACCATAGGAATAAAATATATGAATTTTGAAAATGGGCTTAGTTCATCGTTAAAAACGTTCATATATGTGCTTACAGCTATAATATAGTGTTCTATAAACCATTTATTAATATTTTATAAAGTGCTTAAAGGGAGACAATGTATAGTTTGAGAGAATAAATAATACATTGTTCCTCTTAAAAAAAATAGTTTAATTCATAGGCAATAAAGTTCATCCTTACTCAATTTGAATCTTTTGATTGGCTGTGGGACTCTGACCCTTAAAAACAATCCAGTAAAGACAACAAATGAATGACAAAGCCGTCATGTGATCTGTGAAAATTAGAGAATGCAAAACTATTGATGCAAAAGGGACTAAAGGATCTGGGCGTGATGCACGTGTAGTTTGGCATTGACTGACGGATGATTGATGATGATGGATGATGGTTGCAGCTAAACTAGAATTATTTACACGCCTTTTCACAGCCTGCTTCGCCCGCGTTAGGGGACTGTCTGCTCCACTTTTTCCATGGGCGGTAATTAGGACACAGTTTTGCATAAAGTGTCACCATGAGGGAGAATCCATCATACTGTCTCTGTCAGCACGCTGTCAACACAAACGCATGAGACAGGGGAAAAGCCAAGAAACACACATACATAGAGTACTGTAGACAACAATTCACAAGTAAATAAACTCATGTATGTTGCATAACAATGTGCAAAATTTAGTGAACTATAGTGCAGGGCCCATTCGGAGCACGTGCCCGTCCGGATCAGGCCGATTACATGGCCCCCGGAAGTGCTGCTTGTAGCATTGAGAACTGCAGTATGGCTGCTTACACCCGCCAAGTGTGAAGTTGATTGGATAAACGGTTCTCGAGATATGCGAAGGGCAGTCATACATACTGTACATACACAGACGGACAGAGAATACTTCAGATAGATGATGCTGCTACAGCGCCACCTATTGGCCAAATGGCACCAAATTAGCCATGGTCACTCAGACATCATATCTACACATGTCCACCAAATGTGGTCCGAATACCACAAAGCGTTCAGGAGATATGACATTTTTTTGTAATATAAGCCCTGCCCACAGCATTTGAGCTAACTTTAAGGGTCAGCTACAGCAAAACTGTATCAACATGTCAATTATAACATCAACAATCCAAAAAAATAACTTTTTTCCTGCTTTGTCCAGAGATGTTCTGTGCCAAATTTGGTGACGATCGCTCAAAATTTGTAGGAGCAGTAGCAAAAATCTGATTTGGAAAAATCCTGGACGCAAATGGACGTGGCTTATATAGATAGATTCGTCTGGACCCACAAAATCCAGGGAAGAAATTTGTTTTTTGAGTCGTACGGTTCACATAACATAAAGTCATAAAGTGCATTGTTATAACGCCACCATCTCGCTAAATTGCACCATATTCAGCACTGCACTCCCTTGGGTCCTGAGCAATACACCCGCCAAGTGTGAAGTAGAGCAGATGAACAGTTCTCGAGATATGCGAAGGACATACGGAAAGACAGATTGACAGAGATTCCATTGTTGTCCATTAATTCATCTCAAACATGCTGTATGTACAGTCGCATCTATGAATAACATATGGACATTTGCATATGTGAATAACGCCTCACTGAGGTTTGACTAATGCACTGTAGATAAATAGTTGATAACCTCATGACTCACAGCATGAATTTCTTCTCCAGAGTAAGAAAGCTACAGTGTTTTTCACACCATGTATTTGAAGTTGCTTTTCAAAGTGACTAAAAATGTTCAAAGTTACCAAAAATAGTTGTAGTGAAAAGATATAAATATGCTCAAAGCAAATGTGAACAATTAAAGTCTCGTCGTAGTGGAGCCTCTTGGCTTTAATAAGGTAGCGTGGTCTCTGTAAAAGTGAGTATGTGTAACACTCGAAGTCAAGAAGGGATGGGTCGCTTACGGGGACACATATCCAGAGAAGCAATTGTCTATATGTCTGTGAAGTATGATTAATAACCCACATGTTTATGGAATGAGAGTCTTTGTTGAGGGTATCTACGGTATGTGGCTCCGGGAAGTAATTATGTACAACAAGCATCAATACACTCTCCACTAGCTCCTCATACTGAAAGGGATGTAGATTCTTTTGTTAGTAAATGAGAACACCAGAAACTAATTATAAAGAAATGATATTGATTAATGACCACTGAAATTAATAGACCTCGGTTACATGTGAGCTCTAGCAGTTCAGTATTGGTTTATACGTATAGACTGCAGTTGTATACATTGACCTTCTCAAGTAAACTGAACAAAGACTTTAAAAGTGCTGCATGAAGATAAATTAATCGGTTTTATCTCACAGCCTACTCGATGAATCCTCCACCTTCCCCATCCTTTACATATGACAGCTCCAATTAAAAGCATGATAAATTTAAATCAGCGGTAATTTAAGAAACCGTGTTACATGACGGCATTTAATCAAGGCTAAATTCATGTGTTTAATCATGAGATTTGCTGGAATTTAAACACAATTACCACTAACAAAGAAAGAAAGAAAGAAAATGTCAATAAAACCTGTTAAAACTCAATCTTACTGAACAGAAGGGAATCAAACAAACAAATAGAATAAGTGCAATTTAAGTTACCGTGTTACTTGACAACATCTTAATTTAAACAATTACCACCAAAGGTGATTGAAAAAACTAATTTCACTGCAGAGACAGAAAGAAAGAAAGAAAGAAAGAAAGACAGAAAGAAAGAAAGAAA
The DNA here is from genome assembly GCA_916701645.2 of Sebastolobus alascanus. NCBI lineage: Eukaryota > Metazoa > Chordata > Actinopteri > Perciformes > Sebastidae > Sebastolobus > Sebastolobus alascanus. The sequence goes on from CAKAOJ020000078.1 coordinate 1,282,107, forward strand.
GAAAGAAAGAAAGAAAGAAAGAGAGAGAAAGAAAGAAAGAAAGAAAGAAAGAAAGAAAGAAAGAAAGAAAGAAAGAAAGAAAGAAAGAAAGAAACATTGCACCATCTAAGAAGATTTTTAAGACTCTTAAGAAATTCATAAGAATTCAACTCTGTAACATGTTCCTCTTACAGCTCCCTTGGGGCAGGTGAGGAGAATTACACAAAATAAATTCTTAACTTTATGACACAAGCTTGAACTTGCTTTTCTAAATGAGCCAGACATTGTCTTTGCAGTACGTTTTTTCTCTATAATTCGCTGGAGAGGGATTAAGACTCCCGATTAAATGAACTCTGAATAATGGATTGTGTAACATCTCTTCTGCTTCATGATAATGCAGCTCATCCCTGAGTCTAGTTTATTTGTAGAGCAGGATTGTGTAAAAATGATATTTAAAGAGCTTACAGGGAGGTTACACAAATATTTTACTTATTTAAAGATACTCAAATGCACCATGCTTATACAGTTATTATACAGTGGCTACTACTTGACCAAACATCTGTTGCCTCCATACCCTCACTTTATTTCTTTAGTGTTTCTGTTATCAGCAGAAAGTTGTAGGATATTGAGAAGTCCAGGTATTCAAGGAGAATGAGCTGCAGTTTAGGTTTTCATAAGGGTCTTCAGTCATAATAAGGTACGCTAACATGCTCACAGTGACAACGCTTTTATGCTCATGTTTAGCAAGTGCAATATTTACCATATTCACCATCTTAGTTTAGCATGTCAGCATGCTAATGCATTTGTTAATTAGCACAAAACACAAAGTACAGCAGGGAATGATGCCTTTATTCTTAAGGTATTCCAGCCTGGTTGCACTAAATGGCGCACGAATGACACGGTAATCGCAAGTTATTTTGTGTGCCATAAGAACGCTGTTGTTGCTTTTGGCGTGTCATCTGTACGTCAACACATTTGCGTAAATATGCTACACTCAGAGCTAGTGACGTAGGATAAAAAGTGAAAAAGACTACTTACGGTGGGAGGGAGGGGAGGTGGATGGGTCCAATAAACACAGGACATTTAACCATGAGACCGTTGTTCGAGACCGGTGTTCATGTCCCAAAGTGTTGTTGAGTTATTTTGAAGTTACGTTAGTTTTTCCGTAATTCTGTTATAATGTTTCCGTATGCATATTTTATTTAAAGCCCAACCATGACGTTTTTCCTAAACCTAACTGAGTGGTTTTGTTGCCTAAACCTACCTGCGGCCATTACCGTAGATTTGTGGTGTAAAAATGACATGCAAAAGTGCTGTACAAATGACATGCGGAAAGGCTAAAATGCGTTCTCATGACATATGGAATGTCCTTGTAATGTCATGCTATTTATACGCCTTCCCATGAGATTGGGTTGGGTAGTCAGCACTACTGTACACCAAAGTATTGAACAAATAAAAATTTTGATCTAATGATGGCGCTAGATATAAAGTCAGAAAATCCCCAAGATTATTATGGTTTATCCTGTGGGGGAGAGGAATGTCTGTACCAAATTTTATGACAATTCATCCATCAATTGCTCCGATACACTCAAAACCACAAAGGTCAATCTCATGATGGTATTAGTGGAAACGTCAGGGGATTACAGTACCAGTCTGTAGGCTTCATCCTGTGGACCATGAATGCCTGTATAAAATTGCATGGCAATCCATCCAATAGTTGTTGAGATATTTCAGTCTGGGCCAAAGCGGAGGACCGACCAACTTTGCCATCCCAAGAGCCATGGGCTAAAAATTGTTTGAGAAGGAACAGAGGCAGTCTGTGTTTCATTTGCTTTCCCTCATCATTCAGTGTCATTCATCTGAAATATTGCCTCTAGCTCAAGTAAATGAAATTGACTTGAGCTAGAGGCAAGATTTTTAAATATAAAATATTCCCTTTATCTCATCTTAATGTTGAAACAAAGGCCTTCTCCCTATGGAGTGTGTTAATGTGATGCAGGACATAATAATACTAGAAGGGCACTCGAAGAGCGCAGACCTCTGCCAAGGCCAAAAGCCCTGTCTCGCGATGTTAACAAAAGTGAAAAATAATTCCTGGATCCGCCCTGTGATCCGGATCCGCTCCAAAATGTAATGGTTTCTTCCATGGCCCATGTTACACCCTTCCACCAAGTTTCATGAAAATCGGGCCTGTAGTTTTTCCGTAATCCTGCAGACAAACACACAAACAAATCAACAAACCGAAAACATAACCTCCTTGGTGGAGATAATAAGACCGTTAAAGCTTTACAGCTTTAAATGCCAGGGGAAAATAAGGTCACAGAACATCTGAGACTTCAAATATTAAACATCTGATACAGCTTTCTAACTGTATTTCCATACATGGCATATTGCCTAATGTCAGCTGTAGGATCTTCTGAGATAAAGGCACGTTCTATATTCTGTACACATCGCTTCAGAGACAGTCTTAATGAACCAAAGCACACGCAACAGGCAAAAAGATCTGTACGTTCTACGGGGGGATGAAGCAGTATATGGCCTTACTCTGACCTACACTATGTGATGCACTTCAAACACATTTAAATAACCCTGTCCTCCATACATAACATCTTTATCTGGGAAAGCAGGGCAAACTAGCAACTATAGGCAAACTGGGTTACTAAACAGCTTACTGTAGCGGTACAGTTTCAGTGGAACAAGTACAGTATTTCAGGCATAAAACGGCACATTTTTGCCTCTTAATTGGTCATTACAGCATGCCCTCAGTGTTTCAATGATATAAACATGATAAAGGCTAACTCATCATGAGATCATCAGAATAATATTTAATAATATTTTGTCTTACCTCCCAACACCTTTTGCATTCCCTCGGATCCATTGATCCGGAGGGAGCTACACTAGTAAAATGTGCTGTGGCTGTAGCTATGATTATTGGCTGGTTTCTGTTGCTGTAATTGGTGGCTTGGCTGTTAAGATTACCAGGGCTGTAACACATATTCTTTTAATGGGTGTAAATAACATGCTGGGGTTGTCAAGCCCGCATTAAAGTACCATGGGCCCCGGGGCTAAATGACTTTTTCAAGGCCCTCCCCCACGCCCTCAAACACCACTCAACTACAGTATTGCCCAACCTGCACAAACATCAGCCACGCTTAATTTGCACACACTATAGTGCATCAGCAATATCCCCCCCTTAGCCTAAGTCGACGGGCCCCGGGGCTCAAACAGCAGTGGGAGTTGTGCAGGTGAAGTGAATTGACACAGTTGTGCTGGCTGATCATTATGGTAAAGCTATTCCTCCTATTCTGTGCTATAAGAGTAGCCCGAGCCTGAGACCAGCGGGATCAAACTTTACTGTCTTTTAGATGCTGTAGCAGGCTCAGGACCTATATACATGCATTAATGGAGAGGTGTCAGAGCGAGGGGGCTGCCCCTGACAGGTGCCCCAAGCAGTTGGGGGGTTTGGTGCCTTGCTCAAGGGCACCTCGGCAGTGCCCAAGAGGCAAACTACCAGCTACCAGTTCACACACAGTACTTGGTCCATGCGGGGATAATGTTGAAAAGATAGGCTGCATTTTGGTGAGGGAAAAACTCCTATCCATTTTTCAAAGGGGTCCCTTGACCTCTGACCTCAAGATATGTGAATAAAAATGGGTTCTATGGGTCCCCACGAGTCTCCCCTTTGCAGACATGCCCACTTTATGATAATCACATGCAGTTTTTTGAATGCAGTAAAATTGTGTTATTTTCGCCTATTCTAAAAACAGTGTATTTGAATATTTCTGCATACTGGGGTCCCTAAACAGTCTTGGAAATACATAAATTGGGTATCACTGTAATGGTGAGACTCTTGAGCCCAATTATATTCATGTGTGATGATGTTAGTCCCCATAGTAGCCATTTCATTGTAGTGAGACCATTTTTTGGAACTTTACTTCACTGTATAAAATTACCTGCGGTGACCTCTAGGATAATCACAGCCTCATGAAACTTTACAGCTACAAACTAGAGACCTAGAGCCTTCAGAGGATGGATGGCTTTCCTAGATAGATTGACAATAAGGGAGTTTCTGAGCAGTTTCAAGAACACAAGTGCTCGCCATCCAATCGCCGAAAAATGCAATTCTTCAAGGTCTTGGTGTCTTAATGTGGTATTTTGGAGGGATTTTTGACCATTTTTATCAATTCTGGTGGTAAAAAAAAGTTAAGTTTAGCACCCAAAAGTTGCTGCAACAACTTATGAGACATAATAGAGCATGGGAATGGCCATCATATATTTCTATCATAATGTTCGTCAATTCATGAGCAGCATCTCAAATTAATCTTCAGGTTCCCAGCTTTCAGATGATGTACACCACTTCTATGTGACATCTACTGGTGACCTGCTATCTCCCCCTAAAGACCCCCTGTACCCCCCTAAAAAAGACAAAACAGGTCTGAGTGGGTCTCTAAGGGTTAAGCCTCAACTTGCACAAACCTCAGACCTCAGGCAGACTAACATATTCAACTAAACAACCCCTCTGCTCCTGCACTCTCTCTGCTACTAGGGGATGGAAAGAGGGGATGGCAGGTATGGCATGGTTAACAAGAAGGATGGCATCCCCCCGACATATCGCCTACTGGCTGTGGCCACGGCTCCAAGTGGTGTTTGAGCACCCAACATGTCAGACCTCGACTTTCTTACTGAAATACGGATCAGGGGGAATGCAAAATGTATTGCAAGTCAACACAAAAGCATAGCTTAAAAATAAGGCTCTGTGGAACTCTAACAGCAAGCAGTAGGGGAGCGTGGGATGATTTGAGCCTGTGGGGAAGTTGAGCCACCCCTTGTTTCTAGGCAACCATAGACAAAATTGTTCATGTGACCACACTTTTTCCTCGAGCGAGTCATCCATTTTAATCATGCTGTGATGGAGACAAGTGGTAAGCACATTTAGGTTCAAAAAAGCATCTTTTTGCCGTTCAAAGTGATTTTTTTAATGTTCAAGGAGTCCTGATTCTTGTGTCTGAACAATTACAGAAAAAATGTCACACGTGTGTTAGTGCAGCTCTAAACTGCTGGATGATACAAGTTTGTGAAAATGGCCGGGGTGGGGTAATTTGAGCCAAAAGGCCTGGGGGGGAAGTTGAGCCATTTATAATTATAGATTATTAGATTATAGCTCCAACTTGTGTTGCAAATCTCAAAGGAAACTGCAATGGTTCAATAAAGGATAAATAAATAGATTATCATATAGGCTAATCAACTTTTAACCTTTTCTAGGACGTGATTGGTTCACGTTTTAGGGGGCGTCACCATCTGTCATGCCACACTCCTGAAGCAACCTCTCTCAGAAGAGAAAGAAAAAGGTTCTTTGATAAACTCACTTCAGTGATGGACAAGTATAATTGATAGACTAGGCGTACCGATATGGCTCAACTTATCCCTCATCGGGGGCAAGATGAGCCAAGAGATATATGTACAGGTTTTAGTTGTAAACATCACTGTCATTCCCTTTAAGTAAAAACTGGCTCAACTCAGCCCACGCTTCCCTACACAACCAGATATATGATGCTCTGTTAGTGGAACCATTAGGGTTTCAGTGTTTCTATGAGCAAGTCAACTGAATAGGAATTCTTTATGTACTGCGCCCATCTAAAGATAAAGAGATAAAGATAATCAATAATCTCCTCAAGCCTAGAAGCCTTAAGGAGAGAAACTCCTCTCTGTAGAGTCTATTATATACTGTATATAAAGTTTACGAGGGCTTGGAACTGGAGTTAAACACACGGCTGATCACTTCAATACAACGGGCGAGTTCAAGTCTGTCTGAGCTTGCACCCAGTGTAAAATGTATTGCCTTGCATTGCACTCATCTATCATGCATGCACCATCTGTCTGGGGATTCATTCTGGTTTTTTTTCCTCTCTCTCTTCTCGTATGTATTGTCTCTCTCTTTCACCGTCTGTCTCCCTCACATTGGGAAGCTGTCTTTTTAATATCAGGATTCTGCCAGTGATCAGGTGACAGGGGGGGTACACCATGTCAGATTAGCAAGTCTGCCATATTATCCAGAAATGTGTGGGAGACTACAAAGCCTTGTCAAGTGCCAGAGAGGCTCACTGTATAATCTCTGAGTACAAACTCTGCCGCAGGACACAGCAGCTGTTTTTTCTGCAACGCCACAAAAAAAAAAAGGAGAATAAGGAAGAGGGACCATTCTTTACTCCCATGTTCAGCCCAATCATGTGGTTTTATACAAGGAGAATGCAGTCACCACCACAGTGATTACGATGGGTTAGAAGGAGAAGGGAATATCATGAGGAGACGACAAAGTGTACAGCGTCAAATGTCTCTCAGCCTCATCTAGCTGGTGCAGCTGTTATTAGACAAATCCTTCCTGTGGGAGGGGAGGACCGATCTAGTTTACTGCAGCATTACATAATGTTTTATGTAATTTTTTCAGCCAGACATACATCAGCCAATTATTGACGCTAAATGGACTACCCCAAACTGAAAACAGTAAGCCATTTCCTCACAACATTTTTTTAGTAATATCCGTCCGTCTTGCTGGGAGCCCACCTCCTGAGAGATTTCTGCACTCCCGGTGGTTTAATACCATTTAACAGATTCTCCCTTCAAAACACGGCCTAATCAAAGCCAAAGAGGGAGCGGGAGAACATCTAGAAAGTTCAGGATGAAGAGGAGCTAGTTTTCACGGCTGCAAAACACTATAAATTGACTCTTCAAAGCTCAATGGGTGACCTACTTTTGTGCAGCCAATTATATTATGTCTCCCTCTTGCATCTTTTTTTTTTAAGTGGGTCAAGAAACACGAGAAATGTGAAAACAAAGTTTGTACACAGAAGGTGTGGTGACTGATGATAAATAAATGTCTCGGGTTGTCAGGATCAATTACACACGAATTGCTTAGACAAACAGAAAGCTGTTGACATCAATGGAAAGATGTTTAAGGAGAAAACGTACCGAGAAAAAAGAAGGATTTTGCTGAAAGGGTTAGACATGGAAGCTGAGCATCACCTGCTGTTATGCTATGACTTCATGCAAATGTATATCTGCAGCTCATACAGTACAGTACTCTAATAAACAGAACTTACTTTTGCCCTGCTTTAGTTTCACATTTCCAGAAAAGTCAAAATGTGTTGTGGCCTGTTTTGAGTCTCTTTTAGCATCATGAGCACGTCAGACAGAAAGACATTGACAGATTACCTCTCGGTTCATGAACGTCCAGGATAGCAGAAAAACTGGCAACCCCCGGAACAACCTGCTACTAAACAGTTGCCCAGACATGATTGATGGAGTCAGACCATGTGCACCTGTATGAGTCATGATATGAAAAACTGATTTGGCTTTCTTCTGATAAAGTCCCAAATGTTAAAAGTGCTAAAGTGCAGCATGTGTGGCATTTATCTATATTATAATACCATTTAACCTTTTATATCTGATAGCTAACAGTGAATATGGGGATACAAAGAGGGAGAAATAACAGCCCCCGCACTCAAAGCATTATAGTATGTAAATGCAGTGTTCATTCACATACAGATATCTGTTGGTAAACAACAATATTCAGAATGCTGGTTTCCTTGTGGCATTGCCAAATTACAGTTAAGTGCAGGTGGGATGTGTTGCTGGATGCAGATGTGAAGGTTAACAGTCTGTGAAATGAAGCACAAATTTGCCAAAATGTCTTTTAGACCGAGAACACCTTCATCTGATGCTTGTAGATTGTGTGTAAAGATGAACACACAAAGTACATTGTATGCACGCTGAGTTTCTCCACAAAGAATCACACAAAAGCACCACTTTAAATCTTGTGTTTGCCAGAGATGTGCTCATACATATCTTGGACATGACTCATTCAGCATGAAAAAAACATAAAAAACAACTAATCAACTAAAAAAATCTTAGTTGACTTAGATCAAAACGACTGAATAGTTGAGTAATCAGCTAAGAGGGGGCAGCCCTACTTATACAGTAAAGCTGATATGGCGAACATGCTAGCAAACAGTTGCCTTTGTACACATCCAGCAGACACAGAGCGACGTTAGCATTCATTTAGAGTCGTGCTTCTGGCTACCCGATAATTGTAAATTAAATATTCACTCTCCTTGTTCCTCTGTTTTGGTCTCCACCAACTCATGAGAGAAACATCTGGCTGTTTAGCTGTTAAACGCTCAACAATGTTCAACAGCTACTGTCTGTCTGCTGTTTGGTGTTGGAAACTTTCGGTTTGTCACTACAAGTGATTGCTGTCACATTACACAACCCGGTCTCACGGGAAGGTGTATAAATGGCACGACATCGCAGGGACATTCAGCGTGTCATTAGGACTCTTTTCGTGTGTCATTACGCCACGCAACAAAACTACGGTGACGTCCACAGCTGGTTTAGGCAACAAAACTACTTAGATAGGTTAAGGACAAACGTCACGATTGTTTGTTGGACCCCTCCACCTCTCCTCCCACCTGCCATAAGAGTCTTTCTCGCTTTTTATTCTATGTCACTAGCTCTGACCTTAGCATATTTACGCAGATGCGTTTACAGTCAGTACAGATGGCGTACAAATGTCCAGCCAAAAGCAAGAACGGCGTTCTTACTGCACGCTAAATGCCTTTGGTATTAATATGTCATTCATGCGCCTTTTTTGGCCAAACGGGCTGTACACAGTCATTCAAACCATTGTTAATATAAACATTTTGATTAGCACAGCTTTAACTTTATGTGTAACTGATATATTGTGTATATGTGAAACATTTTCATACAAATGTCACACAATATGCTCTAGGAAAAGCTGTGTACATAATCTTAAATGTGAATTTGTTGCTGTCCAGATCACATATATTTCATTTGGGCGTTTTAGTCGTATAATATGTTAGCACAAGACAGGTGTCAAAGTTATGCAAAACGTTTTGCCCATACTGCCTCCAACTTTGTCCCTGGTGTGTAGACACAGTGGTAATGCAGAATGTTAAGATACAGCAGCGATCATTAATAACCCCTACAGACGGTCTCACTTAGTATGATGGATATTCTTTTCATGCCGTGATATGTGTGCTGTGCAGGTACCTGCACCTTTAGAAAACATGGAAATGGAATTAGACAGGGGCTCTCAATCACCACAACAGCGGTGTCTGGTCTTTGTTGTTTACAAATGCTGCACGTATCACCCAGATAGAGGTATGTGTGTGTATTGCATAAGTGGCACAAGTGTCTTTGTAGAACAACAGAATACTGACAATTCCTCCCTCTTGTTGTCTTTCTCAAACTCTGTTAAAAAAAAAAAAAGCATTGGTACACACATGAGACTACTAGGAGCCAATCCACTGAAAAGGAAAAAACAACTTGGTGGCAGCAGTCAACTTCTTTTAAAACTCCATTACTGTCCAAAGCCAACAAGACAAACAAACAGAGGTTTGAGGGGAATTTCCAATGCGGAGGTGAGGCATGAAGCAGGGGATAAAGCTGCTTAACAACTCGTATGAGTTTCTGTTTCAGCTTACACCTCCACCACAACAAAGCATCTGTCTGCTAAACTCTCTGAGTTAACAAGGCATGAAGTCTCTGTTCTCGCTGATATCTTACTTTATTTTGCACTTCAGCCTGATGGACTAAAAAAAAAATGGATTTACAAGCTGGCACCAGTCCTTTTTGAGCTAAAGCTGCTAAAAGCTCAAACCAACACTCAATAGGATACCAGTAAAACTGACCATTTTCATGCCAAACACTTCCTAAAAACACTATTCGCTGTTGGCCCCAGGAGATTTTTAAGCCACGGATACTGAGAGAGCCTTAAGAAGATGAAGCACTGAAATTCAGGCCCATGACAATAATAATAGACCTCTTTTCTCTTAGTAAATATGATGACGTATGTGGGCAGAGCATGGGTGGAGGCAAAATTGTTCTCTGAACAGCTAACGCTGGCCAGTAAGTTTTGTTGGCTTGTTTTTAACAATGGCTGGAGGTTTTTCTGAATATGTAGGACTCACTCTCAGGGACCGCGAGTGTTGGTGTTAAGACAGACTTATCAAAAAGAGAGTCTTCAATATCATCAAAGCGTTTCAGAGAACTTTTAGAACTTTTAGCAACGACCTGCTATACCTCTGAGCCACGGCCGCCCCTACAGTGCTTCGGCGCCTCCCCCATGGTTGAGATGTCAAATAATTTCTACATAAAGTTTGCATCCAGCTCTCTTTTCCCATTTGGAATTGTTAACCAATCAGGCTTTTTATTTGGGATCGTCAAGCCAGCCTTTGGAAAACTTGCATTTACCCATTGAGGCTGTTCAGTCCACAGCCCTACATGTACGCAGGAACTTGGACGACTGTCAGACATCTTGCACCTGGGGCAATACCGTTCTAGGTGAAAAACAATTATGCCGCCCCTCTATTAGCAACTGAGACAGACTGGGACGGAAATCCATCCCGGGACTTTGAGATGGAGAGGCCATTTATGCAAGCGCCCGGGGGGGCACAAGCCGGAACATTTTGGGCAGTAATTTTATCACTAATTCATTTTTCGTGGTAGCTCTTCATAGAGGATGACACCTCCTCAGTTTGTATAAGCACGTCGCCACTGCAGTGAATCAAGACAGACCAGGCAAGCTGAGGTGAGCTAGAACACTAGTCACAGTTCATCACATTTCAACTAAAATGAAAATCAGTCCAAATTGGAAGGGGCCGCTTGTATCCCCCCTCAATATTGAAAGTATTAGATTGGCCCAGCCTGATAGGCAGCGTTCCGCTCTGTGCTGTCAGTCTGCAGTTTTTGGTTACTTTATATTATTATACTACCGTTGTTATTTTGCTCATAATGAATAGTTGGCCCACATTTCGCTGCCCTTGCCGCCCTTGGTAATTGCCTAGTTCGCCTATATGGACGCCCTGGCTGTGACGTACAGGCGTAGAGGCAGCTCTGTAGGAGTGTGTGTTCAGTTGCACGCCATTGCCTACTTCTTGCCTTGCTTTCAATGACATCAAGCTCGCTCTGGCCCATGTGCTCTCACACAGTAGTAAACATGTTTGGCTGTACTGGCTGCTCCAAACGTCATGAAAAACACTCTTTTACCTTTTACTACACTTTTTCCATACAGCGTAGGAACCCTGTCCTTTGTTTTGCCTCCAGCTAACACTGTGACGTAATCACGACGTTGGCTCTAAAAAGGTCTATAGACTCAAAATATGCTTTATCAGGGTTGGCTGTGGACAGTGTTATTATTAAATCAACATGAAACAAATTAATCCTAGCCACCATATTACTTTAATAAAAATGCAAACTAGTATTTCAGCTAATCCCTTAATGATGATCAGTCTGCTGAGAGTCTCTGTGTGGGTTTGTGTGGCAGCAGAGGCCACTTGGCAAGCAGGGCTGTGGTCTCTGTCACCGGGAGGAATACACAGTAGAGCCTGAGGAGAGGAAAGAAGAAGTGGAAGGAGGCAAAACGCCAGCGGACACTCAAGAATAATCACTCCCTCCCCCGGCACCCACACACTGAGTTCTGTCAGCACAAATACAGCCACCCACCCGCTCTCTCTGTCCAAGGTCCTGCAAACATTGCAGAGCCAAATCGACACAGTTCAGCAGGTTTTTTGGAAAAAGCATATGCCTGGTAATCACACTCATAAGCAGACAATGGCAGAGTCCTCTGTAAAAGCCCAAACAGGTCACACAATATGTGAGAGCAAAGTAAACAGCAGCTGCTCTCAAATGTTTAATGAGAATGGCTGAGTTACAGCCTCGGGAGAAATGGTGGCTTGGCAGTTGTGACTTTAGTTATTAATGTGGATTTTTAAAGTGTGACAGCTAGTTTATTATGAATAGACTTAAAGCACATGACAAACTCGTTTCAAGCAGTTTCTTTTTCTAATTAAATATTTGTGAGTAAATAAGCAACTATTGAAAAGTTTGAAATTAGAAATGAATAAATTTGAATTAGAAATTAGAAAAGTTTAACTGTCAAATTTGCTTCTTCAAGACTGTGCGGGTGCAGTTTGATCAGATAATATCTGTGCATGGCAACTACAGAATAGTTTAGGTTAGAGAAAGATCGTGGTTATATCAAATATACTATGGTTTAGTTTGGGCAGCCAAAACAATTGGTTAAAACAACAACTTTTTTTTTTTAGTTTACACTTTGTAAAACAAACAAGATGTAGCATCTTAATTGGTGAGCTTTAGAGGTGCTGGAAGGTGGATTTTGTTACCTTTGGACAGAGCCAGGCTAGCTGTTTGCTAGCTTCATATTTGCCGTACAAACATGAGAGTGGTATCGACTTTCTCATTTAACTCTCGACAAGAAAGCAAATACATTTCCCAAAATGTCTCTAGCAAGACTGTAACGGGACGCAAATTCTGATCTCCTGCATGAAAGTCTGACACGCTACAGACCATCCACCACTATCCCTTGCTACATAAGGGCACAATGTTGTCTGCATCAGCATTGAAGATTGCATGTTGAACTGTGAGGTGCAGAATTGTCCAAATTGTATGTAATTCTTAGGAATACTTAAAGGTCCCATATTATGCTCATTTTCATGTCCATACTTGATACATGTTTCCATGCCGTAATGCTCAAAAAATCCTTTATTTTCCTCCTACTGTCTGCCTGAATATGCCTGTATTTACCCTCTGTCTGAAACGCTACGTTTCAGTGCATTTCAACGGAATTGCAACAGAATTGTGTTGCTAGGCAACAGCTTGGGTCCATGTTTACTTCCTGTCAGCCGATATCATTCACATACACTGCAATAGGAAATAAACTGGGATACATTTTCAATATTATCATAGTATTTATATAGCACTTAAACCTGCTTTATAATATAAAAGACATGAAAATCTCTTCATTTTTTACAATATGGCACCTTTAACCTGACGCACCAGATGGTTTGTTATACAGAACCATCGGAGAAGCCGTCATTGGAAACCTTTTGGAAAAGGGCAGGCACTTACATCAAATACTTGGCAGGTGATTGGATGAACCATCTGTCAATCAAACTCTTGCCGAAGCCAGTAGCCAGGAGAAGAGCGAAAACATCTTTTTCTTCGAGAAAAGCCTTCAGTGCCGTTGTCAGCTCTTCTTTCAATGAAGAAATACTCTCCAGTTCTGATATAACTGATGCTATTGCAGCATCTACGCTAACCTCTTTAGGAGCCGCCATTGTTGTATTGAACTAACAGTCGCCTCTCCGTGTCGCCTCTCGGTGTCGCCTCACACACACCTAAACCACGCATGTAGCTGCCAGTAGCTCCTCACAGGACGCGGATTGGTCTCGACCATGTGGTTCATACATAAACGCATGATTTGAAGCCTGATGGATTTTCACGTGATCTTGTGATATCGCGAGAATCTAGCTGCCGTGCAAGGTAAAGGAATACTAGACTGGGTGAGAAAAGCACAAAACACAAATGCAGAAATCTCCAGTAAATTCCTAACTTCTGCATTTAATATGTACATACAGTTCATGTAGGAGCCTGTCGCTTAAAGTAAGAGGCTAAAGGTGGAGAAAAGTATTTTAGGCCTTTAAAACAAAAACTTTACACCTTTCATATCACAAATGACAGAAAGTGTCAACTGTTACTACATATAGCATGCTTGTGCTTTCCAGTCTGGTTGGTCTGTGATGCTTTAAAGCAACAACATCGACAGAACAAGATGGGGAAAACTTTACGGCATCACGCTTACCTTGAAGTTACATGCTATCCCACCTATGAGAGCTGTTTCAATGAAAACAAAGACAGGCTTTGAAATGGAATTTGCTTTTGAGGGATTGCCTCTATCCATTTCCTCCTGTGTGCATTGGGTGATTGACAGAAAACACAGCACCGAGTATTGCAGCACTGATATGAAAACACTCAACTGCGGGATGTTGAAATAAGATTACACGGAAACTTTGCCGAAATCAAATTAAAAGTAGATGCTTTCTGTACTGTTGAGGTCTTGCTCTGCTGAAGTTGTTGTCAGACTGCAGGAGAATGAACGACAGCCATTCAAGGACTAAAATCAGTCCTGGTATTTGATTGGGTTTATGCAGAAATAATCTGTCCAATACCTGCATATATTAATATCCTCTAGCCCACAGCTTTGTCACTTGTCATTGTGTGGGTTTTTGTGAGAGGAAAGAGAGAAAATGTGTGTGAGTAAATGCGTGTGTAACGGGCTCCAGCAGTAGCTGAGATTCACTGATCATTTTGGGATGGTAGGAGGACAGAGAGGGTGGGTGGAGAGAGAGGAGAGGATGAGAGCGAGAAATTCTAATTTGCTCAGGGTTGCATGGCAAATATCTTCTGCTTACAGAAAAACAGGCTGGTGGGATACTTGCTGTTCTTGCAGCATTCACTAGTGTACATGAAATGTAGAATGTGTCACAATACAATATGCTGCACTCATTGCTATGCATGACTTAGGCATTTTTCATCAACACACATTTTGGTGCAATTGTAATTTGAAGCATTTTCTTCTAGCAGGAAGAGGATACCGAAGAAGACCGTGATGTTGTTGCTCTTTGTCCTTTGTAGCTAACTAGGCCTGAGAGCTGATGCACCGCTAGTGTCTTGAGATTTGTGTCACACGTCATGTCCCACTTTATCATGAATGACTCAGAGAAGAGTAGCACAAAAACACCTTTGCCAGTGTGTTTTGGCAGCTAGCGTGAAAATGGATGTCGGGGGAAGAGAAGTCTAGATGGTTCATACTGTATCACACATATGACTGTCTTCACAAAAATAGAAATAATTGTATTCATACTGCTCCTGTTTGAGCTGAAATAAATGGCTGCTGTAACGAGTAACGAAAGCACTATTGTGACCTAAATTAGGCTTTTCCCATTTTGAACCAGCAGGTAACTCAATTTCGGTTGTAATTGTATTGTTCAATTTTAAGTGATACTCTATCTACTGGAGGATAATAGCACAATATAGAAGCTATTGAGCCATATTTTGGTTAAAATGTGACATATTGTGCAAACAGATGGGCAGTGGAGAGGTGGATTATGCTGCAGTAGTATTTGTTTCCACCTCGAAATTGTGTCACTTAGAACCGTTGACTGCATATAAGAAGTGGACGTAGTCATTGTGACGTCACCCATTAGTTTTCTGACAAAACAGGCTATTCAGACATTCTGTTTGCTTCATCATATTTTTGTCTGGTGTATTGTACCCCTGGCTGTTTTGTTTTGTTACTGTTTTAATTGTATTTAATTGTACTGTCCTCTGTATACTGCTTTTGTATTTTGTACTTTTATTAATAATATTTTACAAAGATAATCTTCTGGAGTAATATTTTATCTTTTGGTTGAATAAACAACAGGCCTCTGCACAACAAAAACACCACATACAGTATGTCAGAGTACCACCTAAATCCAAGGACAAAGATGTGAGCGTCTAGGACACACTGTTTTATTGATAATGTCTTGGAAATGCAGAAAGGACACATAACCATTTCAATAACCAAACCACCAGTAACAAAACACTAAAACTAAACCTGAGTCAGCTCTGCGTTTGTGAACAAAAACTTCCCCATCTCACTAGTTGAAATGGAGAACATCTGCGATGGCACCTAGCGCAACATAAAAACAAAAGTACACAATGTAAGTTTAATAGGCTATAGCCAGCAGTGTTTTCAGTTTGATGTCTTTGCATCTGCTGTAAGCAGCAGAGAGGCTGTCTGTTCACAGGAGGAGTCTTCAGCATCCTTCCACAACATAATACACATCAAGCTGGGATCTGAGCCCCCGGGATCTGGGGGGGGGTTGGACGCAAGATTCACACCCGGGAACGGATCTGAGCTATAGCATTTCTTAAAGAAAAAATTGGTCTGAATTGGTTCTCTTCAAAAAGCTTGCATATTATCTTACAATGCAGAAATAATTCTTCTCTACTCCAGCCAGCATGAGTCTGCCTTACGTCTTTTCAATCTGTATCAGTTTTTCATATTGCTGTCAAGCCCGTGCACGCTCCGACTAAAGCCTCAATAGAAACTGCATGATGCCCGGGTCATGACCGGACTTCTCTGGTATCGTGACAGGACCGTGACAGCTTGGCCAGAGTAACCCTGATCTAAGGAAACACTGAATGAGGAAGTAACGGTGTGACAGCATGACCTTCAGACGTAAAATTGGCAAGGGTCCCTGGATGAAGCAGGCAGTCAGCACTTGGCCAGCAAGGTCAGTGTGTCGTAGGAAGAGGAGGAGGAGGAGGATGGATGATACAAGGGAAGTCTTTTTACAGGGCCATGCATGGCTCAGAGCACTCAGCCCCTGCAGGCTTCTCAAAAGAGTCAAGTGAGCAACAGAGGGTGTGGACATGAAAGAGAGAGACAGTAAAGGACAGAGTAAGAGAGAGGGAGAGGGAGAGGGGATGGGGATAGCCTGCGTAAGGTTGAACTTGATGTCTTGGCTCACAGGGGATAGGTTTTCAGGAGCATAACAACCCATCTGTCGCCTTACATAAAGTGTTTCCCCTCAAGTGGGATTGTGAATTGAGAGGGAAATGCCCCGCGCCGTTCAGTCTGGTGAAAGAAAAGCCACGTGAACCATAAAAAGGCTGGGACCATCCTAAAGGGCATGTGATGACAGAGAGGTATCCTGCCTCCCCCTCCCCCCCCTCTGGTGTCCTCTTTTTGATCCCTGGCTGTCATCCTTTACTACAGTAGTAGTGACTAAACACTAGGGATGGAAAGAGTACTATTTCACTCAAGTAAAAGTAAATTACTTGTGTAAAAATGTTATTAGATTCCGTAAAAAAGGGAAACAAGTCAGAACTAGCCATGTTCGCTAACCACAGCTCTCTGCCCTGCAGTTTTTTTATTTTTACAAATATTATAGCTAACTATTTTTTATCTATTTTGTTATTATTATTATTATTATTATTATTTATTAATTTTTTGGGTTGTGCTTTTTACATTTTTATTATCACTATGAACCATTCTGTTTTTTCTTGTCTTTTTTGTGTGCATATCATATGTCACTGAATATATAAAGTATTGTACCACTTGTTAAAAATCACAGTAAACAAAGAGAAAAAATGAAAAACACATAATGTTAAGTGCAACCTAGTTCTTCAGAAGACTAATTACATCTCCCCAGTCTTAGATTAGATCATGATTTCGATTGAGATTGTATTTTTTGACATATACGTAATCAGGTAAGGCATCGTGCACTCTTCCTCTGAAGAATAAGACGGAATATAAAAAGAACAATGGAGTGGGAGAGGCTTAAGTTTATTAGGACTTACTTTGACTTTCCTGTGATTAAATTGTGAGCTGCTCTATTTAGAATAATCATGTAGCGAGGGCCAGTGGGATGCCTTATTTTGGCGGGTGTCCTGAGGCTAGAGCCAATCTGTCGGGCAAACAGCCAAGGAGCAACAGAGAAAAGACAGAGCACCAGAAACATAATGCTCACAGAAAAGACTCCACAAAAAAATGTCCTACAAAACGTTTAAATATAATTCAGGACCGATCCAAATTGGTTTCTTTTAAATTTAGTTCTTTGACATATCTAAGATTGTTCGTTTTTCAATCATATTGTGACAGTGTTGCATTTTTAGTTTCTTCAAGCACACGTCGCTTTTCTTATCATCAAAGAGAGAAAAGGGAGAAAGAGTGAAGAGGGAGGAGGGGGGGGGGGGAGAGAGGGAGCAGCTCACTCAGAAATTGCTTTCATAATGTGACCGCGATGTGAACTTTGTCATCAGCACAGCAACAGTTCTAAACAGCAGATATACATACTGTAAAAAGATCGGTCTGATATACGACTTGATGACCAGTTGCTTACCGACACGTGTTTCTACAGATGTTAGAACGAAGACGTCTCTTTTAAAGTATGGGAATAGAGGAAAAGGAGATAAAAATGGGACAGTGTCGGAGGGAGGAGGGTGGTTCTGGCTGGTTACCATGGTACCTGAGCTCAGCGATGTTGCAGAAGTACTAAATATCACTGAGGGTCCTTTTGCTTCTCATCCAACTCTTCCAGACACAGGCGGCTCCCCCCCTCCACATCCTGGCAGGACCAGCACCTGTCTGGAGAAACATTCATACACAGTAACACAAACTGATATAATATATAACAGCATGATGAAATACAGGCTCTCATTAGTCACTCTGAATGACATTTCCTCCTGAAATATTCATAAAATGCATCATTTTCATCTGTTTTTGAGAGGATGGTGTCGGATTTTGTCACAGCTGTAAAAGTCAAGTCAGATATCTGAGGAATTTGTAAATTCCCATGACACTGTGCATAAAACCTTACTCCTTTCTTGTTGTTATTGCTCACAATTTGTAAAACAGTCACAGCCCTGACATTAAAAAAAGACCAAGGAATGTGTTTGAGATTTCCAACTGTGAGGAATCTGCATGCCAGAAGGATCCACAGTTCTTGGAATACCAGCATATATAATACGAATGAATATGTAAAGGTGACATCTGTTTATCCGGGCAATTTGAAGCATGCCACATTGAATCATACAAACATCTGTGCCATCATGTATCACCCCTACATCAGTCATATTTTCACATTTGGAAGTGCATATCTCATATGTCTTTACGCAGCAGGCGGTAAACTCAATGAGCCAGGTGAAAATTCTGGCATGAAACGACACAAAACATCTTTGAGGCATTGCTAATGATTGCCTCTTTTTAAACTATTGGGCTACAGCTCAAGCAAAGAGTGTGTCAACAAAAAACATACGAAAGCCATCAAACCAAAAATGTGGTTAGAGATCAGTCTACCGGCGAACGTGTCACAAAGAAACAGCCATGCTGCTGGAGGGCAACAGAAAAAGAAAAGCTTGTAAGTCAAACTACCAATGAAAATACTAATAAACAGTTGCAAGCATGTTACAGGCAATCACTCAAAAGCCAATTATGTGAGGTAAACAAGTGCTTTAGACATATTTATCATTCATGCATTTTCATCCCAACTCGTCACATACTGAGACTTTGTCAGACCCCAGGGCGTCTCACTTTTCAGTCGCAGTAAACGCATGCTTAAAGTGGCAGTAGGCAGTATATTTTTTGGCATCATTGGGCAAAAAAATCCATAATAACCTTTCAGCATATTGTAATTCAAGCGTTCTGAGAGAAAACTAGACTTCTGCACCTCCTCATGGCTCTGTTTACAGGCTTTAAAAAATCTAGCCCGGAGACTTTGGCCAATCACAGGTCATTTCATTGAGAGAGCGTTCCTGTTGGCTGTTCATTCAACGGAGGCAGCTGTCAATCACTCGCAAAATCCGATCAAACGGTCAAACTAGGCCGCGCTGATCAAATATGAATCAATATTCTGTTACTGTAATGCCTATTTCTCACCTTCAATGTTCTCAGAAACATCTTGTAGTGTACTGTTTAGCTGTAAAATGAGAAAGTTTGCTCCGGCTGGTGGGCGGTGCTTGGTATTTCCTCAACTTATCTCAACATGGCTGCCGGGTCACAAACTTTCTCATTTTACACTTAATAGTTAATTTTCTCCTCATTGAGTTTGCTGACCTTTTGACCTCATGCACATTGCACATACATCAGCAAGCAGATTATGACAAATTATGACACATAGCTTTTGTTTCATACATCATTCTCATAGTTTGTTTGGTATAGTAGTAGCTAGTAGTTTAGTATTATTGGTAGTACATGAGCTTCTATTTGTAGCGCAGACATTTTGTTCACTTCTGTACAGTCACATTTTAGCTTGTCTTTAGATAAGTTTGATATTTCTTTGAGTTACCAGTGCTGAGGGTTGTGCTGGTGGAGATACATCTTGTCAGGCAAAAGATGCCCCCCCTAAAGCAGGACTCTTAAATACAGGAAGTGGCAGATCAGAATGTACCATTGCTGCCACATCATGGGGGGGATTTCTAGTTCAGAGATTTAAACTTCTTGGATACCTGTTGCTGCTACTGTGGAAATTGTATACTACTGGAATAAAATATTGAATATGTATTGAAACAAAAACTGATACCATGACAAAACTTATTCTATTGAAATATATGTAAAATAAATAAATGTGATTTCATTCATTTACAAGATATGCAGTGTGATTCCTAAAGAGATTAATATTATGTTATATATTATATAATATTATGCAGATTATTATGGGATATTATATGTTGATTATTTCCAGATTATTATTATTAAATATTTATGAATGATCAATGGTGCACTAATGCCATTTTCCAAGAGATATTGGAGTATTTAATTTACAGATTATTTGAGCTTTTTTTTTTTTAGGTAACTTAACCCTCTAAAGCGACAAAGAAACGCGGGGACATAGTTTATAATTTTGCCAATTCTGACCTTATTCTATCAGTCAGTATCAAGTGTTGTACATCATAGGATTCAGGGGAACCTACCCTCTCTCGCTGTGTAAAGTCACCATCATGCATCAACTTTGTGTGAGCATATCAAATTTGACTGAAAAAAAACGCTGAGTGAAAAAAGCTTTTCTGGTTTTGTTGAATAACTCCATAGTCAATCAAGGAATATTTGTTTTTTCAATGTGAAAAGTTGTAAGTTTGGTGCAAATACACTTTTTCCTCAGTGAGTTGCAGCCATTTCTTGGATATTGTCCTGGGCCTGGGCTAAATCGGGCGTATTATTGTTTGTTTCATCTAAATAAAATCCTCTTTTTGAAAAATACACCTCATGCCTGTCAGCGCGGTCCCTCACAGTCTCATTTAACAACAATATTTAAAGATTTCAAATACCAATCTCATCACCAGACCGTTGATCGTACGCCACCATCAGGAAAGCAATAGGCTGTAGAGAAGCACAACTCTTGAGAAACATTACATCGTGATGAAGAGAGGCTATTTCCTATGGGGACTGCTTGCACAAACTTCAGAATATTTATGTCAGTGAGCATGAATGATAATCTCCTTGGTGAAGTGACTCAGGTTGCAGTTATGTCTATGAATATGATATATGGTTTATGTTCAGGTCAAGCTGTACTCAAGCACTGTCAGGCGTCAGAAGATGGGAGGTAAAAGTGCAACCAGCGTGTGTCTTTAAGTGGTTTATTGATGCCTATCAACAGTAGTGACGCTAATCGCTACCCTGTCTCTGTGTGAATGGGACAAAGATGGAGGTGTTGGAACCTCTTAACAAGAAGATTGATGAGCACGCTGATCCTATCAGCAATCTATATGGAGACGACTTAAAGTCTATAGGCATTCTGCAGCGTTGTGAGGCGATGATGATCATTACACATCAGAAAAGTTGATGGATGACAAATAGGGATATAGTTTTGCTATTCTTATACTGTTACCATTAGTGGGGCAAAAGTTTAAAGTCAAAGGGGTTTATTTTATTGCCACGGATACCCAACCCAGTCTCATTCCCAGGGCGTCAAATACTGAGACTTTGTCACGGCCATCAGTGTTCGGTACCGCCGCACAAGGCACCCTTAAATGCTGGTATGTGCCGGGAGTGTAGTGACAGAGTTTAAAGAGCGAAAAGACACACACCGGGCAGGCGAGAAGGGTAGTAAATGGGTCCAACAAACACAAGGCTTTCATCCAGGAGACCGCTTTCATCAAGAAAATGCAAATTAATGCTTGCAAATTACTACTACTGTCTAGAAAATCATGCAGCCTAGAAAATATGATGGAAATATGGCATTCATGTTTGTTTCATGCATTCATTTGAGGAAAGTTACAGTCTCCTCATCGCTCTACACAGATGTGATGTTTTCGTCTCATCAGTGGAAGCTTGAGTGATGTTTAAGTTTGATGCTTCATGTACGTTATGGTTTATGCGCTAAGTATGTTTCCATTCCGTTGTGTCACATTTTGTTTTGATCAATAAACAAATCTTTCCAACTTTGACAAGCGTAAAAAAAACTTTTTTGTAATATTTCTACTTTTGTTTTTTTGTTTTTTTCTGGCGTTGCCACTCAGCTTTTTTATGCACAAATTGAAAATGTGTATTAAAACAGATGGATGGAAACACACTTACTGAGTGAGACTTTTCTGAGTGGTTCTGAACGGTAAAGCAGCAGATACTGTAATATATGGTTTGCACAGTAAAATGTCTAATTACCTTGAATAGCTGAAGTTAGTATTCTCACATCAGAGCCTCAGATTCTCACACTTTTTCTTATTGTGGAAGAAAAGCAACATTTTCCTATCTGACTGCACAGTTAACCCAATAATACAAACTGAATTGCCTCTTCATTTCAATTCATATTTAATCTGACACAGTCTTAAAGGCAGGGTTGATAATCTTAAGAAACTAGCAAGAGTACACTAGATTTTTAGAATGATCCAACCGAAAAACCCAACCCAGTGTTGCCAACTCTTTTCCGATGAAAGTAGCAGCACTAGCTTCAAAAGTCACTAAATCTAGCGAGAAAGTCGCCAAGTCGGCAACATTGACAGTCCAGCGCTTCAGGCCTCCCTCCAAAGCCACTCCCCCAAAATTATCATAATGAACGTAAACAACAAACATGGCTATTGTTAGTACTCACACCTGTCAAGCTGCTGCTGTCACTGCATCTGTTGCTTGTTGAGTCTTCAAGTCTGGAAGCATAGGGGAATTTGAACATTCAGCTATAGCTTCACTGACAACTTTCATTATAGTAACAGTGTTCTTAGGATCAGCTGCTGAATGCCATCTTTACCATGCTAACATGCTAATAATAGCATGTTAGAGGTATCCCATATAGGTCAACTGAAGTATAAGGTAAAAGCTTGACCCATTGGTGGCGCTAGATCATCCTACTAGAATTCATAAGATTCAATCTTTGCGGGCCACAAATAAACCAGATTTGACGGCAATCCATCCAATATTTATCTGATATAGATATATATATCACTCAGGTCCGATGCATTAGACCAACAGTTTGACTGACAGACCAAGTAAAATTGCAGTCCTGAGAGTCAAAACTCCACTGTAGCTGAAAATACGTCTGGTGAATAAAATATCTCATTTATCTTTCATGCACCTCGCTAGTCCAACTGATTAATCATTTCTCAATGGCTCATCAACCTCCATCAGATGCATTAGGGCTTTTTAATCAGTCTGTTGAGCAATGGCAGTAAAGTCGAACACTCAAACTGTCCAGTGATGATTTAAGTGTTTTAGGGAAGACCTTGCCAGAGCAGACATTTTTATTTTTGCATGGCCACAAGATAATGACACCATAAACAACGAGATAGCCAACAAGCACAATGGATGTTTGTGCAGTGAAATGTGAAGCACTACAGACATCAGTAGAATTTAAAACTGCATAAATGTATTATATCACCCTTGTTTTACAGCAATAGCAAAGCACCGACATGGTGTATGCATTCAGCTCACATACATTAAATCCACCTTAAAATATGACTGACAGCATATACATGTTAAATATTTGCAGCAATGAGTTTAATGCTTTGCTTCTGTTCAACATGATATTAGTGACTAATCTCTATGGAGTGTCACCAAATCAGCAGATACATGCTGTGAAGGATTGGGCATCGTGTCAGTTATTGCTAAGTATGCATCCAGGGCGCCATCAAATCCAATCCCCACGCTGACGATGTTTAAACAAATCAGCGACATCCGTCATCTCCAATGAGAGCGTGAGCAGTGAGTCAATACCCTCATTAGCCCTTTGAACACATGCTTGCGTAGATAAGAAACTGTGCGTCTGACGGTCCAGCTCTGACGGGCCAGATTATTTTCAAATGTCAAATTGTTTAAACTAGCAGATTGGGAGACCACGTCAATCCTAAAAGCGTGTTTGCCTATTGTGCATAAAGTAGGACACTTGAAGAGGACTCATAAACTCCTGGGTACAGATGCAAAATCAAATCTTGAGGGAAGCGAATGTCCATGCAAAGAACCTGTAAATGATTTATTGCTCATGATGACGCATTACTTGGGGAGGGTGGTATTCAGCGCCAAAAACTGAGGTGTAACAAATGCATGCAAATGCTCCAAAGCAGGATTCACATCACTAATTACCCCTATCCAATAGAAAACCTCATTCCTAAGGGGAACTGAACATCAATATGTACTGATGTATGAGTAAAAAGAGACCATTCATAAGACCATTAGTATAGTTTGCCACATTTTTGTTTGGCCAGTCAGTCAACTGATTGCCTGAAAGGATTTGAAATGGGCACTTGGGAAGAGCTTAGAATTTAGCCTGAGGCTCATTATCCAATCAATGACTGTGTGTCCTTTTAAAAGAAGAGGGCTTTAGTTCTTCAAAAACTAATTACACCCACCTCAACGTGGGCTTTCTCTGCAAATGCACAGGGAATTTTGGATATGTTCATTTAAATTGCTAACACCTGTGTAAGGGAAAAAACTTGCACAGCAAGCCGGTCATTGTTGTGAAATAAAGTGGGGGGGTCTTGCATCCATCCATTCAAACCTTTAAAGGTCCAGTGTGCAGGATTTAGTGGCATCGAGCGGTGAGGTTGCAGATACTGTAGGGCTACTGTAGAAACATGGCGGTGCCTATGTAGATATGAAGGGCTCATTCTAAGCTTTTTTTTTACACATAGTTTAAAACTGCATAAATGTATTATATCACCCTTGTTACAGCAATAGCAAAGCACACAGGTGATGCCAAATATATGGTTTGCACAGTAAAATGTCTAATTACCTTGAATAGCTGAAGTTAGTATTCTCACATCAGAGCCTCAGATTCTCACACTTTTTCTTATTGTGGAAGAAAAGCAACATTTTCCTATCTGACTGCACAGTTAACCCAATAATACAAACTGAATTGCCTCTTCATTTCAATTCATATTTAATCTGACACAGTCTTAAAGGCAGGGTTGATAATCTTAAGAAACTAGCAAGAGTACACTAGATTTTTAGAATGATCCAACCGAAAAACCCAACCCAGTGTTGCCAACTCTTTTCCGATGAAAGTAGCAGCACTAGCTTCAAAAGTCACTAAATCTAGCGAGAAAGTCGCCAAGTCGGCAACATTGACAGTCCAGCGCTTCAGGCCTCCCTCCAAAGCCACTCCCCCAAAATTATCATAATGAACGTAAACAACAAACATGGCTATTGTTAGTACTCACACCTGTCAAGCTGCTGCTGTCACTGCATCTGTTGCTTGTTGAGTCTTTCAAGTCTGGAAGCATAGGGGAATTTGAACATTCAGCTATAGCTTCACTGACAACTTTCATTATAGTAACAGTGTTCTTAGGATCAGCTGCTGAATGCCATCTTTACCATGCTAACATGCTAATAATAGCATGTTAGAGGTATCCCATATAGGTCAACTGAAGTATAAGGTAAAAGCTTGACCCATTGGTGGCGCTAGATCATCCTACTAGAATTCATAAGATTCAATCTTTGCGGGCCACAAATAAACCAGATTTGACGGCAATCCATCCAATATTTATCTGATATAGATATATATATCACTCAGGTCCGATGCATTAGACCAACAGTTTGACTGACAGACCAAGTAAAATTGCAGTCCTGAGAGTCAAAACTCCACTGTAGCTGAAAATACGTCTGGTGAATAAAATATCTCATTTATCTTTCATGCACCTCGCTAGTCCAACTGATTAATCATTTCTCAATGGCTCATCAACCTCCATCAGATGCATTAGGGCTTTTTAATCAGTCTGTTGAGCAATGGCAGTAAAGTCGAACACTCAAACTGTCCAGTGATGATTTAAGTGTTTTAGGGAAGACCTTGCCAGAGCAGACATTTTTATTTTTGCATGGCCACAAGATAATGACACCATAAACAACGAGATAGCCAACAAGCACAATGGATGTTTGTGCAGTGAAATGTGAAGCACTACAGACATCAGTAGAATTTAAAACTGCATAAATGTATTATATCACCCTTGTTTTACAGCAATAGCAAAGCACCGACATGGTGTATGCATTCAGCTCACATACATTAAATCCACCTTAAAATATGACTGACAGCATATACATGTTAAATATTTGCAGCAATGAGTTTAATGCTTTGCTTCTGTTCAACATGATATTAGTGACTAATCTCTATGGAGTGTCACCAAATCAGCAGATACATGCTGTGAAGGATTGGGCATCGTGTCAGTTATTGCTAAGTATGCATCCAGGGCGCCATCAAATCCAATCCCCACGCTGACGATGTTTAAACAAATCAGCGACATCCGTCATCTCCAATGAGAGCGTGAGCAGTGAGTCAATACCCTCATTAGCCCTTTGAACACATGCTTGCGTAGATAAGAAACTGTGCGTCTGACGGTCCAGCTCTGACGGGCCAGATTATTTTCAAATGTCAAATTGTTTAAACTAGCAGATTGGGAGACCACGTCAATCCTAAAAGCGTGTTTGCCTATTGTGCATAAAGTAGGACACTTGAAGAGGACTCATAAACTCCTGGGTACAGATGCAAAATCAAATCTTGAGGGAAGCGAATGTCCATGCAAAGAACCTGTAAATGATTTATTGCTCATGATGACGCATTACTTGGGGAGGGTGGTATTCAGCGCCAAAAACTGAGGTGTAACAAATGCATGCAAATGCTCCAAAGCAGGATTCACATCACTAATTACCCCTATCCAATAGAAAACCTCATTCCTAAGGGGAACTGAACATCAATATGTACTGATGTATGAGTAAAAAGAGACCATTCATAAGACCATTAGTATAGTTTGCCACATTTTTGTTTGGCCAGTCAGTCAACTGATTGCCTGAAAGGATTTGAAATGGGCACTTGGGAAGAGCTTAGAATTTAGCCTGAGGCTCATTATCCAATCAATGACTGTGTGTCCTTTTAAAAGAAGAGGGCTTTAGTTCTTCAAAAACTAATTACACCCACCTCAACGTGGGCTTTCTCTGCAAATGCACAGGGAATTTTGGATATGTTCATTTAAATTGCTAACACCTGTGTAAGGGAAAAAACTTGCACAGCAAGCCGGTCATTGTTGTGAAATAAAGTGGGGGGGTCTTGCATCCATCCATTCAAACCTTTAAAGGTCCAGTGTGCAGGATTTAGTGGCATCGAGCGGTGAGGTTGCAGATACTGTAGGGCTACTGTAGAAACATGGCGGTGCCTATGTAGATATGAAGGGCTCATTCTAAGCTAACGAAAACACAACGATTCTTAGTTTCATGTGATCACACAAATGAACACATAGTTATAAATATTATATTCCATTTCCAATAGATCCCCCAAAATGCGACACACAGGTCCTTTAATTGAACAAGTGTTGCAACTGTCGCATATTTGCATCGCTGCTGGTATGAATAGTTTTGATGTAAAATATTCGTAGGCGAGTATTTCGCATTCTCTTGATTTTTTCCTCACACCCCCCAGTGTGCAAAGGCCTTTACACTCAAACTAAGATGGTGACCATGATACACATTTTACCTGCTTAGCATCAGACAGCATGTTAGCATTGACATTGAGAGCATTCTTTGTAACATACACTTCGCCAACATGTCACAGGAGTTGCTGGATCTGTTTACTGATTGGCTGCAGGTCCTCTTTGGCCGCACTTTTTTGCTAAAAGTTAAACTTTTCCCAACTTTTGTTTGGCCGCACTTCACCATCAAACAGCTGCAGCTAGCTGATCTCGGGAGTAGCCGCTGCAGCTTTTCATAGATATTGCATGGCAGCTCGCGGGAGAGCACACTTTGCCGCTGCTCTGGTGTGAATCGGCATGAGTCATTCAGCATGAAAAAGCATAAACAAAGACTAATCAACTAAAGAAATCTTAGTCGACTAAGACGACCTATTAATCGACTAAAAAGAGGGCAGCCCTAATTCAGACCAGTGTAAACCTTTGCACTAGTTGCTTTAATGAGACTATCAATCAGTGCTGGACTGGCCATCTGGCATACCGGGCGTTTTCCCGGTGGGCCGACGTCCTTTTGGGGCCGACGTATGTCCTTTTTCTTTTTTGGCCTATAAAACAAGTTAATCGGCCCATTTCTTTTCCTTAATTGACACTGGGCTGGCCCAATCGCTCTGTGCCGGGCGGCCACAGTGAGGAGGAGAGGGAGAGAGATGAGGGAGGAGATGGAGGGAGATGAGGGAGGGAGTGTAGAGTTTGCAGTAAGCAGTTATGTGCTAGCAGCCTGGCTCAACATGTCATGAGAGATGAGCAGTGCTCGAAGTGGGCCGGTACGTAGCGGTACGCAGTATTTTAGTCATTTCACTCCTTGGCGTACCGTGACTTTTTGCATGCGTACCGGAGCTCCTCACAAGCTGCCGGTACTCTCCTCTGCCCTCTCCATATCAGGTTCTCTGGGAGAACGTATTTGCAGCGTATTTGCGCCGCGTCGGTTCCCGTAGGGGACGGAAGCACCGCGCTATTAATCTCCGCTCGAGCTGAAGCCTGGCTGTTTACATCAGAAGCGCATTTCTCTGCTTCTTCTGATCCTCTGCTGTTTACTATCCATCTCTCTGTGTCTGTCTGCTTATATGTGTCTGCCAGGGGCGGGGCTAAAGTGGGGGCCGGGGCTGGCACGGGCCACCCCTGGAATCTAAATGCCCCCCCCCCTCCCATCAGAGTCTGAATGTGATAGGTCCAATAAGACTCAACAAACATTAATGATGATCTGATGTATTACTGATATACTGTATGAGACCCAGCTGACACTCAAACAATTTTAATAAGGAATTCAGCATCACTGTTTCCTTGAACTGTAAAGCAATATAATCCTAAAAAGGGACAGCAGTGGCAAAAAAATGAATTATAATTTATGAATATTAGTTTATGCTAGATATTCACATGCAAAGTTTATGCCAGAGGGGCAAATTATTCAGTTTTCTTTCCTGAGATTTAAAGGTAAAATTAGAAGTTCAACATAAAATGCTGTTGCGGTGTACTTATTATTTTGTTATTTTCATTGTTTTAAAGTCACCAGAATTCAGGAAACAAAGTCTCTGAAACTCAATTTTTTCTGGGGGAGGATCCCCAGACCCCCGCTTTGGTTTGAAATCCTCCCTATTTTTGAGGTTTGAGGTCTCAAGGTTGGCAAGTATACAAAACAACCACATTTGAAGGTATTTCCTTGAATAGAGCCTTCAACAAAACATGGTACACACAGCACAAACGGGCGGTGATGGGGCCGGTCTGGGCCAAAATGCCAGGGCCGATATTTTGTCCCAGTCCAGCCCTGCTATCAATGACAAATCACATCTTATTAACACAATATTGATAACATTTTACCAATTTTATACAAAATTTACAAACTTTTCTCTCATGCCAATGTGTAATGAATGAAAATGATGAAAAGCTATTTCATTAGTGTTGCTCTCTATTGCAGTACACTCTGCTATCAAAGTGCTTCATAAACATACAGATAAAGAAATCTCTCTTTTCAATCATGGATGAAAGATAAAAGTTTTTTTGGCTTTGAGTCCTAAAACAAGACATTTGGTTCTTCTTCATATATTCGCACGGTAAAGTATAATGGGACTTGCATGTATGTAGAAGAGCAACCAGTCTGTATAATTTGGGCTGCTGTGATCACCGTTTGGCTGCTGCCATTCTTGTGTATGTGGGCTTCACATGTGCAAAATGCTCAATTATTGATAACAGTTTGAGAGCTGATCAATAATTGATTTTATCCTGCTGATTTAACATCTTAAGGATGTGCTGGCATTGTGGGGATTTAATGTTGAAAGCTCTCCCATCAGGGGGCCGGATAATGCAAAAGTTTATTCCACACAGTGGTTTTGATACATTATGAATGAGAGGTGAACTGTGCGTGTGCGGAGCTTGACGCAAACAAATACTTCTATATTAAGATTTTATATGTAAATGCCTGCAACAGTTAACAATTTCATTATAACTTCTAAGTATCAAAGAATAAATTAACAACGGCTATGTGACAAATGTGTTCTGACTCTTCTTGTTCATCTGAGTGCATGTTTACACGAGTTTCCTGGTGTGAAAATGGAGCGACAGCCTTTTTGGTTTTTGCTTCTACTCATCCCTGGAAAAAATGTTGGGGTGATTAATTCAATTTCGCTGCTGGTGTTGCATTTTTTATCTTTGTTCTCCACCTTGGTGCGCATCAGTGCTTCTGACAAGATTGTGACATGCGGTTATATCCTCATTAAACGTGGCTCTCGTCTGTGCATCGGCCCAAAGATAACTCACAGTCACATCTCATGGATTACCACTTAATGGCATTTCAATTTCCTTTCTCATTTTACAAGGGACCACGACCCAAACATGCCGCATTTCAGCAAAATAGTATTTATGGTGGCGTGTAAACAGAAAGCTGAATGGAGCTAAAATCTGCTGTTGAGCCCTAACTGGAGCTTAGCATTTATTCATTGGATTGAACTTCAACTCTTCGGTTCGTTAAATTAAATTCTAACAGGGTCCAGGCCTGTTATTCATGTAATCCGAAACAGTTAAGTCTTTCTTTGTGAATATGAGCCATTCCTGGGGCAGCTCCAGGACAGTGAATTAAAGTCAAATATTGTGGACACCGTGAAAACACTCTGTCTTATACTGTCACTGACTTCTATTCGAAAAAGCTAACATTTCCTCTTCGAATGAGGTTTTGAAGCCTTGGCTCTGGATTCTATTTTTTTTTTAATTTAAATCTCTATTCGTATTGGGCTACTGGGCTACTGTAGAAACATGACAGAGCAACATGGCGGACTCCATGACGAGGACCCGCTCCCTATGTAGATATGAAGGGCTCATTCTAAGCTAACGAAAACACAACGATTCTTAGTTTCAGGTCCATTTCTGCTAATAGATCCCCCGAAATGTTACGCACTGTTCCTTTAATCTGTTCAGATAAACACTTACAGTATAGGTGACAGCAGAAAATGCCCATGGTTGTATCTGCAGGTATTATGCACTAATACAAAGATCTTATGTCACCCTGATGAGACCTGTTTTGAATATATCTGTATGAGTACACATGACAAAATCACTTTTAGAGGTCCAATCACAGTGATTTGTTCACCTCCTCTCTGAAACGTCCATGAATACAGCATATATATGTTTGTTTCTCTCTGCAACTCAACAGTGAGCATACAGTAAAACTCACATTTATCAGCAAAAACACTGCTCTGACAGTTGTGAAATTTTAAACAACAAATAAAAGCATCAACTCAAACCATTAAGTAGGGCAAGTGACAGAGGAAGAATCTCTTCCAGTAAATAATTATATATTTCACATTTAAAGCAATCCCAAGGGTGCATATTCTCTCTGTGTGTGTATATTTAGACAGATCCCAAGATGAACTGCTTAACAAATTTGTATGAGGGCCACTGCCACTGTAGTTTGGCTTCCCTCACTACTTTCTCCCCTGTCACATCAGTAGCAGTAGCCTGTGCTATCTGGTTTGACCAAGTAAATTATATTTGCACACTGAATGGCCTGATTTCTAATGATGCACTTTGAAGTTACAGTAAGAAGCGTTGGGAGCACAAGCATGACGAGGTGCTTAAAGCTGCAGTATGCGAGATTGGCGCAAATATGATTATAAAAGTTATTTTTAGAAAACGGCCGCTATATCATGACAGTAGTACATGAAACAGGTAACCTGAAAAAAATCATGTTCCTCTGTGTCCTACTGTGTCCTCCGGTGCTCCTAACGGCATCTGAAGGATTTCACTTACCGGAGGAAAACAAGGTCCGCTGTCCAGCTGCCGTCTATGAGAGCCAGCTGTCAATCACTTGCGTTCGCCGACCAAACGGTCAAACTAGGCAGCGCTGATCAAATATGAATCAATATTCTGTTACTGTAATGCCTATTTCTCGCCTCAAATGTTCTCTGAATAATCTTGTAGTGTACTGTTTAGCTGTAAAATGAGAAGTTTGTGACCCGGCCTCCATAGTAAAATCTGTTGAAGGAAGCCACTTTCTGGTCACATGACCGGAGCACAGCCAATAGGAACGCTCTCTCTCTCTGAAATGACCTGTGATTGGTCAAAATCTGCCGTCACGGGCTAGATTTTTCTAAAGCCTGAAAACAGAGCCACGAGGAGGAGCAGAAGTCTAGTTTTCTCTCAGACCACTTGAATTACAATATGCTGAAAGGTTATTATGGTCTTTATGGCAAATTATGCCAAAAAATTGTTGCCTACTGCCACTTTAAGTTTGCTACACAGTCACATTATTAACAGCAGAGGAAAAGTGAACAGATCTACCCAGACCTTCACTGAGTAATCTACGGAAAAAAACTACGATAGTGGACACACAGTACCTGATTTTAAATTAATTCAGAATTAAAAATTTGTCAAATATGGGTTGGTTACTCTCATGCCCCAACTCAAAGTGACACGTAAAATCTCACATATTGACAGTGAACATAGTACTTCTATATTAAGATTTTATATGTAAATGCCTGCAACAGTTAACAATTTCATTATAACTTCTAAGTATCAAAGAATAAATTAACAACGGCTATGTGACAAATGTGTTCTGACTCTTCTTGTTCATCTGAGTGCATGTTTACACGAGTTTCCTGGTGTGAAAATGGAGCGACAGCCTTTTTGGTTTTTGCTTCTACTCATCCCTGGAAAAAATGTTGGGGTGATTAATTCAATTTCGCTGCTGGTGTTGCATTGTTTATCTTTGTTCTCCACCTTGGTGCGCATCAGTGCTTCTGACAAGATTGTGACATGCGGTTATATCCTCATTAAACGTGGCTCTCGTCTGTGCATCGGCCCAAAGATAACTCACAGTCACATCTCATGGATTACCACTTAATGGCATTTCAATTTCCTTTCTCATTTTACAAGGGACCACGACCCAAACATGCCGCATTTCAGCAAAATAGTATTTATGGTGGCGTGTAAACAGAAAGCTGAATGGAGCTAAAATCTGCTGTTGAGCCCTAACTGGAGCTTAGCATTTATTCATTGGATTGAACTTCAACTCTTCGGTTCGTTAAATTAAATTCTAACAGGGTCCAGGCCTGTTATTCATGTAATCCGAAACAGTTAAGTCTTTCTTTGTGAATATGAGCCATTCCTGGGGCAGCTCCAGCGACAGTGAATTAAAGTCAAATATTGTGGACACCGTGAAAACACTCTGTCTTATACTGTCACTGACTTCTATTCGAAAAAGCTAACATTTCCTCTTCCAATGAGGTTTTGAAGCCTTGGCTCTGGATTCTATTTTTTTTTTTATTTAAATCTCTATTCGTATTGGGCTACTGGGCTACTGTAGAAACATGACAGAGCAACATGGCGGACTCCATGACGAGGACCCGCTCCCTATGTAGATATGAAGGGCTCATTCTAAGCTAACGAAAACACAACGATTCTTAGTTTCAGGTCCATTTCTGCTAATAGATCCCCCGAAATGTTACGCACTGTTCCTTTAATCTGTTCAGATAAACACTTACAGTATAGGTGACAGCAGAAAATGCCCATGGTTGTATCTGCAGGTATTATGCACTAATACAAAGATCTTATGTCACCCTGATGAGACCTGTTTTGAATATATCTGTATGAGTACACATGACAAAATCACTTTTAGAGGTCCAATCACAGTGATTTGTTCACCTCCTCTCTGAAACGTCCATGAATACAGCATATATATGTTTGTTTCTCTCTGCAACTCAACAGTGAGCATACAGTAAAACTCACATTTATCAGCAAAAACACTGCTCTGACAGTTGTGAAATTTTAAACAACAAATAAAAGCATCAACTCAAACCATTAAGTAGGGCAAGTGACAGAGGAAGAATCTCTTCCAGTAAATAATTATATATTTCACATTTAAAGCAATCCCAAGGGTGCATATTCTCTCTGTGTGTGTATATTTAGACAGATCCCAAGATGAACTGCTTAACAAATTTGTATGAGGGCCACTGCCACTGTAGTTTGGCTTCCCTCACTACTTTCTCCCCTGTCACATCAGTAGCAGTAGCCTGTGCTATCTGGTTTGACCAAGTAAATTATATTTGCACACTGAATGGCCTGATTTCTAATGATGCACTTTGAAGTTACAGTAAGAAGCGTTGGGAGCACAAGCATGACGAGGTGCTTAAAGCTGCAGTATGCGAGATTGGCGCAAATATGATTATAAAAGTTATTTTTAGAAAACGGCCGCTATATCATGACAGTAGTACATGAAACAGGTAACTTGAAAAAAATCATGTTCCTCTGTGTCCTACTGTGTCCTCCGGTGCTCCTAACGGCATCTAAAGGATTTCACTTACCGGAGGAAAACAAGGTCCGCTGTCCAGCTGCCGTCTATGAGAGCCAGCTGTCAATCACTTGCGATCGCCGACCAAACGGTCAAACTAGGCAGCGCTGATCAAATATGAATCAATATTCTGTTACTGTAATGCCTATTTCTCGCCTCAAATGTTCTCTGAATAATCTTGTAGTGTACTGTTTAGCTGTAAAATGAGAAGTTTGTGACCCGGCCGCCATAGTAAAATCTGTTGAAGGAAGCCACTTTCTGGTCACATGACCGGAGCACAGCCAATAGGAACGCTCTCTCTCTCTGAAATGACCTGTGATTGGTCAAAATCTGCCGTCACGGGCTAGATTTTTCTAAAGCCTGAAAACAGAGCCACGAGGAGGAGCAGAAGTCTAGTTTTCTCTCAGACCACTTGAATTACAATATGCTGAAAGGTTATTATGGTCTTTATGGCAAATTATGCCAAAAAATTGTTGCCTACTGCCACTTTAAGTTTGCTACACAGTCACATTATTAACAGCAGAGGAAAAGTGAACAGATCTACCCAGACCTTCACTGAGTAATCTACGGAAAAAACTACGATAGTGGACACACAGTACCTGATTTTAAATTAATTCAGACTTTGATTCTCACAAACCGTCGTTATTTGTCAAATGAGATTGGGTTACCATGGTTACACGTCTCCAATGCTCCAACCGGCGAGGAGGCTCTCAGGAAGTGACGACGTAAATTAGTGCTCCGTGCGTCCGAAAAGATACATACTACTGTTTATTCACTCAAGTATGTTGAACTATAGTACACCTGTTGAGTATATAGTGCATAGTATGTGTATTTCGGATGCAGCCAACATGTTTTATGCATGTTGTGCCAACCCTTTTTGTCCCCATTCGCTTACCGTAGTCCATGCCCGGTCTCCGGTTGCTTAGTAACGCTCCCTAAAACTGCAAACACATTGATCTAAGGTAACATTTCCGTCGACACATCGACGCATATTTACATTACCACCACATTTAACGCACGGTATTATTGCTTTTCTAACGTTTTAACAATTTTGCATTCTTGTTGACTTGCTGGTTTCACACACCTGCACAGTTTTAATGGGGTAATTTAGCGCTAACTCAACTTTAAACCAACTCTAAATTAGTTTTACGCTAACGCTAGTTAGCTTTCACCTGTCATGGACCTGGATATTCGTCACTATCTCACCAAGGCAAAGGAGCAAGAAGGTTTGTAATGCATTTAACAGTTTTAACGAGTTGTGAAAGTAAGTTCTGCCTTCACTGTGTTTAACGTCATGTAACGTTACTTCACGTATAGACTCTGGAGCTCTGAAGTCAGCCTACCATTTAATTAAAGACATGGCAGTAGCTGGAACCAGCGGACGAACTCCACCCATTGCCCCAGAGATGTACGTTGTTTGTGCGGAAGCAGCACTACAGGTGAGACCGAGGCAGGAATGATTCACTGTAATGTGGCTGTTGATGTGTAGACTGTGTCAGTGTACAGTCAGCATGGTCGAAGCAGGGACTTTAGACATACATGTACTTAGGTCTATGAGTCACAGCCCCTGGATTAAAGGCTCTGAATCTGCTGAGTGTGTGACTAAGGACAGGGGTTGCTAGATGACATACTGTATTTTATGAGACAGTGGGTTCCTAGGAAATAATGTCATTCAGGTATAATGCCAGCCTTTAAATTATCCTTGAATTAGGATGACAGCAACAGCACAGAATATACAACATGCTGCTTTTATGGATAGGGGCTGGTCTCGTCTGTTAAAAAAATGACCAACTAGTAAGCCTACTAGATAATTTAATGTAATTATTAATTTAAATTACGCAAGTTTAAAAGTAGTACATGAGACAGGTAATCTGAAAAAAATCATGTGCCTCTGTGTCCTCCGGTGTGTGTCCTCCGGTGTCCTCCGGTGTCCTCCGGTGTCCTCCGGTGTCCTCCGGTGTCCTCCGGTGCTCCTAATGGCATCTGCAAGATTTCACAGACTGGAGGAAAACAAGCAGTCAGAGCTAAGCGGAAGTCTGCCGTCCAGCTGCTCCGATCAAACGGTCAAACTAGGCAGCGCTGATCAAATATGGATCAATATTCTGTTACTGTAATGCCTATTTCTGGCCTCAAATGTTTTCAGAAACATCTTGTAGTGTACTGATTAGCTGTAAAATGAGAAAGTTTGTGACCCGGCAGCCATGTTGAGATCAGTTGAAGAAATATCAAGCACCGCCCACCAGCCGGAGCACAGCCAATAGGAACGCTCAATAGGAACACTCCCGTCACGGGTTTTTCAAAGCCTGAAAACAGAGCAATGAGGAGGTGCAGAAGTCTAGTTTTCTCTAAGAACACTTGAATTACAATATGCTCAAAGGTTATTCTGGATTTTTTGCCCAATGATGCCAAAAACGTTCTGCCTACTGAAGCTTTGATACCAAAAGTTGTGTGCCAATGGCAATGTCAATTAACTTTAAACTGCACCTGAGGTTGTTTTTGCCAAATTCTACTGAATACTAGTTTAATGGAGATGAATTAAACCAATACTCATTATCATACAATATAACTGATACTTATAAATTCTGTCACCAGGTTAATATAGAATCATTGTGTAGACCTCCATTGAGGACAGCCAATGTAAGATTACACATTGGCCTAATGCTGCCAAGCCATCAGAATGTGATGCTGAAATCCTTCTGCTTGAAAGATTGATATGAGAGAACACTGGCATGCTCTGAATGTGCATGCAACCTTGCCTTGCAAGCGCTGTGAGGAGTGTTATCATGTTGTGAGGAGTTCAGAGACTGCTGAGATGTCACATAAGACACGATGCTTCAAGCAGCCTCCAAGAATGAAAGATTCACATCTGACTCTGAAAAATGCGGCGCTCATTTATATTAGTAAATGCTTGCTACTGTGATGATATGTAAGCCTTCCCATCTAAGTTCCTGAATTATTATTGACATTATTGGCATGTAGGGTGGATTTTTTTGGTTTGACTAAATAAAGCAGGAACTCCTTTTGGGGTTGTTGGTTGATTAACACCAATGCTCTGTTGAAGGCAGTATCTATAGGTACTGATAGAGAAAACCATGGAAATAAAAAGCTCTACAGGACCCCCCTCTTTTAGAAGAGTCTTATCACAAATTTCATTATGTCACTGTTTTCGTATTGTAACTTTAGTTAGCTAAATCTAACTATTCCCCCAGTAAGATAGGATAATAATGAATATTCTCTAATGTAGACTGAACTGTCCTAGGGCGAGGGAAACATATTTGAATAATGAAACACAGTGATATTCCATAATGTGATTTGTTCTTCTCGGTTCTTTATATCATAGAGCAAGTTTTCTCAGTACAATGCAGCTTGCCTTGAAGTCTTATTATTATTTGAATACGGAATTATTCCTCATCCTCAGCAGACCTATCACAGTATTCTTCAGTTTTTTAGAGAAGCATGAATATTCCTTTTGCATAAAGACATTTTCTAACTGATGCAATGTTCATTAATGTTAAGTTTAACTTGATCTTCCAGCATGAGAAAAATCAAATACATAATAAAACACAATTAAAAGTTTACAGTATACAACATTTGTGTTACAGGATTATCTCCCCTGACAGCACTACAGTTTTTTGAATGAAAAGTACCCCGTGTGAATTTATCTAACAAGTAGCAGGGGGCAGTATACAACGCAGTACTGAAATTCTCAAAGGAAACAGCCTGTAATTAGGCCAATTTTTTTGTAATGTCGAAAATAAATGTGCATCACACGTACATTAAGCCATTTCTGAAGTGTTTTAATAATGCATCAAGCGTAGAAAATGCTGGTGGCACAATATAGCTGTGGATGAGGTTTAAATATTTATTTTGTTTGGCCTTTGTGCGTCTCTTTTTCTGTGTTTTCAGCTGGGTTGTTTGGAGATAAGCACAGCGTGTCTAAAGATGTACTTTGAAGGGAATCCGCCGGCGAATCAATTTTTGTGTCGAGCCTACCTCTGCCAGGGCCAGCTGAAGTCTCCGCCGGCCACTGGGAGTGTGGTGAGGACAGTAAATAGGACACATCTCCTTAAGGGGGTTGTGTGTATTTGTGTGTCTTTTCCAATGGGATAAACACACACTGTTACTGTAGAGATACTGTACTTATTTGCACTAACAAGGGAGCAGATGTCCTAGCTTCGTAAACAACTGTTTTTTTTTCACAATGTGATTCTTCAAGGCATATCGCCCTTTGTTTTTTCACAGTTTAGTGCAGTTTCATGTTTTTACTTGGTATTTTATCAAACTATAGCCTTTATTGAATAGTTGCCCTGTCTGATCTTTGTGTGTTTGCGTATGACGTGACAATGTCTCACTTCCCTTTTTGCATATACTTTCTAATTCAGGAAGACTTTGAAGAGGCCGTGCTGTGTTTTCTTAAGGCAATTGAAATTTCAAAGCATGAACCAAGGTAACCTCTCAGTGGTGTTCTTGGCTTTGTTCTAACAGTGTCAAGAAAGTTGACCAATTTATACCATGTGCAGTTTATCATCTCTGATATTGCTCGGCAATTGCCATTATAGTGCTAAGGTGCACCTGTAAAGACACGCAATGAAAGTGAAATATTCACAACAGGGAAAGTTTTTTTTTTTTTAGCTATGATAT
Organism: Sebastolobus alascanus; assembly: GCA_916701645.2. Lineage (NCBI taxonomy): Eukaryota > Metazoa > Chordata > Actinopteri > Perciformes > Sebastidae > Sebastolobus > Sebastolobus alascanus. The sequence goes on from CAKAOJ020000078.1 coordinate 1,320,802, forward strand.
GAGGGTTCAGGCTGCTGCATAAAGTATATTCTGGGACATGAAGGTTTGATTCTTCCTGCCTCACCCAAGCCCCTTATTCATAAGTGAATGATATTCAGCATGTTTTCCTCTAAATGTTTAACAGCTGACTGAGCAGGGTGAGAAGGATGATAAATATAGATGTAATAAAAGAAACTGTGAAATTTAAGTTCCCTTGTTCCTTGCCCTGAAAGATGTGTTGGATGGCGGCTTAGCCTTTGCAAGCAATCAGCACTGAATCTCCTTGCTAAGGACCTCATAACCTGTCAATAAAAGGGCTGGATGAGCAATCCCAATTAACACCAAAGGGAATACATATCTAATACATCCAGCCCAGACTAATGCACAACACACTCTCTGGTGTATAAATTAGCAGCACTCAAACTCTCTGTCTGTTCACACAATTTGCTCTAAAACAGCGCTGTGAATTCATAAATTTGCCTCATTTTACATAGAAAGGCTTATACAGGATGCTCTCCTGAGGCTCATTGGACGATGGTCAATCCACACACATTTGCAATTCACAGAAACTCTCCATACAGAGTCGACACTTGGTCTGAAATGAGTTGTGCTAAGAGATGAAATGGCTTGCATGTGCATCATATAAATAATTCCGTTTTCTCGGTTTTGTTTGTGGTTTGTTTCTTCCAGATACTACTTCATAGTGTTCAATGCCTCAGTGCTGTACATCCAGACGGTGCGCCCTCTCCTGCAGCCAGGGCGGTGCCTCCAACTTGTGCCCTCGCTCAGGCAGGTGGTCCAAAGTCTGGAGGAGGTGGCAGACCAAGATCACAGCTGGAGGGCTGAACTCATGATGCAAGTGACCCCGCCGTGCTCTCTTAGTTCTCTTTCATGAATAAGTCCAGTCCAGTCTCACGCTGGGTTCATGGTGATGACACACAGAGCTAATTAACCAGCAGCTCATTTGTGAACACAGCTTTCTGATGCCCTAGTTCATTTTTGCCTTATTATCTTCAATGGAGCGGAGGATTCGTTATAATGTAAGCTGTTTTATCGTGTTCTCCCATGACACCTCAGGCTCAATGTTGGTTATCTTTGTTCAGAGGACATAATGTACCATTCATGCCCAGTCAATGATACAGCTAGCCAGGGTTCTAATAGGATTGGGTACAGTATCATCCATATAAGATAGGGTGGCAAACGTACATGGCTTCCATTCAAAACTCACTGAGCTGCTGCACTAATACAGTGTCTTTGGAATATTTTGGCCACACTGACCAACACAGTGGTGAACAAAATAAACCTATTAGCAGAATGCAATGCAATTCAACAACACCACTGTGTCAATAAAAACTGAACATTACAAGCTTCATAAAGGAAGGGCTATTATCTATGATTTTATTGGATTGCATTGGATATACGGTAGCTAGTATATACACTAATACACCGGGAACTTGAATTATAATGCGGAGGAGACTGATGTAGTAAAACTCACATCATGATGTCCATATGTTGTGGAAATATACCAGTAACCATTGCAAAACATTGTTCTTTCACACTGAAATAGTCTCATTTGCTCTCTTTTTTTATTCAGGCATCTTATCAAATGTCTTGTGGACTCTGGGAAAATGGAAGATGCTGCAAGTTTTGCCAAAGTTACAGAAGAGTTCATCAAGTCACATACCCCACATCTTTATCCGAGACTCTTTACGTTACTGGTAAACAGCATTTCTTTGTTACTTACTTAAATTATAAAGATTTTAAAAAAAATAATTTAGTAACATTTATTTTGGGAGTCAGCATACAATGAAAACCATGTATCTCGAAAAAGTTTTTTCACTGAATAAGAAAAGCAGCTTTGCTCTAACTAGGGCTCTGCTGAATGTCTTTTTTTCTCATTTAAAGCTTCTTTTGAGGTTTTCGAATGAAGCTGTCGTCATATTTTAGGACGTGATCACCCCCCAAAAAATATAAAACCCTCAAACAAAATCCTCAATTTGAATAAAGAGTTTTTTTTTGTTTTTTTTATTAACTCGTCTCATCAGTTTCGTCAACATAAATACATATCTGATTATATAAATGTAATTTATGGTGCTGTTAGATTACTGCTAGACTGCCCCGTGAATACAGTTGCAGGCCTCCCTTTATGTGCTGTGAGCAGGAGAGCAAACAGTTTTTTGACCGCAGTGAAAATGTTGTTTTTGAAAGACTAAACGCACACAAATAGGGATTGAAGCAGAATATGTTGTTAGATATAACACGTTGTGGATTTTGGAAATGATTACATCTATTTTTTTTCAATACATTTTGACTGTTGGACTTTACAACGCTCTGGAAATATTGGAAATGTATGGAGTGGGAAACAATCATAAGCAGCCACCACTGGAATCTAATTCTACAAATAGTATAATACTACTACTGTTAGTGTAGCCTAATCTGCAACTATGCAGAAATACCGGGTTTAAGCAGAATTAATAGACCATGACCCTAAGTTTAACCCATTACTAACCTGACCCTATTTATAGAATCTACCCCTACATATACTAGCCTGGACACCAGCTATCTGTGGACTACTATTAATGCAGTTAATTGAGTTTAATTTGAAATACAGGAGACCTTTTAGTGAAAATTTGGGATGATAAATAAAGAATAACTTCTACTTTACTCTTCTCTCCTTAGGTACAACACAAGCTGACAGAGGGTGATGTCCTGATTGAAATGAGCAGGCAGAGTACTACCTTGGCAGTCATTTACAAAATACAGGACTTTAAAAAGTAAGGAAAGTTTCTTTGTTAAATGTTTATTTTTTCTGCTCTGAAAATGCTGGAGGATTTGTTTTGCAGAAAGCATTGCTTTTGTGCTGTCACGGTGAAAGTAAATTCCACCTACTGTATCTGCCGTTGAGATAAAGACGTTGTACTGTAGCTGCAGTGATCCAAGAATCAGCCTTTGATCTGCTTTAATTGTGAAGGCAAAATTGAGTTTGAAAGCATATGCTTCATTGATTGATTGACTGTAGGACTCACAGTGGGATATTGATGAGTTTTCCAATCCTGAAGGTTGTATGCTTTCAGCTAACTTGGAAGCTCTTCAACATTGATCCGCTGGCCCTCAGCTTAGCCTGTGGCGTCCCATAGTGGGCAGGTTTATCTGGCTGCCTGCGTACAGTAATGGTATAGTACCACGGCTTCTGGTGTTGCATAGTACAAACCCGGTCCCAGCCCCCACCCCTTTTTCTGCAGGCATGTACTCAACATGTCAGAGCTCCTTATGGCTCTTCAGCTCAGCTTTAAACGTCGGCAGCATGACAGCTTGACCCAGCCATCGTCAGCATCATATGTTATTATATGTTACATGTTATTTGTAGCAGGTTGAAAGAAAAGAATGAGGATAAGCCAACAAAAGAGGAGCTTGAGCAGATATTTCATCTCCTGATGGATCGTACCAAAGCATCTGCTACGCCTGTGAACTCCAGTCCTCTTCAGAGCCCGACACCCATCAAACCAGCTGACAGGTCTGTGACCCAAAGTGTCCCGAACAAATCTCCTACCCAAAAAGCTTACCTTTGTTGCTCCCTGTCCTCTTCCTAAACCTCCCACTACCATAAAACCACATATGGATATCCCAAGGGCAGTGCATGGCTCAGATTACTGTACTGAAGTTTTGTGAATTGTATAAATTATTTTTGATCCGGGATTTGCAGAGTCGCCTTCCTCTTGGAGCTGGCTCTGCTGGCCTTGCAAGTGAAGCATCAGGAAGTAGCTGTCGACTGTCTGAAAGAGCTTAAGTCGGCAGGAGAGGCTGTGAGTGTCCGATATTCTCTTAAAATTTCTGGCAATAGCGTGGCTACATGCTGTAACTGTACATATTACTGTATAGAAACATGCAAATTTATGCAGGGATGTGACATCCCCTCTTAAGTAAGCACTTGACAATAGATGAGATTAATTATCTGAGCTCATGCCCAAGAGCTAAAGAGTTTGCTGTATTTTTGAATACAGCAATGTAGAATTTATTTCATAGAAATTTGCCTTTTTGCTCTTTACTTACTTTTAAGGTTGGGTGATATGGAGAAAATCCAATAACACAATATTTTTGAACAAATACCTCGGTATCGAAGTTGCAACGATATTGTAGGGTTGACTATTGGTGCTTTCACAAAATATTTCCCAATGACATTTTTGAGAAATGATCATCAGTAATGTGGATATAATGACTGAGTAAAGGCAAATAATAGAACAGCTAGAACAGCCTATCGTTATCCGAAATCTAAGACAATATTTAGTCTCATATCACGATATTGATATAATATCGATATATTGCACAACCCTATATACTTTGTTAATTAAGTGTAACGATATCCTAATTGGCAACATAAAGTATAACTAATTATTTGTAGATGTGTCATCCTCTCTTATATGCACTGCTGAATACTGACTCTTAAAATCACATGTATGTGTATTTGTCTTTTTAGAGTGTTGGCCAACGAATAATAATGGAATGTATCAACTGTGAAAACAACCTCCTGAAGAGAGAGGCGAAGATGGATGACTATTCCAAAGCCAGCGTGGAGGTGCTCGATCATGTGTCTGAATTATCAGCCATGTGTTTCTGCCGCATGTCATGCAGGCAGTGAACCCATTGGCAGAGTCTTGATTAACTGTTCAATAATATTTTCTGTAATATCATTCTTTGTTTAAAGGCAGTAAATCCAGAAACCCCCCCTCCTTCACTTGAATAGGTGTCCCTGTTTTAACCTTTTCCACTCCACCCCTCTTTACCATAGACCCGTTTTTGTCTTTTTTAGGGGGGTACAGGGGTTTTTTAGGGGGAGATAGCAGGTCAACAGTAGATGTCACATAGAAGTGGTGTACATCATCTGAAAGCTGGGAACCTGAAGATTAATTTGAGTTACAGCTCAGCACTGTGTGTCAAGTTGTTCTAGTCATAAATCAGAAATTAAAAAATAATCAGTTAATTAAAATAAATTGTGAAAGTGTATAAGGGCTTAGAACATTATGATAGATGATGGCGTTTCCCATGCTGTATTATGTCTCATATGTTGTTGCAGCATTTTTTGGGTTGATAGTATTTGTTACACAGATTTGGTGGTAAATTTAACCATTTTTTACCACTCGAGAATTGACAAAATGATCAAAAATCCCTCCAAAATCCCACATTAAGACACCAAGACCTTGAGGATCACCATAGAAAAAGCCATGCTGTGATTTGCTATCAAACACTTTTGACATTCCTGAAAGAATTGCATTTTTCGGCGATTGGATGGCGAGCCTCCTTAGCCTCTTTCCCGACATGCTAGCATGACATGGCTCTAAAACTGAGCCTGCTACAGCCTCTGAAAGACAGTAAAGTCGGCTGAGGGCGCCGGCGCCCTCAAGGAGTGGAAGACGTATAAAACTGCCAACCCATCTAGAAGCGCTTCATCAGTTAGAGTTTCAGCTGAGAAGTTTAAGTATCATATAATCACCCCAATATATTTTCAGGAGTTTTTCCTCTCTGACAAGATAAACAAATTCTTGAGGGAAGAAGGATCATGTAATCTCATTTTGTACCGTTTAATATTTTGGTGTGAAAACTGTCACACGTAAGAGTTGGCACCACATAATCCATCCGATTCAATCCAAGTATACTTGCCAAATGATAGAAGTGTTGTGCTGTCATTGCTACAGGACTAACTCTCAATCTGCAGTTGTTATCCCACAGGCCCGGCTGAAGGAGATAGGCATGCTGGATCAGTGGCTGCAGACTGCAGTGAGGGAGGGCGACCCTCAGGCCATGCAGGCAGTGTGCGCGACCCAGTGGAGCTGCTGTCTGCCCCTCTTGCAGCACAACCTCAGGAAACGCATCAAGACATCTCTGCTCAGGGTGGCTCAAGTGCTGGAAGACATGCAAAGGTTTTCAGTTTTCTCAAATTCATCATAATACATGGTGACATGTGTATGTCTCAGGTCGTGGCCTAAGTCAAAATGCTGTCCGAGGGAGCACTATTTTACATACAGTATACAGCATGGTATCATGGGTCTGTTATAGTATAGCTCAACTTGTGTTTTAATGTATAGTTTTGATAGTGTTTTCTTGGTTTTTGAGGTAGTACAGACCGTCTGGTTTTTAGCTTTGAGGAAAAACTCTTTTCAAAATGCAGTATGTGTATGTGTTTCACATTTGGATCAAGAAAAACATTAATACGATGATTTATGGTACGAAACAGTACTTTTTTGTACTTTTGGGCAAGTCATAGTCAAGTCAGCACACTGACTCACTGACAGCTGTTGTTGCCTGTTGGGCTTGAGTTTGCCATGTTATGATTTGAGCATATTTTTTATGCTAAATGCAGTACCTGTGAGGGTTTCTGTACAATAATTGTCATTGTTTTGTGTTGTTAATTAATTTCCAATAATAAATATATTCACACATTTGCTTAAAACAAGCATATTTGTCCACTCCCATGTTGAAAACAGTATTAAATACTTGACAAATCTCCCTTTAAGGAACATTTTGAACGGATATAAAATGTGTGATTAATCGCGATCAACTATTTTAATCGTTTGACAGCCCTATTTATAATATATAAGTTTATGCTGGAGGTGTTTTTTTCTTATTTTCACAGTATGTTGGTGGAGATGCGCTGTCAAGTCCACTCAGAGCTGGCAGTGATTGAAGAGGAGGACGGGCGCCTTGAGGCTTCTTTGACTCACCTTCAGAAAGCAATGCTGCTGGATAACGGGACACAACGAGAACGCCTGTCGTCAGCTCTCCGCCTCCTGCAGCTCAGAGGGACCCTCTACCAAACGCCCTCCCAGACGGAGGATAAAGCAGCCATGCTTATGCAGCAGGTTTACAGCTCATCTGTGTCAGACAGTCAATTACAGTCTTTACAAAATGAAACAGTTCTTTAAAACTTGACAAGAAAATCAACAGCAATCCTACATAGGTACAGTACAGTGAAGGAGAACTTAGCTGTTGCATGACTTTTGGGTGGTGAAGTCAAATCAGTCTAACGATTAATTCACATATAGTGTGCAGGTTTATTGAGACGAGAGTAAGTGTATTTTGTACAACATAAGATACACATTCAGTGTGTTTTTACGTATGGTGAGAAGAGGAGTGTGCCTGCTTAGAGGACTGTAAGTAATGGCTTTAAGTTAATTCTGATATCCAACCCTTGCTTCTCTCTCTCTCAGGTCAGGGACATGCATCCCCAAGATAGGACAGACAGTCGTCCCATCCTGGTCGCCGTGGGTCTCCTTTTGGGCCCTGATTATTTCCAGATGGTGCTGGATGCCGACAACACCTCCAAAAGTACAGATTTCTCTTCCTCGCTTTCAATTTTTTCGCTAGAAAATTTTCTTTCTCCTTTTTGCAGGATCTTGACTTGTCAGGATAGCTTGAAACACACATCCATATTTACTAAGCCTTTTGCCCCTTGTTTCTGCACCAGGAATCACACATTTCATTAAACTTTAGTACTTTGGAAGAATAGATGATCTGGGGTAAAGTGCACTTTTCTCTTTTATGCATACACATTTAAGGGAGGAATGAGAAAATGCAAGTGACTATTTTATGGCAACAAACGATGTTGGGGCAAGCACTGGTGGCTTTGTGCTCATTATACTTGAACTTAACATTCGGTCAACTGTAAAATGACTTTAGGCTTGTTATTTTATTCTTTTGATAAGACATTTACGGTGTATGTTTTCTCTCTGTTTTGAGCTTCTGCTGAACCAACTGCTCGGTTTCACTTAGCTCTCTCTCTGTCTCTCTTTCTTAGCTATCTCTGCACTCATTTTGGTGGCTTTGGTTCACTATACTGTATATATATATATTTTTGGGTTGTCCGTCTGTCCGGTCCATTCTTGTGAACACAATATCTCAGGAACGCCCGTAGGGAATTTCTTCAAACTTTACTCAAACATCCACCTGGACTCAAGGATGAACTGATTAGATTTTGGTGGTCAAAGGTCACTGTGACCTCACAAAATAAATCTTTGTCCGTAACTCAATAATTCATATGCTAATTATGACAATTTCACACAAATATCTAATAGGATAAAATGATAAAGTGATGACATTTTGGACAGACATGGATGTAAACTGCAGCTTGACTGGTTGGTGGAGGCATACAACCGCGAGGCGGTAATTTTAGTTCGGTCATTTTCTTTGAAATTTAATTTAATGAGCCCTGTTGCAGTAATGATATCAATAGACATACAGATCAGGAGATACTCACTCTAAATTATTGAATAATAAAACATTGATCTTAGGTGTTGAACTGTGGCATATGTAAATGTTTTGGAATCTTGTTAGGTATGTAGTGAGTATTTAAATACGGCATGACTACATTATAATTTATTTTCTGAGCGTGGTGATCTCAGACAAATCCCTCTGTTCTGCATCGCAGAAAGCACCCAGAAGGCAGTCCTCTGCGCTGATTGTGTAATGGTCTGCTGCTGTCTCAGTAAAGCAGCCGCTGATTACGCGCAGATTGCGAATGCAAATTGAATGAGCAAAATTGATGTGCGCTGTCTTGTATGGAAATTTGTCCCTTGAGTCTCCAAGTCTGGACAGAAGGTCTTTCGGTGGCAGCGTTAAACTTTGTTGCTAGGTTTTGTCTTATTTCTCAGAGAACCAGTATGTGTTCCAGTGTAGCTCACTGCGAAGCCCCGTCGACTGTGTGCAGTGGATCATGCAGTAGAGGGGCCTGAACTCAGGCATTGCCTTTTGATCTCAGACTTATTCCAGGCTCTTTGGTCCAAAGCATCAAGTGAACATTCAGCAGTCTAATGACCCAGGAAAGAACTGGCCTCAGCCTTTTGACAGCTAGTCAAAGGGCTTCTACTGGAGGCAACACTTTGGTGCGTAGAGGCACCTCTTTTTTTCTCTATAAACCTCGGGCATCCCCTAGATGACAACACTTAACCATTGTGTTCAGAGTTTCAAAGCCAGCACACCAAGTATCCCTTGAGACTAGCAGGTTTAATTAATTGTAGCATGTGTTGTTGCCACAATTTAGTGTTGTTCCTCAGGTGTTCATCAACGAGAGGTGTGTGCATGAGAGTGTGTGTGTGTGTGTGTGTGTGTGTGTGTGTGTGTGTGTGTGTGTGTGTGTGTGTGTGTGTGTGTGTGTGTGTGTGTGTGTGTGTGTGTTCATTCCTCAGGGTGAGCGCGCAGGCACTGGAGCATTGTGCTTCCTTAAAACACTCCAGTCAAAGTCACAGACCTCTATTTATAATTCAGTCCATAAAACAAATGCTTGAATACCCCTGTGGCTGCAGGCGGGTCTGAATAAAAGCATGCTTCTTTTGTTTTGTTCTGTGTTTTTGGTCTTACATGTCTGATCTGATTCAGTGACATCCCTGTTTGAAAGAGTTGGCATTGATGGAAACGGGCCATTTACTCTTGTAGTCCCTTAGTTGTGTTTCCTTTTGTGTGAATGGAAATTGCATAATAAGAATCATTTTGCAACTTCCTCAAAAGGATAACATTCTCACTGTGTATATTAGTGCACATTTCTTCCACGTGCTATGAATTGTAGACAATCATTTAGGCCTAAGGAGTTGCTTTACAGAATGACTAGAGTTTTTGTTCTGCATACGAGCCGGAAAATTGTATTGATTCATTATTTAGAGAAAATGCAGGAGCTTTTCCAATAGCATTAATAAAGATTCAGATTATGTATTCAGTCCTCCAATAATTGTCTAGTTCCCGTAGGCAGTCCTGGATCTGGACCAGTGGCTCAGCTCTCTGCTAAGGCTCAGCATCACTCTGCATCTGTAGGGAAGGTGGAGGGACACCTGGCCAGACAAGGAGATGACACAGACAACACAGAGAGGTGTGTGTTTGTACATTTACATGTATTAATTATGATGCCGTAACACTTCATTTTATAGGAACACAAATTTCATGGTAATTAGGTGATAATTAGCAAGTAACCTATTTGAAATTTCTTTGGAAATACTGCCAAATTACCCCAATATTTACCTCAAAGTGTATCAAAAATGACTTTTATTATAAACATTTATTAATAATATATGCTAAAATAATAATATAATTGTTAAAATAGGGCCCTTAGGCTTGGGAAGCGGCTGTGCGCTGCTCTTCATCGGAGGTGGAAAACCAAAACTAATAGAAGACACTTCTGATCAGGCACAAATCTCACCATCATGTGACTTATTGTCTACACAAATGTAACCTGGTAGCTAATGTAATGATTCAGGGAGTTTTTTAAGAAATTTCAAAGAAGTTATTATCTAATTATCATCTATTTAACAGCAGACATGGAAATAAAGCATATCAATTAACTTTGTGTTCTTTTCCTGGAAATGTATTAAATAAATTACCATTATTGGGAAATAGCGGAATATAATTTTAAATAATGTTTATAATAACGTAATTTTCGATCATATTTATAGGTAAATATTAGAGTAATTTGGCAGTAATTCCAAAGAAATTTCAATTTGCTAATTATCACCTAATTATCATGAAATTTGTGGACCTGTAAAATGAAGTGTTACTGATTATGCATGTATGAATACAAGTGAAAGCCTGTCTTCCTGCCACTGTAAAGTTTTCTTAGTAGTTATTTTTAGGCTTCCCAGAAACCTAGTTGGAAAATTGCCTCAATACTCTATACTTTACTATGCTTTATGCCTTGTTGGATTGATTACTCCTTCCTGTTACTGGACATTATACACTAATGAATGTTTGATCTTTTGGTCTTCTCTCCAGTTAAAATTGTTGTGTGACTGTGGGAGTCTACAGCCTTCTATTACATCTCCTTATTCATAGCACATAGTTGAGTTCCGCCTGTCTACCAATATCATTACAGTAAATAAGTGAGCACATCAGAAATTGCAGGCCTAATGGTCAGCAAAGGGCAGAGACTTGAAGATTCCCCAAAGAAAGTTTTATTATTCATGGCCCTGCAAACAAACAACCTTACATCATAGACAGTGTGCTGCTGTGACCTCCACATTTTATAAAGGAATCATCTCTCTAAGTGTTCTTTATTATTTCTCGGCTGCTCCAGGGTGAAGCTGTGGGCAACGCTGGTGAAGACAGCCAGGAAACAGGAAGTTTGGGACGTGTGCCGAGCTGCTTGTCGATTCTGTTTGCTGTACGATGATGCGAGATGGAAGATCTCCAAGACTGACAGTAAGATGATGAATGATCCTTAGACTGACGGTAAAATAACAGAATAATGGACAGGAATTAGTAGTTGGATTATACATACAAGAAGGAGAGGATTGCTTTCATTGAGAGTCACAGATTTTGTCAATTTGATCCAGAGTGTGAATGCTCAGAGGAAGAGAGCTGCGGAGAATGTCTTCACGGTTGCAATGGAAGCCAGACCTGCGTGAGGGACTTGCTGCGCCTTTTAGCTGAAATCCGCTTCATCAGTGCTGAGGTGTGTGCTGACTAACTCGTGCCTCTTAATACACACATACACACTTTTCATATGTTCGTACAGTAGTAATCCACAGAAACAGGCTTCACATTAAAGAAAAACGTGGTTGGTCAAAACAAAGACAAAAACAAAGTAGTATAATAGTGTGGAAAATGCAGTTTGATTTAATGAAAATCTTAAAAGAACAGTGTGTAACATTCCAGGGGATCTATCAGCAGAAATGGAATATACAATTCATAAATATGTTTTCTGAAACTAAGAATCGTTGTGTTTTCATTAGCTTAGAATGAACCCTTCATATCTACATAGGGAGCGGGTCCTCTTCACGTAGTCCGCCATGTTGCTCCGCCATGTTTCTACAGTAGCCCAGAGCAGACAAACCAAACACTGGCTCTAGATAGAGCCTTTCACGTTTTACGTTACCTAAAGGTCACCGTAGTTTCCCGACAGGCTTGTGAAACTGCGGTAACGTGAGCCACAGAGTGCAAAACTGTGGTTCCGCCAGCCGCCTTCTGACTTCCGTTGCTCCTAAAGTAGTGTTCTGAGCGAGGCGAACGGCGTTACCACGGTTTTGCACTCTGCGGCTCACGTTACCGCAGTCTTGGAAAGCGAGGAGTGAGTGAAGGGTACTCAGTTGGTTGCAATCTGCAACCACACCACTAGATGTCTACTGTCACTGTCCCTTTAAGGATTATAACCAAGGGGGAATGATGATCCGTACAATGAATGCCGAATCTTCCAGGGACACAAACTTTTTCTGGTTTTAATAATAATATACACGCACAGGGGCAATTTATTGATTTTATTTCTACAGATCATATACAAAAAACTTCCAGCTGCCTGACTTTGCTTGTGTCCCTTTTCAGTTACTGATGCTAATGTACATAATTCCCCAAGAGCATTGGAAAGACTACATTCATATGTTCTTGTCTACCAGCTTTTTATTTCAAGCTTCTTTGGATGCAGATGTTTTTGTACTGAGGTGTTCACAAAAACTATTCTAACCATCTTAGATCATAGGAATATTGTATTAGATTTTTTTTGTAGCTTGAGCTCTTCTTTGAAATCTGAGACCGGGAACAAAGACAGCTCGCAGTAGTAAACATGCATAATGGGATTTTTAATAAGCCTGTGAGGTAGATGTTGGAGAGTCAGAGATTGTTGTGCTTGTTTTATGATGTCTTATTTTGTAATCCCACTTCCCTTCAAGCCTGCAGCTCCAAGTCTTTATTAAGTCCATAGAGATGTTAACTTGACAGTACTTTGAAGAAAATGAGGACAACTATCCACAGAAACTACATGACCTTGTCAGAACTGACTCGCGCTGCAGCCTCAATGCTTGCTCCTATCATGTATTTCTCTCTTTGTTCCATGAGAATTGGGTCATAATTCATTAATTTAAAATATACCTACGTCTCAGTCCGATGATGAAGAGGTTCCTCTTGTCTTACCTGAGTTGTCCGCCACTGAAGTAAAATGCTCGTCAGTCGTTTCTTTTGGCTTTGATCTGCTACAGCTGAGCTTTAACGACTCTAGAGAAACTGTCATTCCCATAGCGTGAGGTCTTCTCTTCTCCTTTTATTATGAAGTCATCAAAACAGGAAGTCAACTTTAATATTATCTTTCGAGGTTGAGCAATGAACGTATTCTGTCTTGCTCAGGCCACCGTCCAGAAGCTTCTTACAGAGGGGGTGCAGCTCAACAGTCCTGTTGTCCCTGCAGTGGAGAGGAAGGAGTGTGTGTCTGAAGAGGATCCACACTGGGTTGTTTACAGGTGAAAACACAATATGTACACAAACATGCCAGCATGTCTGAATTGTATGTCTCTTGTCTCTGCACTGTATGTTTCTGTTTTATTATTTGCATATCACAGATTTAATACATTTTCTATTAATTTGAAGTCCAAATTTAATATGTAATTGTAATATTGAATGCTTTTACGTTGAACGTGACCATATCAAACTTAATTTCATTTTGTATTTATGGTTATTAATAGCTATATGAGCAATATAAGTAGAGATATGATATCTCTGGAAAACAATATGATAGAGCATACTCTAAATAGCTTTCAGTGACCCCATTTCCTTCAGTTTGTGTTTACTTTTTTTTGGTCATTATTAGATAACAAGTAGTTTTGACAAAATCCTGATTTAATTTGATTTAAAAAACAGATTCTTATAATCATCCACTAATGTCTCAATAAATGTACATTGTCACCTGTAGCTGTTCATAGTCTATTTTAGTGTGGTTGAAAGTAAGTGTATAAAGGGACAATAACTAACAATATTTCAGTGGCATTGGCTCAGATCAGGGACAGGGACAGATCACCCCAAAATCAACAATACATATTTTCCTCTTACCTGTAGTGCTATTTATCAATCTAGATTGTTTTGGTGTGAGTTGTAGAGTGTTGGAGGTATCGACCGTAGAGATGTCTACCTTCTCTTGAATATAATGGAACTAAATGGCACTCAGCTTGTGGTGCTCAAAGCGCCAAAAAATACATTTAAAAAAAACTCAAAAGCAATGTCTCTCTCCAGAAATAAACATAACCCCGTTACTCAAGATAATCCACAGACCTTGTTGTGAGCAGTTTCATGTAGGAACTATTTTCTTTCTACCGTACTAGCCAGCAGTATCACAAGCTGAAGGAAGCGTGCATCTACTCATGGACTGTAGAGGCTTGTGCTCGCTACTAGCTAACGTTACAGCTCAGCCGAGGAGGACGCCATTAATGTTTACACCTCGCGCTGTCACAGGCACGGCCGATATTTCCAACAATTGGCAACTCACACCAAAACAATCTAGATTGATAAATAAAACTATGGGTAAGAGGGAAATATGTATTTTTGATTTGGAGGTGAACTGTCCCTTTAATGGGGCAGTGACCAGTCTTATAAAGTGAACACATTTGCATAACTTGTCAGAGATGATGATAGGCAGCGGTGGGAATGACACAATCTCTTGAACTACGAACCCATTAACTAAAATAGGTTTTGTTTCCTTATCTCTTGAACCAAAACAGATCTGAAACCATTCCCACACCAATTACATGGTTTAAACAAGGCTTCAAACATCATCAATGGTGTGATTATCTCTATTAAAGACCAAGATGTTGTAGATATACATCACAAAGATCCTGGATCACACTTTGTCTTACAGCCTATTTTCTTTATTGAATTGACAAGACCAGACATATCACATTCAGCAGAGGAACTACTGCACTACGACACTTTGCCTGAAATTCCCCTGAAGTTCACCTCCAGCACATTGTGACATAATGCGGCCTGAGAGCAGTATCCAGGTGCTCAAACAAATTGGTGTTGAATGCCTCATTAGATATTATTTTTGACATTGTCAAGGTGGGGTTCCACTCTCCCTTGTGCATCATGCAGAAAAACCTGTCAGCAAATGGAAATAGTCGTGTAAAAATCCTCTGCATTATAAGTTTAAACAAGCAACTTTTTAAAAATTCAATGACTTTTTCACCTTTAGTTTAACAGTTCTCTGGAGACAACATCATGTGGCCAGTGGTCACTATACTGTCTTGCTCTGTCACATACAAACACAACTTTTTCTCTCCAGAGACTGGATCCAGGCTCTGTCTGCCTACGCCACCTCCAACTTCTTGCGGGCAGCGGAGCTCGGAGCAGAGATCGAGGAGCCGTGGGTGATAACAAATGCAGCCATTTACCTGTGGAACTACAGCAGCCACTTGTTGGCAGCTGGGGAGTACCAACGCCTGCTTCCCACCTTCCAAAGTCTGGTGGCGATGCTCCAGAAGACAGAGTTCACTGGGTATGCCGGGTCTCTAAATTCATATCAGTTTTTATTGTATAGTGTAGTGTATATACCTGTTAGAGAGAATAGTTTGGGTGTTTGGGCTGGAGTTCTTGCAAAGGTTATTTCGGTCCAGTGCCAAGCTGTTCCACTGACAATGAATGAAAGACTAATTTTGTGCAGTTGATGTGAACTTCGTCATTCATCAGTGTGTTTTTGTGAACAGGTCTGAACCAGAATAACACAGTTATTTGATGAAAACCCATTCATAAAATGTCAACATTTCAAGAAACATGAAACATAGCTGTTTTTAGACTGATGACCGTACTTTTTTTTAATTACTCAGTGAGTTTTGAAAGGGTTTCATCAGCCTGTCTTTTACTCCACTGAGGGGGGGGGGGGGCTTTTTTCTTAAAAAAAAATATAAAGTTGGCCTATATTTCAGCATATATATATTTTCTGCTCAAAATTCATCCAAATCTCTCGTTTTACACAAACTTTCTGCAGTTATTGCGTTCGCTATTTGGCTCAATTTTGCCGATTATCAGTTGTTCTGTACTGCTATTATTATGCATTGAATATTATATGAAATATCCATAAAATATGTCACTTAGTCAGGGGTTGTCAGTTTGGGGATCCTTAAGGAAAAACGTTGAGAACCACTGAACATAGTCTTTCAGCTCAGGTGAAACTTTAAGATTATTCCATTTTCAGCTGAGTAGAGTAATATGTACATTTTCCTCAGAAAATCATTTTCGTCATGGTCAGAGTTGACTTTTAAAAAAAATGTTTGTTAAATTATTCTTTGTACTCACTATAGCTCACTCACAAAAAAACAGGCGGTTTAAGCTCTGCGCTTATTTCTGGGAAATGGAAAGAAGCAGTTAATGAAAACAGACCAAACTGTCCTTGGGCATAGAAATAATAATGTGAATGTTGGGATTCGGTAATATTCTCAAGTAATGATGCGGTCAAGGAAACATGCATTTTGTCCTCCAAATCTGTGGTAAGGGTTTTTACTCTAAGAAAGAACTACAATATCTAAAAAAACAACTTGTTTTTCCAGATGATGTCAGTTTGGAGCATTGTTTGCGTTGTATTTCTCAGGAATCGTGCTCTGTCTGTGCTGCTGTGTGATGCTGTGGCCCGGGGATTGATTCAGCCTCTCTGTGGTCCAGACAGCGCTGAGCCAGCCCCGCCAGGAGACAAGGGCAAAAACAGACCTGAGAAGGGGGTGAAGGCTGCCAGTGTCCATGGGGTTTTCTTAGACCCTGTTGCCCTTCAGGATGTCCGCAAGGCATCTGAGGTATGTGTGTGTGTGGGATGTGGGCAACGGGCACCTGTGTGTGGTTGTGCACATCTAAATGTTTTTATTAATATATTTTAGAAAGTATCAGTAACATAGAAGTATTTGTGACAAATAGTGGCTTTTCGGTTTTACATTATTGGAGCATTAGTCTTTGATCTCATAAAATCTGCATAAAACCTACCTATGTTACCATATTTTTGCATAAAATCCTCTCCAACTCCATATATTTTTATAAAATCATAACTAAAGTTTGTTATAAACTTCCTATGTCACAATAAATTTCCATAAAAGCTGCACACATCACAATACATTTGCATCAAAATGCCCTCTCTTACCATACTTTTTTACTAAGTCTCCCTACATCACCAGTAATTTGCAAAGCAATTAATTCAGTCATTTAGTCACCATATTTGCATAAAAGTCTATAAACACAGAAAACTACTTACAGAGCAACTATCTGGCTAGACTCCAGTGGTAATTGCTCAATAAAACATGTTTAGTTGGAAGTCTATTGGTTGTATTTTGTTGAAGCACACATGATTGACCCTCTGCCAAATCCCTCCCGGACTGATTGGGGGTAGCTTGAGCTGCTTCTTTTTCAGATTCTTATTTTTACCACTGTGAAAACAATGTCTGAAATTCCAGCATTCAAAGATCCGTATCTGTGAAAAGAGCTGAAAGGAGTGTTGAGACGCTGAAAGGAGTGTGTGTATAATCTCTGAATGGAATTTGCTGAATATTTGCAAGACGTGTTCAGAAACTCAAGTCTTAATCTTTTGTACATATATGTGACGGTTTACACACTGTCAACTCTTTCATATTTCATTTAACATAAACCATCACAGCTAGCTTTGGGGGGGGGGCGGCTCCAAGCTGCCTATGGCATTTTACACTGTTCAAGTTAACCTAGCTGCAAGCGGACTCCTTACTCATAGTGCTTCTACTCTTACTTGGTTTTCTAGTTCTACTTGGAACGACCCCCCCCAAGGCCATTGTAGGGGAAACACTGCAGCTTATGGATTATGAAACTGATCTGTATCATACGGATACTCACCCGTTTTATAGAAGAAATGGGAAGCTTTTTATTTTTGTCATTTTGGAGCTACCAGACTTCATGTCATCCTCCATAAAATGTGGCTGGCAAGTAAGCTTCTAGTAAATCCATCCCCTGGACTGTATTTCAGCCCTTAGGTTCAGTATTATTATGCCAAAAGGGTAATGAGGTTCACCAAAACAGACAAAAATGCAGGGCTCCAACTTATGGGCGTCCCGCCGGAAAAAAATGCACCTTGGGATGGACCAATATAACTGCGATTAAACCATAACATTAATCTCTGAAGAAGTTGTCAGTGTAGAATTGCGAGAGTCCACAATCCAAGAGTACGCAAGTAAGAACTACGAGGCCTCTCAGGAAGCATTGATTCCTCCTCGATACGATGTCATGACAGATGTTAGAGCATCACAGGTGAAAAGTTGAGGCACTCTTATGCTGCGTTCACACTACGAGCAACAAAGCAACAGGCTACAAATCCTTTTCCATGAAAGCCGATGACATGAAGCTACAAACTGATGCCCTACACTTGTGCGTGACGCACAACAAATCAAAGTTGAGCTGGCCTTGAACGCTCCAATTTCCGGTGCCCTTCTCTCTCCCCACAATTCCTGTTCCGTCTAGAAAAACGTATTCTTGCCGTGAGCCAGTTCCCAGGGCTATTTAACGACTACGTCAACGAGTGCTTGAGCAACGCTTTGACAGAGACTCAGCGATAATGTAGCTGGCCACGCTTGGCAATTTTTTAGCTTTGTCGCTCGTAGTGTGAACATAGCATCAGGAAGATACACAGTTTGTTATTGTCTTTTGATAAATGCCCTGACGAAGACCTACAGTGGTCGCGACATGTTGGCTTTTTCAACGATTTATCCACTATAATAAAGGCTTTTTAATATTTCCTTCCTCGTTGCCACTTGTTCTATTATTTTGAAATGCCTGGATTGCCTTCCTGTTAATACAATTTGTTATCTCATTCATCATTTGACCCACATAACTCATCCAACCATGCACACATACGTACAAACTCACATGTAGCTTTCATGATTGGGTGTCTTTGTGCCGTTGAAGTCTGATGTCTCTGTTCTCTGAATGTGCTGCAGTTGCCAATTATACCCTGTCTCCTTTCTTATTTTCTATTCAAAGCATCCACCATGGATATCAGCTCTAACTCGAGATGAAAGGCACTTTATCAGTGAATTATTAACTAAATTTCATCGTGTCTGTTTCCTTTTTGAAGGAAAGATAAAAAAAGTTATTCTTTCCAATACATTTTTTATAAATAGTCGACAGTACAGCGGGGTCAGATACAATGGCTGACTTAGACATAGTCTTACTGAGTCTTTTGTGTATGTCTGTCATGTCTGCAGCTGACAGGCTGACAGAGAAAGTCCAAGGTCTGCAGAGTCTGACAGATACGTATCATAATGTATGGTATTTGATAGACACTGTGATCCACATTAAATGTTTAATATCTTTTAGGATTATGCATAATCCTGACTATGTTAATGTCCCGTTCTACTTATTGAGCTTCTCAGACTGCAAATCCCGTACCAAGTAGTTCTATCTGATAGAATGCAAGCTCATTGTTGTTTTCTACTCTTCCTCCTAGCTGTGTGACTACGCCCTTTGCATATCCACCTGCAACCTCCCAGGGGAGGCCGTCCCCATCGCAGCCAGGAAACAGGTGGTGGCCACTTGGGTGCAGATCAAGAGGCTCTTGCAACAGCAGATTGGCTCAAAGATGGACACTAAAGATGAGGTACCATTCTCTGTGTCAGCCCAAAACTGTCTATGAGCACAGTCTTAAGGTGTGAAAAGCTCCTCTGGTTGCAAAAAGAAGTCTGATTGTATAGAAGTCTATGAGAAAATGACCCTACTTCTCACTTGATTTATTACCTCAGTTAACATTGTAAACATGAGTTTATGGTCTCAATCGGTAATTTCAAGTCTTCTTCAATACAGCATGATGTTCATTTAGTAAATTATGGTCCCGTTTAGAGTAAAATAGACCATAAAGCAGGGTATGCTTTAGGGCGTGGCTACCTTGTGATTGACGGGTTGCTACGGCGTTGTCCAGCCTGGGAGTTGTGTTTTCATTTTACAACTTTAACCCTTTCACAGTGTGTTTTCACCTCATGAAAGTTAATTATAACCATTTTGGTCACCTAAAATTGTCTTATTCAGCGTTGGGTTGTACTTAGCTCCACCCTCTCGTGTCACTTCTGGTTGCAAAAAAACAAGATGGCGACGGCCAAAATGCCGAACTCGAGGCTTTTTGTCGGACGCCCTGTTTCTATTCATTCCTGTCGCTCGCTTTGAAAGCGCTGCAACAGATGAATGAAATGAGGCGTTATCTTTAGGGATGCGATCTGGAGATCGGCATTAATGCTTTCTATTCGCCGATCCCTTAACAGTAGCTGTTAGCTTTTAGCAGCTAATGTTAACGGTGGTTCCATTTAGTTACAGTATGATGTTCAGGCTCTATTCAGTAAAAAATAGTATTCAGCGAAGGTAAATTATAACTCATGATGTGTTCATGTAATCTTGAGTTGTAAAATGTAATTTTTGGTGAGAAGGAGATGTTTTCACAGCAATATAAAATAGATAGAACAGAGGGAATTATGACCTGTTTAACTTCCTAACACTAGCTCTAAGCAGCTTATAATACATAATTAAAACTACTGATGCCAAAAAGAAATTTCAATCAAAGCAATTATTTAAATAGCAATAAAAATAATTGATATCCGTATCATTTGAATTGTGAGTTTTTATGTGAAAAAGTCAGACTGTATCTTTTGTAGTTTGTGCACTAAGAGACTGCAAGAGAACAAAGAACTTGAGTTTTCAATCTAAATAAGTAATTACACATTTTTCATTCTGTTCAGTCGCATTAAATTGCCTTTTCTGTATTGTTTTTACATAAATTTACATTTAGGCCACCAAAAATTTACGTACAACTATTACAGTGGGGTATATAACCCTGAAAAGTAAAGTGAACTGTGTGAAAAGAACCAGAAATAGTCATCACTCCAATTGCAGTTTTACAACACAGATTGCAGAAGTGCATCAAAACAATGGAGAAAAACTGTAACAAAAAACAACAACAAAAACCCTTCAGTATTGCAATATTTGTTATATAAGAAGAATGATATTTTTATACTTTCCTATGCAGTTATTTTTAATTTCTTGGAGGGAATGGTATCCGATATGTACACCATGTCTAAGATTAAAATGTAAATGAGGGTGAATACCCGCTGAGACAACTGTATAGCTGATTGTCATAACATAATCATGTCACATTCATAATGTATCCTGTATTACAGTACGGTCTCCTCATTGTTCAACTATAATGTGCTTATGATATTGTAGGCTGATGATGCCTGACGTTTTTATTAATCTTTTTGATGTGCTAGGTGTTGCATCCGCCGTATCCATATTACAGCATTGTATCCGCTGGACTGCAATCATCTGCGGATGTCCTATTGCCTGATTGTACTTCTTTACAGTGGGACATAAATGTGGGGAAAGCGCTTATACAATTTGTCAGTTGATTTGTCACCATAATCCTACGATCATTTGTCAGCCAAGAATTTCCTGCCCTACATTAGTCCCCTCAGCCTGATGTGCTTTGAGTCACAGCTAAATGAGGTTTGTTTGTTGCAGAGCAAATTAAGAAACGCAGTGTTAATATAAATGGGGTTTTTATCTCTAATCTCAATAAATCATTCATCAACGCATTTTCCAGACAATAGCAAGTCATACATTATCAACGAGGTTATCTCGGCGGTATTTGGGACACGTACAATATGATAATCGTACTGTAGGGTTCATGTATAATTTATTCAGTGTAAGCAAATAGTAATACATGTATGAGTATTTTCTATAATTAAACTTAAGGGATTGGTGTATATTCAGCTGGGGACTGCAATGCTCAGTTTGCACTGTTTTCTTCCCCGTTTGCAGTGTGAGAACGAGGAAGTGTCGGCGTTGACGCGTGTGCTGGTTGGAGTGGAGATGCTCCAGTGCAATAGGAACCCGAGGCATATGGAGTTCTCTGTTCCCAGTCTCTCGACAGTACGTACTCCTCTGGTCATGTTTTCCTACAGTAGCTGTTGCCCAGATGGTAACAACAGATGCCAAGATGGCCCACGAGCCCACAGACCCTGACTGCATCTCATCATGTGTCAATATCTTCAAATCACTGTCGCTGCTTTGATCATCGTGCTCTGGTCGGATCAAAAATGTCTTTGACATTCTTCGATTCCTTCCTACATTCCGCTCATCCTCTCCCCTTTTGAATTCTATCCACTCTTCCCATTTTTCCTTGTCCTCCTTTCCCTCGTTTTTCCCTTTTCTTTTCCACTTCTCCTTAATCCTCCTTCCTTCTAATCTTTCATTTTCTGTGCACCTCCAATCACTCTCCTCATTCTGTGATGTGAGCCAGTGAAATGTTAGTATTTTGTCCTCCTTGACTTTGAAATCTGGGATGTGCTACCCTTTCACATTTTTTAATATAATCTCCTCATTCCTTTGCTACCTTCCTCTCCATCCCTGATTATCTCCTCAATTCACTTTACACCTTTACTCCGTGCTTTTCCTTTTTTTCCCTATGCTTGTCTTTACTTTTTTTACTCTACCCCTCTGCTTACCGCCTCCCGTCTTTTCCCTCGCCAATCCTTTGTGTCCCATTCGTTACTTCTTTTTGTCTTCCATCACATTCTTTGCCCCTTTCACTCACTCCTCCCAATTTTTTCCATTCCCTGCTTGCATTACTTAACCCCCCCTCCTCTACGTTTTCCCTCCCTTGTTTTCATTCCTTCCCTGCTTTCCTCCCCTCTTTTCTCACCCTCTCTCCTCCTCTCCCTTTCCCTCACCACCTCCATTTTCCTCCCCTCCTCTCTTCTCACCTAAAAGCTGGTGAGCATGGCGTCTGAATGCAGCTGGACTGACGCCGTGGTGGAGCTGCAGGTGTGGTGCCAGCTGGCTGCCTTCTGCCACGATGCCAAGGACCACAGCCTGGTGTTGTGCTGCACCAACAATGCTCTGCAGCTGGAAGAAGCTGCAACAAAGAGCCTCAACACCATGCCCTGTGTTTTGTACGTGTAGTTAGCTGATTACAATCTATTTAAACAATAAGAGAAATTTAGAAATGCTCAGGTAGATCTTTTCTAAGGTCTAGGTCCTTTTTTTTCTTGATATGATATCATATCTTGATATGAATGTGTGTGCTTTATTATGGGAAGCACTATAGGTAGATGTTAGGAGTGGTTGAGATTTCTGCTTCTAAAGCTCTCTGAGGAGCAGGTGACATCTTGTGCATATTCAAGAGTATTGCAGTTGACGTAAATGAGCGAGCATTGCTCTGCATTTTTGCATGAAGTCGCAAAGATTGAATGAAAGTTTGAGATCTTTCTAGGGCATAGCAGTTTTACATTTTGGTTGATTGATTGAGTGATTAATTGATTCACAGCTAATCCATTTCCTCATATGAACCCTAGGTACGGCCGGACTGCGGTGAATGAGATGCTGAGCAGTGCCGGTTGCTTGAGGGGTTTAAGTTTAGTCCATGAGTCCAATGGAGGTCTGCACACTTACAGAAAGGCTTTGGAGGTGCTTCTGTCCAGTGTCAGGTGCCGTTCATCATCAGTTAATGTATTGATTAATGCCTTGGGCAGCTACAAACTAGTTTTTAAAAATGTTCACCTTATCTGCTCTTTCTACATTTTTAATTTCGTACGTTATATGCTTCTCTTGTCCATAGCTATGCAGAGAAGGCTGAATATCCAGCATTGTGTGTGGCAGCAGCAAGACATTACTGGAACACATGTCTACCCTTGACACAGACTCCCGAGGAGAGATGGCAGCTCAAAGAGCCCCTGGAGAACATTCTGAATGCGCTGGTTCATACCAACAAGAAACAGGCAAATGTATGGACCCTTCTTTAGCCATATTCACACATTCACTTTAATCCATATACATTCTGTCATTTTTTTATGTTGGTGTCATGTGTAAGCAGGAGCCAGAGTTGATTTTTTTTTTAATAGGCTGCATTCACACAAGATCAGGCATTGCAGTGATTTGCTGCAGGGTTGTGCGGAGGTCTGGGCGAGTCACTTCAATGGCCCATTAAATGTGACGATTACCGTCTTTTGTTCCCTCATGGCTGGGTTGTACAGCTCTGGATCGCCGGTTATGTGATTGGTCACCGCAGCGTGACGTCGAGCTGTGTTTCTCCAAAAGTTGATTCTGTTCCTGCTTTTGCGCCACAGGCTGCTGCATTTTTTTTGCGGCACACCTGCAGCAGCCACAGCCCAAACGCACCACCCCCATTCAAAATGAATGTAAAAACTTGCGTATTCGCCACACCGGCTGATCTCGTGTGAATGCAGCCTTACTCAACTCCGTGATGTTTGGACCCCCCCTCAGGTCTTCATCAGGCAAATGGCCAACATGACGATGGACAATGTACCGTTATATACTTATTGGGAGCTTTAAGCCAGTGTGCAGATACTCTCCATTTTTCCGTCAGAGCATGTTATTCAGCACCTGGCTTAAATATAGGATGGCCCACAGCGCCCTTTTTTCATTTCTGTTATGTTTAACAACAAAGCATTATTAGTGGTGCAGGAGCAATATAACAGCACAGCAACGAGGGAAACCACAGAAACACAGAGTCTGCCCCTCTGTTATGGGAAATTTCCCAGCCCCAGCATCAGACAAGTCTTTCCCAACACTTTACATTTTTATTCATGCCAACTGCTGACAGGACAAAAGTACTAGCAACAAAATGAATAACAAGTGAGCAAAACAAGAATTGAATGACAGCCAAACGGACCTTTCATGTTCTGCTATTTGTTTTCAACAACTTAGTTTGGTTGCTATAAAACTGAGTAAAATAGGCGGTAAAGATCTTAAACTTGCTCTGTCATCTTTAATTGATGAAAAATTTTCTTGAGGGTGCTACAGGGGAGAAGTGTGAGAAAACATCTCCCCAATGGAAAGCAATCCAGCCAGCGGGATAAACACTCGATCAAATGCAAAAATAACGTCAAATCCATAATTAAAGGCAGCTTATGTAAGAATTCAGAATGATGATCATCTGTGGTGTTCAGCAGTGCTGCGACCCAAAGTAAAACAAGAAAAAAAGGTATCTCATACAGCTGTGTCTTGACTTAACAGACTTGATGTGACATTTTTTTGTATGGGATGCCCAACTGTGAACATCAAAAACGACTACCTCACCCAGATAAGTGAACGCAGTAATGTTACAGGCTCTGGATGTGGAAGGGGATTTAGATACGGGAGCAGGGTTTATGTACAGGGCAAGGTCACATAGCAATTTAGGTATACATCAGTGAGCTTAAAGTACAACCAGCCATCCACCACTACCAGCAACACTCTCCTATCACCCTTGTAGCGACTCAACTATTAATCCTTTCCCTTTTTTTATTTCAGAAACGGGGCAAAGTGAAAAGCTCGCTGACCTTGACAGCGCTGCCTCCTGGGAACGCTAAACATGAAGCAACTGGTGAGTGGTAAAAGGACCCTGACATGGTTCAGATGTGAATTATTATTTTTTTTTTACACTTTTTATTGTGCTTTTAACAATTGGAACTTACAACTCTCCACATGAGAGATCATACAAAATATAAGAATAATAATTGTACATTTGTAATAAACATATAGTACAAATTTACAGTTTTCAGAAGAGGTTGCCTTACCAACAGTCTTACCAACTGGAAAAAAGTAATAAATAAATAAAATAAATAATAATAATAAATATATTAACCCCCCAAAAATAAATGAATAAATAAAATAAAATAGAATTCAATTAAATTAAATTAAATTAAAAGGTGTGGATGCCTCAAAAAATGTTATTCATTCCACGATAAACACCCGCTTACATTACATTATAGAGCAACCATCTAAATATGTATTTCTGTGTCTCTATGTATGTGCCTCTGTGAGTAGATGAGGAGGACCTGACCTTGAGAGCAGCTATTTACAGTTTGTTGCTCCAAATCCACATTGATAAAACAGACTGGAAAAGTGCTCTGCAGCTGCTGGACCAAGCTATTAGAGACATTCCTCGCACCACACACCGGCTGTGAGTAAAAAAAAAGAAATAACATTGGGGAGTGGGGGCTGGGGGACAGATATGGGAGGGACTGCGAACGTAGATAAACAGAAAGAAATCTTATTGTCCTCTGTGTTTTACCAGACCTCTGCTGAAACACCGAATACTGGTAAAAGCACAACTGGGGGAAAGCGTACTGATGGACATGCAGATGTTACATGACAAAGGAGAGCAGTGCTGTTCATATATGTGGCACCAGGTGGCGCTGCGTGCTGGCAGCATAACCCAACAGCTCACCTGCTACCAGAAGTCCATCACCTCTCTGTTGGTAATACCTCTGTTCTGGTACCAGTTTTATATATTTACCCAAACCTGATACATCAGCAGATTCATGCTCATAGATCATGTTGGAATCTGTCATATCAGAAAATTCTTGTCATGAAGTTCATCATTTTATTTCCTGTGGAGTCGTTTTTGCACTGAGCAAATGCACTATTTCTAGCAAAGTCTCTAGCACCATCATGTGGAGCCACACTGTCATTGCAACTGTTTCCAAGTGCCCCCTGCTATGGAGTAGCATCTTCCTGCAATAGAGGAGGCTGCAGTTCCAGGACCGCATTTCTAGGACCCTAGTTTGGCTTTTACAAATGCTCGTTTCATACTAGTCGTTTTACCATTTTAATTAAGTTTGAATAATCTTAATAATTTAACTGTGCTGACTGCCTTTTTACCCCCACAATATGTGTTATCAGCCAGTCAAATGGCAATGACATGTTATTTCTATTCAGCCTTCTTCAAGTTTTGTTGCCTTAACCTAAATTGTAGTCTGTGAGATCACGTTGTAGCGGACAGAAAGTAGTTTTTGGGGGGAATAAAACTAGGGTCCTAGAAATATGGTCCTAATACTGCAGTCTCCTCTATTGCAGGAACATAATATTGTTGCTATGACCTGAAATACAAGACGAGAGCCTCTCAATTGGGGCTAGTTTAAGTTTAGGAGAAGAGTTAGGCTTAGGATGAAGTAAATCTGTTATACCATCCAAAGGTGTCACTTCACTTCAAGCTCCAGGCCACATACAGGAGGCAAGGCAAAATGAAAAAAACAAACAAATATAAAATATGTTTTCATTGACTTTTGTGTTTGTGATGTGAACAGAGTGTAGAGACTCAGTGGCAGAAGCTCAGCCTGCTGCTAGAGTTTGGAGAGTGGCTGTACTGTCACAACTTCCCCAAAGCCGACGCCCAACAGCAGGTTCAGTGGGCCATAGACATCCTTCTACACGTTGAACCTGAACAGGCAGACAGATCAGGTAGAACTCATAGTGTTCATTGTCTCATGACACAGCTGTGTGGCTAGTTAGTTTTGTTAATTATGCTAAAATCGTTCAACATAAATACTTCAGACCTGTTTCATAGTGATAAACAGAAATACATTTCAATTTGAATCATGTTAAGATGAGATGAGATGAGATAATCCTTTATTAGTCCCACAGCAGGGAAATTTGCAATGCTATTGAATGTTAATACCACTTACAGTATATACCTTTAAACAGAAGGTGCCTACATTTCAAGTATATGATCTTAAAAGCTTTCAGAAAATGAACAATATCATAGTTTAATAAATCCAGATATTTAAATTTACCAATCTAAATCTGACTTTCAGTAAGTGCTTCAACTTTAAATTAATGAACTTATTGCTGTGTGTCACAATCATATCAGAGTTTCTATTGACCCAAAGCTAACGGGGGAGGGAGTAATGGACACAATATGCTTGTTTTATTGACACAAATAGTCCCCATCTGTAGATATGCACTTTTTAAGGATACAGCAAAATTTGACAATTCATAGCAAATTATTTCGCAGACCCCTAGGGATCCAAACTTTGAGAATCCCCGATCTAGAGGAAAAGCTATCAGATTTTGTCCCTAGAGGGACGCATGTGGGCATGAAATGCCGATATCTCAGGGGTTTTATACTGTTAGTCTAAAGGGAATACAGTGACATCTGATGTCTGATCCAGAAAAGAGCCGTGTCACAGCTTTTTGATGGTTGCATCAGCAATGGCATTCAGTGTTTGTACTTTCATTTCAATGGTTCCATGGGCTAACATTAAGCCAAGCAAATATTGTTCAGAGGAAAAGGAAACTGACCAGACAAAGACACAGATTTCTCAACATCCCATGTGGGTACCTACTGAGAATAGCAGCACTATTTGCTTTGAGAAGTGTTTTTAGTCTCCTGCTATGAGCCCTGTTAACTATTCCCTGAGAGACAAACACAACACACAAATAAAGGAAAAGGGGAAACTAATTACAGAGATGTGTGCCTCTGTATTTTCGCTTTATTTGTAATTGTTAAAAGTAATGTAATGATGTTCAGTTATACTGACAGATTAATGTACATATCTGTCTTGTTTCCTGTTAAACTCTTTGTCACAGTAAATGTTGTCTTTACTCTAGAGGACGAGTCCAAAAAAAGGGATTTGAGCTCAGTGAAATGCGAGGCCCTGGTGGGAGTCCAGGACTTGTTATTGTCACAAAGTTTGTCGGATCTGAAGGAGGTGCGGCGCCTTGACAGCTTGGTACGAGCACACACTCTGCTCGCTGTCATGGCAGGCAAGACTTCGCCTGAGCACCAGCTTAACCTGCTCAGATCCTACGTCTTTGTGCTTCAAATATGGCAGGTACTGCATCTTAACCACAATATTGTCCTATCACTCAGCTCTGACAGTGTGGATGATGAGGCTGTTCTTCAAATGCATATTGTGGCATCTAGAGTATGTGCAGTATGATGAGTTTGTCCCTCCAGGTGTCCATGTCTGTGGGTTGTGAGATTTCCAGTGAGATGGCAAAGAGCCAGCCGCCCCAGCCTCCTCTCTCTGCTGGATCCAAAAAAGGCAAAGACAAGGCCAAAGGCAAGAAAGTGAAAGATGTAAGTCATATCACTCAAATTAGATTTAGAATTTCGTTGAGTTACACAGTTTCTCGTAGAGTGTGTGACATACAGTACTGGGTGTTTACTTTCGAAGGATAATGCAGTTACTTGACTTGTTTGTCATTAACTGTCAGCTGTTATTCACCCTCTAGCTGTAGGATGAAAAGAAACAATGCTTTGAAATGCTGTCTTGTGATTTTTATTATATTCATAATGAGTTCAACATTTTATTTAATATGAAAATTGAGCTAGTTGAGTTACCACAATGATACTACATGACACAATACTGAAAATTATTTGGGGCAGTGAAAATATTCTTGACAGGTATTTACGTTATTTTATACGGAAGCCGAGAACGGACGGGGTTGCAATTATAACATTTTGTAATGCTTTTATCTCGAGATCACAAGTTAATTGTGATCTCGAGAAAACAAGCTTTGTTATCTCAAAAGAAAAGAACGTTTCCTCTTATTATTTAATATTTTGCAGTCAAATCAGCTGACGGTAAATACATTCAAACGGCCCAGATCGAGCTGACAGTGATGGACTTGGTGAAATTAGTGGAAGGATACACGTGTGACTACGTCCGGTTTTCAAAATAAGGTGTTGACAAAGATGCATACAAAATACATATATGTAAATAAAATTAAATGTTTATATTGACCAGAAGTATAAAACATTACCTGTGTCTCTCATAAATTGAAAAGAAAATACCACTAAATTGTGAGGGAAATGTCTTTATTATCTGATTTTTGTTGAAGTTGAGTTGAAGACATCTCTGGCATTTTGACTGTGTCAATTTAGAGATATTATTAAGTAAAAGTCCCATATTTGTACCTGTCTGTTTGTAGTCAGACAACTCAGCTCAAATGTATCAGTCATTGTCAGGAATTATTAATTAAATATTTTTCCAGTGGCCAAAAATCAAAGAATTTAGTGGTATTTTCTTTCTTTTTAATTTATTAGGGACACAGGTAACTTCTGTACTTCTGCTGAATATAATTAATTTAATCTTTCCATATATGTGTTTTGTATGTATCCTTGTTAACACCTTATTTTGAAAACCGGACGTAGTCACATGTGTATCCTTCTGCTAATTTTTCTAAGTCCATCACTGTCAGCTCGAACTGGACTGTTTGAATGTATTTACCATCAGCTGATTTGTTCTTGACTTTCGTAATTTTAAATGCTGACTAGTAATAACAGCAACATATCAATTCTGTGTCTAATCTGTTTGAGCAGCCTCCCCCTGCAGAAGAGAGACCTAAACCTGTTGTCTTGGATCAGGCACTTCCCTCCACCCCTCAGGACTGGGCTCGCTACGTCTGTCAAGACCAGGCCAGGCACATCTTCAGAACCAACAGTAACCCCCACTGTATCAATACACACAGCATTACACAGCAGGCAAGACTACATACCTCTCCTTCACATTTCTCTCAGTGTCATAACCATCTAGCGTCTCTGGTATTGTATCCGATTTCAGGGATTGTATCTGCTGGTTATATAGAATCAGCTGCCATCGACTTGGTATCAATGTCGCTCTAAGAAGCTGTCATTTGTTGGTCAAGAGGAGTTGGATTTATTGATCTGTGTGGGTAAAATTAATATGTTGTAAGAGGTTGAAACCTCAGTGTTCTGAATTCAATATGTGTTGTAATTAATGTATGGATCTACCACCAGAATGGGATGGAAGTATGTGATGAGATTGGATTTGATTAATTAGGAAATGGCGCAAGCAGGTAGCACAACGGGCCATTTCCTATTCTGATAAAACACTGGATGGTATTGATATGTAGATTTTTTGGGTATCGCCATAAGAATGTGATTCTTATTTCTTTATTTTTTTCTCTGTTTGTCTCTAGACTCAAAGCCTGTTTTATCTCAACCTGCTGGAAAAAGAGCTTCACTCACTCTCACTCGACCACCTGACCCTGCCCATAATGCATCTAGCTGAGACCATAGCTCATGACCTTTTGGATAGGAAGAGCCTATCTGACCTCTACCGACTCAGGTAAGAACACTGATAAATTATATTTTACACGTTAAATTGTTGAGGAGTAGTACTGCATATGAGAGAAATGTTGTATGAAGCCTCTTGTGTGCAAAATCTAATAAATTGCCTCGAGTGATGTCACTCTCTAGCCCGCTTCCTTTTGACAAGGAAGAAGAATGCATGGAATTAGAAAGAACTCTGAAATAATTCAATTTTATGTTGTGACTTTGTTTCTTTCTTGCTACTCTTATTTTTCCCCCTAACTAGAATTGTGAGGACCTGTTGTCAGCTGGGTTTGGAGACACATTCACCGTATCAGGAGAAGCTCCTGAATCTGAGTCAAATCCAAGAACAAGAACAGATGGGGTATGTCAACACAGCTATAAAGATTTAATGTTTGTACATTTTGCTTTAGTGACTGTGATACTATGTTCATGATTCCAGGTGCCGCAAAGCGATTGCTTTTTCACAGGAGAGGAGGAGAGGCCTTCACAAAGCTTCCAATCAGGTCAGCCTGCCTCTCACAAAATAGATATGTCTGTTTTTTAAATGTTGCATCCATTGAAGTTAAAGAAATTACCATTAAAAAGAAGAACTTTTGATTTACTGTAGTTTTATTACTTCTTAGGGGATGATTGGCAAGCGCTCACAGGTAACTTATTTTAGTGAAGGAAATTTTAAAATGTTTATAATGTAACACTGAGTGATGGCAGATTAATTCATGAGGTTTACGACAGTCAAATTACTTGTCTCATAAACCTGGAATGAGTGTTAACTCTGAAGTCAGTTACGTGAGATGATTTTATTATCTTGTCCTTCTCCATGTACAGTACTCTAGCCTGTTAATGCAGTGAATTTCACATTGAAATCTACAGGGCTCATCCCATAAACTTTAACACTATAACACTATAACACTGTAAAACCCTAGCAGGGCACATAAGGAATGTTTTTTCTTCGGTGTGCATCAGGGTTATTATAGTAAACTGAAACTAAAACCAAAATAAGCAGTGATAAAAACTGAAACTAAATAAAAACGATATTGCCTGGGTAAAAAATGAATAAAAATGAAATTCATTTCAGTTTTAGCTTTTTAGCTATAATATATCACTACCAAAAAAAGGAGACAGCATGAATTTCGGTCAACACTTGTGCCATTGAACCACAGAAATTGACTTGATATTCCAGGAGATGGTGCTACATCGCAATTGCTTCACTAAAGTAGCGCGGAGACTATTAAGCATTTAACATTTAACATTATGGTCACTCCTACACAGATCTCACAGCTTGTACATGTAGATATATACTACTGAGACATTATACCTGGTCCTAATAAAAAGAAAATAAAACTACTGTGAGACTAAAAGTAAATATATAAAAAGTAAAACTAAACCTTTCTGAAAAATTTAAACTAAACTGAAACTAGCAAATGCACTCTGAAAACTAACTAAAACTAAACTGAAATTAAATCGAAAACGTCAATAAACTAAAAATTTAAACTAGTTGAAAATTCAAAACTATTATAACCTTGGTGTGCGTACAGTATGTTAACAAGTTGGCATTTAAAAAAAAAAATCATTATCAGTCAATTTAGTCACAAAGTTAATTGTCTGTCTTGGTGATTTTTCAGAAAGTTAATGTGGATGAACAAGCTGGGTCTGGGCAGCAGAGAATGGATGTGTGTGCTCAGGACATCTGGCTGGACAAAGCTGAGGTTTGCCTCAGCATGGGGCTCTATCAACCAGCCAGGCAGCTCCTGGCAGAGGCCCACTTGGTAGCTATGGTGAGTTGAAGAAGAGGAACACAGTGTCAGACTCAATCAGTCTTGCTGACATTGAATTTTCAAAAACAACATTGTCTTACTGTCCTGGCATACCAGACTCAACCATTTTATACATCAGCAATGCTGACAAATAGATTCTATAGTTACGTAAAAGAAAATGTTGACCTACAATTTATTGTTGACACTGCTACCCTTACTGATATTTTATGCCCACTAAAATATTACAAGCATTTACTGCGATGGTTCTGCTAATGTTCTAATCCATTATAACTCTTACTCAATTTCCCTCTATCCAGGAGCTCGGAGACCAGAAAGCCATGGCTAGAAGTTTGCTCAGTCTGGCTATTCTGGCTTGTGAAGAGCAGAGTTATGAGCAGGCGTTGATCCTGCTGGAAAAAGCCCAAGTCCTGGGTGGGGATGAGGAGTTCTGGTACCAGCTCACCCTCACCAAGGTCAGAGCTGTGGTAGGCCAGAGAGGCCAAGACGTACACACCAAGGTATAGAATCACTACGTTCTAACAACCCTCTGTGGTATGATTAGCTTAGTTTGTAGTAGTGAATATTTTTCCAATCATGCTTTTCTTTCTTTCACAGGCTGATCAGATTATAAAACAAGGCTGTGGGGCTCTGAAGCTGGTTCTGGAGCAGCGGGTAAACCGAGTCCCAGAACTCACCTTCTTGATCACCTCATTAGAGATGAGGTAAACCCCAAACTTCTGTGGTCAAACCTGCTAAATGTGTCATTTGTCCTTTTGCACTGTGTTGTCTTTGATTAACATTTCTATCATTTTTAAGCTGCTCTATCCAGTTTGAGTTCGGGGTGGGGGGGGGGAATCGATACAGCATACGTAGTATCACAGTATTTTGCCAATGGCGTCATGTTAGCTTTTCAGGAAGAAGGCTAAATAACGCTCCAAAGTTAGGCTAAATTTTGGCGAGGAAAAACTGGTACGGCCATTTTCAAAGAGGTCCCTTTACTCTGACCTCAAGATATATGACAGAAAACTCTGATGTTGACAAACTGCATAATTTTCAGTTGAAAAAAGGTAATAATTCGCAATGTATCGCAATATATCTTATCGCAATACTCATACTCATACTCAGCATATCGCAAAATGTTTAAAATCGCAATAAGGTCGTATCGTGACTTAAGTATCATCAAGGCCTTCCTGTTCAGAGGCCCAAGATATGGGAGGAATGAATGTAAAATCACACATATAGCCGCTGCACCTGATTTATCACTGCAGACTGATCACTGTGGCAATTTTAACGTCTGGGAAAAACAGGTTTAAAATCTTAACTTTTTATAGGACACACATGGAGGATGAGAGACTACAGACAGTTATACACTGCTGAACTGAAAAATTGTGGTGATGCTAAATGTTGTGGCTCTGATGATTATTTGCAAGCTTAGTATCTTGTGTCTTAATGTATCATGAAAAGACCAATACGGATATTTTACTCAAGCAAAAGTCGACTTTAACA
Organism: Sebastolobus alascanus; assembly: GCA_916701645.2. Taxonomy (NCBI): domain Eukaryota; kingdom Metazoa; phylum Chordata; class Actinopteri; order Perciformes; family Sebastidae; genus Sebastolobus; species Sebastolobus alascanus. Next base: position 1,354,615 of record CAKAOJ020000078.1, read on the forward strand.
AGGGAAACCTAGTTTTATTATGTAACTGTTGAAACATCCATTCAATGTCATATTTTAAGTTTAGCCAGACACACTCAGATAAGTTGTGACTCTAACAGGCTTTCATGTAATCCTGATCTAATTGAATGTGTTTTGTTATGTTCCAGAGGTGCCATTGAATGTGTACGTGCCCTTGGTGGTGGTGAACCTGGAGAGACACTCAGCAACGAGGTTGTCCGGAGGCTGATGGCCGCCTGTGATACACTCAGAGAGTGTGCCAGTGGTTTCACTAAACTCAGCTACAGAGGACACGCAGCGGAGGCACATGTCGAGTACGCACATGGTCTGAGGTTAGTCAGCCTGGAATTATTCCAGACCTGAATGTTCTTTAAACCGTACTATATGCTGTATGCAAATACAATTTGTAGTCTCCTTCGGTACATGTTGATAGCTTTGAAAGTGAAATCTTGAAAGTCAGCACATAAAAGTTAAACTTAAGAATTATTTCATACTAAGATTACACCTAAAATATTTTTTTTTGTGAGGTTCAAGTGTTTGATGTTGTAATACTCATTTTGACCACAAGACACTGAACTGCACCACCACCCCATGTCCTAAATAGCATTAAAAACATTAATGTTTTCCCTTAAAGCAGATAAGTGCAGAATAAAATACTTTTCTACCCAAAAGAAAGACACGACAGTGATGTTACATAATTTGCTAAGACACAAAACATGTACCTTGTGTTTAGAGTGCATGGATAAATTTAAACTCGCATGGAAGAAAACATGAATGCTTTTATTAGTATTACAACAAGAAACACTTAGAAAGATGATTCTGACAAAACAAAACAAAAAAAAAAATCACCTTTTTCACCTGGCAAAACTTTTTTTTGCCCCGAACCTGTTTCACAGATGGAAGAAAAAATGAAGGAACAGATTATATTGACAACGGCAACGGTGCTGACAGAGTTAACAGTGTTAACCTCGGGGGGGGAACCGGTGGGTGTTATCAGCTGTAAACGCCGTATGAGTGTAGTACAGAGCGGCGGCCATGAGCTAGCCAGTGAGACACGCTCACATGCACTAAAAGGCATGCACGGCCGACCCGGGTATGTCAACAATGCACAGAGAAGTTCGGATTACAACACACACAGAGGGGGAGTGACTTCATACTCTGCTCAGGTAGACATTACTCCTCTATATCTTTACATAGCAAATAGTTGTTTGCTGAGATATTAATGCTCTGAATGTCGAATAGAGAACCTTTAACTCGTACTTGCCACATAAGAACAAATCTGTTGATATAGGTGGTTCTTGCATGAGGCCCAGTGTGCTCTCACATACTCTATTTGGCACAATTGTTGTCTCACTCACGCAACCTTTGTTTTCTCTGTCTTTGTTCACCCTTAACAATATTGCTCTACAGAATCCTAGCCAACCATGCTACTTGCAGAGAAGACAGACAACGCTTCATGCTTGATGGCCTCTCCCAAATGCAGCTAGCTGTTGCAGAGCAGGAACGTGTGGCGCTGAACGCTCAGAGGCTGCTCCCCTCACAGGAAGAGGTAAATAAAGTGCATGAAAATCCATCTTTCATTGTGATGTTGCCCTTTCAAAAACCTCGGGAGGCATTTCATCTCTCACATGTTCTGAGAAGCATTGTGTCTTCTTTTATCCACACTTTTAACCAGTCACAGCCACTCTACTTAACTTTCTTTTGAGGGCACTGATCATCAGAGAACGTGGCTTAAAATGAACACCAGAAACAGAGGACAGTGGAGAAGGCATTACTCATTGTAAAAGAAATTGCTTTGATCAACTGAAGTGCATTTGCTCTGCTGTTACACTCAGAAGCTGAATTCTGGCTAAAATTGCCCCATTAAGGACATGTGCAGATGACAGAATGTTCGATTCTATTTAGAGATCTGAGTATCAGTGTTGAGAGAATAAAGGCTTTTCCTGTGAAAAGCCCTTTTTATGGCTAAATGACCTAGAGAGCCTTTGTTTGTGCTATCTCATTTCCTAATGACTCTAATTGACCGAATCACAATTAAGCTGCTGCATGACGTTATTCAGGCTCTGTTGTGCCACTGTCATAAATACAAATTTCTGTGTGTATTGCTGTTTATATCTCAGAGATGTTCTTCTGACACAAACAGATAAAGCCTCCATTACTGTTACTTGTCAACAGCAGACTGATGTTAGAATCCTATTTTATCCAGACACTAATACAAGCTATCATCAGATGAGGTTATCTGAGGGCTTCAGTGCCAGAGATGGCCTGACACAACACACAGCATTTACATGTTGATGGAATCATGAACGATAGATCGATTGAACAACTCTCACACCTGCTGCGAAAGCTTGCTCTATTGAGTTTTTGATTAAATCGTCTGTGGATGTTTATATATATGATTTGATGATGATTTGTATGACACCGACAACAACAGTACAATACATAAACCTCTGCATGAATGAGTGAACAGATGAAATAGAAGAAAGCCTGCTGTAGAATGAGGTAGACATTGGCAGAGGTTGTGATGATACGAAGACAAGAGGGTGGTATCGATACAACCACAACAAAAATAATTGAATGTAATATATAAATAAATAAAGCAAAAAAAAACAAAAAAAAAACATAAAGCTACATCCAATATACAAGACATTTTGGAGACAGTAACATACTAGACACACTGTGTGCTACTAGCATGGGGATATCAGGATGTTGATGCAGTACATGGGGTCGCTCAGCCAGTGGAGACAGCATCCAGCTGGAGGGACTTGACTTGGTAACCAAATTTTAGAAAGTTTTACGTTACAGCCACGAATTAAGTGTTTATTTCTTTCTAATTTCACAAAGGGTAGGGCATCCATCAATTGATCAAAAGATGCAAATGTCCCATCAGTGTAAGACACTGTCTGTGGAGGCTGAGTTGTAGCAGTGTGCTATCAGCAGATGGTGCTGCTGCCTCAGTAAGTTTTGACATCAAACCTGTATTGGAAACAAGAGACAACAGCTGTAATCACTGGAATCATGCTCCTTTATTCATCTTTTATGAGCTGGGCTATCTTTTGTTCCATATTCAGTTCTATCTGGATTAAATTAGTGGCTTTCAGTCAGTCAAGTTTCTCATTTGCCATCATGTCTCACCATATTTGATCACACATCTTGCCTAAGTTGCTATTTGTCTGTGAGCTCATCATCACAGCCCACTCCTGCACCCTAGCCCGCCACTTGAGAATAATTGTTTCCAATTACCATTTTAATTTCTTTAGAGAAGGTGCTTCTGATTTCAGTTATGCAGCCCCTTTATATAGGGAACCATTAGGGACTGCTGTGGAGTTTTCTTTATCGTTTAAACTGTTCCTTTAGTTTGTCCCATGCCACAAACATACTGATGTGCATGTTTCAGGTATGTGTTACAGTTTCCTCATCAGCTACTGCTGCATGTGTCTGCTTACAATTTTGAGTGCACTTTCTCATTTTTGTTTGTGCTTTTCATCCTCGCCAGAGTCATGGAGTGTCACTGGCAGCCATGCGGATGCTGCTGCGCCTGCGACTGGCCCTGGCAGAATTTAGTCTGGCCGTGCTGGAGGAGCACTGTGCTGAGGAGAAACACCGAGCTCTGGCCCGCGAGGGGAAAACCTCTGCTGAGAGAGCACTGGAGGAGTTTACACGCTGCTCACCTGAGCCAAACTCTATAGAACAGGTTAGACAGCACACTTAAATCTTATATCGATTTAGACATAATCTAACTTACCTGGAACAGTAATGATGTACTGTAGTCTTGCCCAATAACATCTCCTATAACTTTTACTCTTATCTGAAGTTAGGAGCATTTGCTGAATCTGACACTTGCACGAGCCCACGGTACAAAAAAAAGCAAGAGAAAGTTAAGACACGAAAAAACAAAAATGTTCTTGCATGAGGCCCAATGACTTTATCCTACTCAGAAATACAGCTTATACCTACAGTATGTCCCGTAGAACTCCATTGTTGTATTTCTACATAACATGACCAGGTTTAGGTCAACACATATGGATGAACTTAATTTTTTAGAGCTGTAGTACTCGATAAATAAAAAATATACACCTGTCTAAACGAAAAAGCAGGGGTGGAAAAGATTCCATCCTATATCTCAGATTTGGCCTGTGCCTCAATTATTTCATGTTTCAGGTAGTCTTGAGGACAAAATGTCCTTAGGGCACAGGAAGTGACAAATTTACACTTCAAAGAATACAAACTATTACTCTAAACATCAACAAGTGAAAGCTCTATGTTGACAGTCTGGCTTACTTAGGAGATCAGAAGGTTAGTTGCGTGTCATTGCCACATGGGAGCGCTAACATGCAAAGTAAGAGCAGGCTGTTTTGTACTTTATAGCTCTTAATCTGTGACCACTCCTGAGAGCAAATCCCTTGTGGCTAACCAACAAACTACAGTGATTGCTTAGCTTCTCTGTTCTTAGCTTCTCTCACACACCCCACTTTTTATGTCTTCAAATAACCACATAAAGTGCTTTATTGGCAGCTGTGTATTATTTATCACTGTCATAACCAAACAAGTGCAGCAACGAGCCATCACTCTAAGGTGGCGTCCCACCAGTGTGTTCATTTGGGACCCCGCTGCCCAGGATTTAAGCTGTTTGGAGTGTGTTGCCTTCATTTAGAATATTTATGTAGGATTTCTTCCTAGAGTGCAGGGTTTAGGAGATAGGTATAGTAAGTTGTGTGCATAAGATGTTTGAAACGGTGCCAAGGGTCATAGGTTAGCACACACTCCCTAGACTCCTCTCATCTAATGATAATAATCTTTATTTATAGCACTTGTCAAAATCCACGTTACAAAGTGCGTCACAAAGGCAGCAGAATAAAACAGAAGTCCTAAATCATCAGGTTTAAAAGAAAACAATTTGGTGTATAAAAAACAACAATATAGTGTAGAAAAAGGTAAGAATAGCAAAAGAAAACTAAAGGAAATAAAAACAAAAGTTCAAAGGAAAATAAAACTCAAGTAAAATCAGGAAAGGCAATCAGATAAAAGTGTGTTTTAAGAAGGGACTTAAAGGAGATCAGTGACTTAGCCGACCTGATTTCCTCGGGCAGATCCCTGACTGCAAATCCTCTGTCCTCTTAGTTTTCAGTCGAGACTCTGGAACAGACATTGAGAATTTCAAAGTACGTACTGGCGTGTACGGTCAGAGATATATTAGGGAGAGAGGCCATGAAGAGCCATAAAGGAAGAGTGTGTAACATTTAGGGGGGCTCTATTGGCAGAAATGGAATATAATATTAATAATTATGTTTTCTTTAGTGTATAATCACCTGAAAATAAGAATCGTTGTGTTTCCGTTACCTTAGAATGAACCGTTTATATCTACATACGGCGCGGGTCCGCCACCGTAGTTCTCCTACACACTTGTCACACAGGAGAAGTTTCCGTTGGTTGTAATCTGCAATCTCACCGCTAGATGCCGCCAGATCCCACACACTGCACCTTTAAAAGTAATCAGTAAAATCTTAAAATCTGTTCTAAAACATACTGGGAGCCAGTACAGACGCTAAAACAGAAGTGATGTGTCATCTCTTGGTTCTGGTTAAAAGTTCTGTACAGTCTGGAGTCGATCCAATAGATTTTTGGTTCAGGCAAGTAAAGATGATGAGATGAAGACATGTAAAATAGTCTCTGTGTCTTTAAAAGTTAAGATAGATGGTATTTTTTTTTTGATATTTCTAAGATGATATAAACATGATTGCACAAGCTTTGTGGTGTGCTCCTCGAAACTCAAATTACTGTCAAACCAGATGCCCAGATTCGTTGCAACGGGCTTGATATGATCCAATAATCTAATACTCCTCAAGAAAACAGAGAGCCACATAACAGGGAGTAATGGAATTGCTGTATATCAATTTATCCAGAATGTAATTTGATTTCCAGAATCGCAATATCTACCAATTAGACAACCCTAAAACTCCAGTCACAAGACGGATACACCATGCAAGAATTTCCTCCGTTCTGAATGAGCTTAGTGCCGGTCAACAGATGTTTGGAAGCCAAATAAGATGTTAGCTATTGCCAGAACTCTAAATTTGAAATTGCTCATTTAATATTAATAGTTCAGATTAGGAGGCTGAGTCCATAAGTCCAAGGGAGCATGACTATTAACATTATAAAGTATTTGAAGAAGGAGGCACACTTCAACATTTTCACTCTGTTGTTATTTTTACACACCCAGGCCTAAACAGGACTTGTACACAGGCATTAAAGCAGCAGTGGGTAGAAATGGAGCAAATATGATTAAAAAGTTATTTTTATAAAACGGTCACTATAACCTGACAGTAGTGCATGAGACCGGTAATCTGAAAGAAATCCTGTGCCTCGGTGTCCTCTGGTGTCCTCCCGTGCTCCTAATGGCATCTGCAAGATTTCATAGACCGGAGAAAAACAACCAATCAGAGCCGAGCTGTAGTCTGTCGTCTCTGAGCAGCTGTCAATCACTCGCAAACTCCGATCAAACGGAGACAGCTTGGCTCTGATTGGTCGTTTTTGTTTGGGAGTGTCATATTGCAAATGCCATAGGAGCACAGGAGGACAAAGAGGAACATGATTTTTTTTCAGATTACCTCGCTCATGCACTACTGCCAAAATATAGTGACCGTTTTATAAAAACAACTTTTCATCATATTTGCACAAAGTTACCAACTGCAGCTTTAAGCATCTGTTAGGATTTGCTTCCAAATTGGGTTTCTGTTCAGCCAAGTCCTGAACATCAATCAATGCGTCCAGTCAAATGTAGAGAGGTTTGTGTATCCAAAAACTTGTTTGTCAGATGATACCACAAGTAATTACATTCCTCCATCCATCTCCTCATATGACCTTAACTTCCTTGTGTCTTGTCCAGGAGTGGCTGAGTGTGGGCAGCACCTTGGGACAGGTGGCTCTGGGCCAGCTGGCTGCAGTCAGCTCTCACTCCCTGGACGACATGGAGACCAGAGCTCGCCGCCTGAGTCTGATGGGAAAGTACCTCCGACTGCTGGCTGTGCAGGAGGACCCCATTTATCTGTGTGCTCTCTGGGACAGACATAAACAGGTAGACAACACAAATGTTCATGTTTAAATTCACACATAATGCTCATGTATACATACAGTACGTGTGGTACATAGCGGGTTCTCACTGGCACTGTATTCCAGATGGGAAACTGTGGATTTTGATTATTCAGAGAATCACAATACAAAATATCTTGGATCAGACGTCCAGGAGCCAAATAATAACAAATAATGTGTTTGCCTTCTTAAGAACGGTGTGGCATGGAATGGATTCCTTTAAAAGATCAGAGTGAAAAATCATGAAAAGATCATGACAAAATTATCTTAATAAAGGGGCACTTTTACCAATTGTATTTATATTATGTGGCTCTGGAGGGACTTTTATGGGGGCTTATGACAATTGCTATTGAGTTGTATTATTGGAATTGTAGGACTCAGTGTTTTTGTAGCTTGACTCATACTAGGAACTAAAAGTCAGGATATCTCAGCCTCTGCTGCTTCGATTTCCACCAATCTTTTTTAATCTGTTTCTTTTGAGTCCCCCATCTTTATGGAAATACTAAATCGCTGAAGTACCCAGATATAAAACTACCCTGAACTGTGGTCTAAAAGCTTCTAAGGAACTGAAATTGTTAACATGATGTTTCGAACATTGAGTGTCGATATTATAGACTGGATATATAGATGGACTGACGCGTCTCCACTTCCTCCCACTGTACAAAAGTGAAGCAAAAATATCCCGGATACGGGAGCTGCTATCTTGAGATTTTGCTGTCATTTGGAGCCAGTGATCGGGGGTGCTGGAGGTCCCACCCACACACCCGCCTGAGCCAATCATGAGCCGTGCACGGCCGCAGCATCTTAGCGTGAGCCACCTAGCTGCTACGTTAGCACCACAGTAGCTGTTTGGCTGGAAAGACACAACAACTAACCATAATATCTCTATAACTACATCTATGATCAAATTGACACATGTTCTATCACACAGACCCATAACGGTTATGGAAAGTTAAAGTTACATCTCCTCTCTCGTACAATTCCCGAGCCTCCGACTCCGCTACAACTTCACTCAGAGCAACTGTCAATCATGACGTCTCACCCCCTTTTTATAGCATCAAATAACTAAATAAAACCAAACTGATCAGAAAAATAAACACTTGAACATCAGCGTGATAAGAACTACCTAAAATGAAAGAAAACCATCTTTGAGAAAATGTATTTGACGTGTACTTTGACTTTTTAGTTTGGCCCATGTCCCATCCGCTAACATGGAGGGGGCGGGATTTATGAGCTATACTGCAGCCAGCCACCAGGAGGCGATCTAAGCAGTGTAGGCATGTGACATCATCAGCCTTTTATTTACTGTTTTTTCTGACCTCTCTACCTGCCCCTGATGATGGTTTTAAAAGCAAAACCAAAATCTTGAAGCTGCAACTATGCATCTGTCGTTTTTTCAAGTAACTACTCCACAGCGCTCTGCAGTGCGAATATTTCTCTGTGGTACTAGAACATTTTTTCACTTTGCTCCTAAATTTCCTTCATTTACTCCTTGGGGAAAGAAGTTAGCGTAGAGCCCTGCTCCAGACTGTTTATGCCTTCAGAAATGTTATGACCACAAAAGCAACATACCAGAAAGAAATCACTGAAGTTTTGAACACGCTATTACTTAATTGTGGGAAACCATATAAATCTTTGAGGAGTTTACTTGCAGTCCTTTTTGGGAATCCTGATGCAGGCACACACACACACACACACTCACACACACACACACACACACACACACACACACACACACACACACACACACACACACCAATGGACAAATAACCTGGAAAAAGTTGCTACACAGGGTGAAAAGCTTACAGTGCTTAGAGATTAGAGATGGATGTCCGCTAACATAATTTAAGACAGAAAAGTTCAGGTCTTCTTGGTTTGAGATCATGAGGGGATTTTATACTAATCACGCGCCTTGTTCTGTGATCTTGAAATAACTTTGTGCGAAGGAGGCCTGGTCTGACCCCAAAGCTGCTTCCGTGGAGGAGGAGAATTCAGAGAAAAGGAAAGACAGAGGATCAAGCAGAAGAGAGCCGATGGTGACCTCTGCCAAAAGTGCTGAGCTGCAGGTACATACCTCCTGACAAGTGACCCCATCACTCCTGACTCATCTCTAATCTGAGGTCTTTATACTGAGGTTCACCTCACATCTCAAATCTCCTGGAGGTAAATCTCCGGGCGCTCTGCATAGTTCTCATATTGAAAGTCAGCGCAGAGAGACCTACTGTCTACGTCAATCTTGGTGCAGAATAAGATGGGGGCAATGTTTTATTAATGTGGCAACATTTTGGAATATTAAGTAAGATTCAATTGGTAATGTTGAAAGGTTGAGTTCTGACGGGTGTGAGATTAACTATAAATCAAACAAAATCTATTATGTCATTTGAATCATATCAAAATGAGATAAATGCCTTCACAGACTTTAGCTTTAATCCGTTCATTTATTGTGATTTTGTTCTTGGGGGACTTACAGATATTGTTGCCAGACAAAATGTCCTGCTTTTAAATAAGTGTATCAGTGTAGAACTTTCTAGACTTATATGAAATATTCTGTGGCGTTTAAACTATTTTAAAATTTCTTACATAGAAATGTAAAAACAAAGCATTTAATTAATAAGGCATTGTTGAATGAACACCTGGCTGAACTGCATATTGATGCAAGAAGTTTTTAGAGGGCTTAAAAGAACATACCAATACAAGCTTTAATCCTTTCAGTTTCACTGAAAGAAATTGAACCATGGAAATAGGATAGATGTATGAATAACTAAGACGGTGTATTAGGGCCATTGTAGGTTAAAAGAAAAAACTAAATACTGAGCTGGCGGAGGGGGGTAATATTCTGAGCAAAAACTCTGAATTCCGAGGTTAAAGTGGTAAATTTACAAGAAAAAAAACTTGGATATTCTTTGAGATTAAAGTGGTAAATTTAGGAGAAAAAACTCACAAATTTACAGGAAAAAAACACATCAGTATGTTATTTTTTTCTAAAAAGGCCCAGTTCACTGCATTGTCTTTTCATTGTCCGGATGCTTATGATGATATGGTGAGTCTGGGTTGAAATCACGATTATTAAAAAAACAGTATTTTTGAATCATTATTTTAATATGTTACTTTAATCTCAGATAAGAGTTTTTTTCCCACAGAGTTATGACTTTATAACCTCAGAGAACATCAGAGTTTTTTTCTCGTAAATTTACTACTTTAATCTTGGAAATTCTGAGTTTTTTTCTCTGTATATTACCCCTCTCCTCTGGCTCGCTAATTAATTTTTTTTTTTAAATGCCTAATATGCCGTCGTAAACCGTTACACCCCAGTTGAAAATGGTTTTAAGCCAGGGTAGAAAAATGACTTTGACTTTCATTGAATGCATAGAAAAAAGTTTAGTGTTGATGTTGATATCACTGAGAGCAGGATAGTGAGGTACTGTATATGAGCTGTAATGCAAAGAACAGTAATGTACAGATAGCTACATTTTTAGATACAGAAAATAATTTCTGGAGTTGGACCTAAAGGATAGGTTCACAAGTCTGTCTTGAAACAATTCTCACATGCCCATATGTATATTTCAAGAGCAATTTGTTGCTGTAATTGTTCGTCTTGTCCATACTTGATGTGAAGAGATCACTTCTAACATGATTCCAGTGCAAGAGATGGGGAACAAAACTCACAGTCCTCACTCTGTGTAAAAATGCATTCTAAAGTTCAGTGGAAGCTAATATGAGGCTTCAGCAGTCTGAGTAAAACAAATAAAGTTAAAGTCTTTTTAGTCCCTCATTTTGTTAAAATCCCTCGCTCTCAGCTCACCAAAGAAACACTGTCCAGGGAAACAAGCCAGTGGTAAGCCTCATATTAGCTTCAGCAATGTATGTGTGGATTTTTCTGCCCCATCACTTACATTGGAGACAAGTTAGGAAAGAAACAATACAAAAATACATATTAATACATACTGTATGGGCATGTGAGTAAAGTTTAAAGATAAAATTGAAAAAAATGAAATTGAGTAGGGAGAAGTTAGATAAAATATATTTGCAAGCATTTTACAGGTGAGTTATGATTAGAATGATCGAGATATATACTGTACAGTGTATTGCTAGCGTTGTAATTTATACACACAGTGTAACACACATGTATATGTACTGTACGTGTGTATGTTTGATTGATTATGCAGACTTACTGTACAGGGATGTTAATCTGCCTGCATTTTGTGTGTGTCTATCTGTGATTTCTACTTGGCAGCAGAGGAGGCGTAGAGCCCAGCAGCTGTTGGCACAGGCCAGTAATGCTCTGGCTGAGGCCGTCAGCCTGTGTCTCCAACACAAGCTGCCCTCCTCCATCCTGGCTGACGCCACTCTCAACATGTTGGAGTGTCATGGCCAGTCTGACCCTGCGGTGGCAGGTCAATATCTGGCCCTGTTTCAGGTATTATGCATCAGATCGTATGTGTTTTTTTTTACCACATTGTCTTGAGTATGCACTATTTTTTAGAAATGACATGCTAATCATCAGGTCTCATCACTGTTATGCCCATGCACACTGTAGAGACTTCCACATAGAGTGCAGGTGGCTTTGTGCACAACACAGTCCCTTGCGTCTGTCCCCTCAAATCGTCTTCACTTACTTAATGGTATTCCTCATGATATCATGGCCTGCTATAATGCCTGCTATTACCAACAGCTCCTTCATCCATCTTCTGTTTTATTCCCAGAGCTGCTGCACTGTTGCTACGATGGCAGAGGTCCTGAGTTCCGCCTGTGCTGGCACCAGCGTGTCCCAGCTCTCCGCTCTGCTAAGCCTTCACAGGAAACTGCTCCTCTCTCAGGAGGAGAGGCCCAGCAGCATGCTGAAGGGAGCGGAGGACTCCCTCGATAGCATCTCCAAGGTACTGGGTCACCAAACCCCTCCACTCATGATTTATGGAGGCTGTCATACTCGGCTCGGTAAATTCCCTTGATTGGGGACACGCTATCGGAACTGTTACGGCCTTTGCTCTGAATGCACTTCCAAAAGCACACCGAGTAGTGGAGCTTCAAACACACTGCTTCTTAAAAGTCACACCAACATGTACAGTAGCTATGTGAGACAAGTGCAGCCTTATGAACGTAACACAGCAAGAAGTTCCCCCTTAAAAGGTCGATGAATCATTTTGAATGTTGTCACAGAAACATGTTAATGTGTTAATATTACCAGTAAAAATAAAAATGAATAGTTGCTTCATAATTGAACTTGGTGGCGTAACTATTTATTAGGGGTGGGAATCACCAGAGGCCCCACGATAAGATATTATTACGATACTTAAGTCACGATAAGATCTTATTGCGATTTTAAACATTTTGCGATATGCTGAGTATTGCAATAAGATATATTGCAATTCATTCCTTTTTTTCAACTGCAAGTTATGCAGTTTGTCAACATCTGTTTTATCTAATAAGATACAGTTTTCACTCTGTTCGTCTCAGAGTTTTCATTCATATATCTTGAGGTTAGAGGTCAATGGACCCCTTTGAAAATGGCCATGCCAGTTTTTCCTCGCCAAAATTTAGCTAAAATTTAGCGTAAATTTTGAGCGTTACTTAGAGTTCTTCCTGACAAGCTAAGCCAACATCCTACCTTTTATTCTGTCTGAAATTCTTTTAGTCAGATAATGAAAAAAAATTGTTTCAAAGGCACTTTAAGTTTGTATAACATACTGTTAAATTTGTAATCTTGAAATGACTTTCTGGTTTGCAGGCCTTCAGCCACCTGACCATCTCTCCCAGCCACCTTAATATCCTTGCAGAGCTTCCGCCCAACCTGAAAATCCTGCTGCTTCAGCACTCTGAAGATGGGTAATTTCTATTTTGTCCTTCTCTCACTAATTCCCTTTCTTTGCCATGCTATAAATTCTGTCCTTCTCCGCCTCTGACATATTCATGGTACATGAGTAAATGACAGGTCACACAAGTCACAATAGATTTAGGCTAAAGTAATACTGTATCTGGAGAAGGGGCCTACTGTGTGGTACACCTGCCACTAGAGGGCTGATTGTTAAACTATTATATAGTTTTGGATAGAGATGGATGCATCTATTTTATTTGAAATTGAAGGTGTTTTAAATAAACATGTGAAGCAGTGCATACAGTATACAGGTACGGGGTAAAAATATTTTTTTTGTTTTTTTGTTTTTAGGTCAGAACTTTTTGGGGCCTTCTATGAGACGACCAAAGCTCCAAATCAAAAGGGAAAGACTACGCAAGTTACAGGTTAGAGGCTTATACATTTTTTAAACCAATGTTCACAATATAAAGAGATGTCAGTCTTCCTACTTGTATGACAGATGTGGCTCATTTCAAAAATAACATTTACTGTATTTTAGGCCTGTACCAGATGTCATTCTTTTTTACATTCAAAGCTTCTATTGAGGTTTTCGATTGAATTTGTTATTGTGGTTATATAAATGTAATTTAAGGTGCTTTATATTTTGTCAGGTAAAAACTTGTTATGAATCTTGGAAATCATTACATCTATCTTTTTTCAATGAATTTAGACTGTCGGAAACAATCACAGCCACCACTGGAACCTAATTCTACAAATAGTATAATACTAATAGATTAGTGTAGCCTGATCTTTATCTGCAACTGTGCAGAAATACGGGGTTTAAACCGAATGAACAAACATGCAATTAAAGAGGACCTATTAGGCTTATTTTCAGGTGCATACTTGGCCCACTCTGTTATGATTGGTCAACCAAACCAAACTCTTTGGATTCCTTTCCAGCTCCGCTCTAACTTTGTTTGAGGGCGTGCCAAACTAGTCGTTATGCAAATGTGTTACTTGGTGACATCACCATGTTACGGAAGAAAAGGCGGGACTTCAATCAAGGCGTTTCAGGCAGTTCAGGAGCAGTGTTTCTGAGGGGGAGAGTAACTCCCTTTGCCCTGGACTTTGGGCTTTGTAACTTTGCAGACCTTTTACATGCACACAAATCTATATAACATAGGAAAGGGAAAAAGCACAAAAGCATAATAGGTCCCCTTTAAAAAAAAAAGGTGCACAGCATTCGAATGTTGATTTAGACGTCAACGTTATGAGTTAAGTTTCGAAGCTTCGAACTATTCGGTACAGCCCTACTGCATTTGTGTGTTTTATACTGCATCTAATTTGTTCCAAAGCCCCGGGGAATCATGGTCTTCATCACACATACGCTGCTATTCGTAGCATTGTTATCAGCATTTAAATGGAGCCAAAATTATTTAGTATTCCCATGTAACATTTATCTGCAAGGCGGATGAAAAGTTCAGTTTTAATGAAGACGAGAAGAGAGGAAAATAGAGTAGAATAAATCAGCTGAATTTCCCTTTCACCTCTTTGCTTACTGGCCTGGCATGGAACACCAGCTGGCATAAGTCATCACAGGGTATTAGCATATTGTATTACCTGCTCGCATGACCTTTCGTGGGACTAGTCTGACATAAGAAGTTGTAGGAATTGTGGAAAGAAAAGAATATGCTGGTATCCAGGCTCATTGTCTGAGAATGAGGAGAAAACACAGAAAAGAGGGTGAGGAAAAAAATAAGATGAGACAGAAGAAGAGAGAGGGGGATATTACAAAAGGTCCAGGAGGAGGAGGGGGTGGAGGTGCTCATGGGGACCAATTACAAGGCCTGTACGTGTCTGCGAGTATGCGCGTCTGATTGTGTGTCAATACTGTTGTTGCAGGTGCCCTGACGTGCTCTGGGGTGGCCAAGGTTTCAGTCTGCCCACGGGCTCTGCTGGCACTGAGGGAGCAGACTCGGGCCTTTGGCCAGCAGACGAGACATGCCCTCATCAAGCAGAACTGTTGGCACAGTGCTGAGGGCCGGCTGGAGGCCTCCGAGGAGCATCGTGTTTTTCCCCGTGTATGTCTTGTTGAGACCTCTGCTCTTCTTTCACTCTATTAACATTATCCACTGCACACCTCATAAATAAGCTCACTCCACTGAAATTATCGTCATGTCATGTCACTCCTCGCTTACTGGGGAGACTTGGGACAGCTGACTTCTACAGCCAAGCTTTGTGTTGCTGCAATAGATGTGTGTATGACAGTAATCAGCAGCCTGAAACAATAAATACTGCATTACAGCTACTGAAACTTCTCTTTTTTCTTGTTCTCCTATACAGAAAACTGCTGCAGAAGAAATGTTAGGACCTCACTTCAGAGAAATTGTACAAGATATGGAAGACTATTTGAATCCACTTCTCAAACAGTTTGACTTCTCATGCTTAAGGTGAAGTATTATATATGTGTTCAGATTCCCCAATTTGTCCACTACAAACGCTGGACATATTTCCTTTAGTTTTCTTAGCCTGAGGAAGGAAACTTTGCTACTTTGAAGTGAAGATTTTACTGCCGTGGCAGGTGCAAATGTCCACTGTAGAAAAAGTCTTTTCAAGTGAGATTTGGTTTGTCTGTTAATCTTGGTCGGTCAGTTTTTTCCTCTGTCTGCTTTCAAGCACTCGCTTTGTGAAGCAAGCTTATACAAAGCGAGTGCTGGATGTCTCTATTTCTTATACTTTTTCACATCTTACACTGTCTGGTTCTATCTTATGTCCTTGTCAGACATGAGGTAGTGTAGCCCGACTGATCCTCACCGGTCCTTACCTCCCTCAGGCCCCAGGCTGCATCACTACCAGTCCCTGAGATGACCAAAACCAAAGAAGAGAAAAAAGAAGAGAAAGGCAGCTCAGGTAAAGGAAGAGTGTGTTTGGTGTGAGCTTGCTTGTGTCTGTGACACCCTAAGGGCCTTGTGGTTTATATTAACAGTGTATCATATGAACATCCAACATTTGCTTTGATCCCTATCTGTTTATTGGCACCCCATCAGCAGGTTTCTATTCAAGCAGGCTGCAGCTCATCCCCCTCAGGCCAATGTTGGCGCTGTACATGTGATTTAATGTGTTACATGTTGATTTACACACACAACTTGAGAACTCAGTACTTTTACAAGGAACAGTGTGTAACATTTCGGGGGATCTATTAGCAGAAATGTAATGTAATATTCATAACTATGTTTTCATTAGTGTATAATCACCTGAAACTAGGAATTGTTGTCTTTTTGTTTGCTTAAAATGAGCCCTTCATATCTACAAAGGGAGCAGGTCCTCTTCACGGAGTCCGCCATGTTTCTACATTAGCCCAGAATGGACAAACCAAACACTGGCTCTAGAGAGAGCCTTTCGCGTTTTTACGTTACCTGAAGGCCACCGTAGTTCTCATGCTTGTGAAACTGCGGTAACGTGAGCCGCAGAGTGCAAAACCGTGGTACCACCAGCCGCCGTCTGACTTCCGTTGCTCCTAAAGTAGTGTTGTTATGGTAGGGATGCACTCGGCGGCTCTCGCTACCACAGTCTTGGAAAGGGAGGAGTGAGCAGAGGGGTACTCAGTTGGTTGCAATCTGCAACCACACCACTAGATGTCGCCAAATCCTACACACTGAACCTTTTAAAGGTACAAAATGAACTCTACAAATTGTTGGAACAATCACACTCTACCAGTTAGAGATGATGGAAAGTGGAGCAGTAAAGGTTAAAGGGTGTTGTACAGCAACACCTTAAAGATAAAATCATCTGAAAAAATGTTTGTACTTGTGTGTCTACAGTTAAATTACCAGCAGAACCAGGGGAGTATGTGGTATTGCTGGCAGACAGGAAGTTGCTGGAGTTGCCGCTGGAAGCCTTGTCCATCCTGCAGGACGAAGGCCTGAGTTCTGTGTCTCGAGACTTTTCCCTCCAGCTTCTCCACAGTCGCCTGAACAGAGAAGAACCAGACAAAGGTACCAGAGACACGCATGCGCACACATTTTAAGAAAGGTCTGCAAGCACTGCCTGGGGTATCCTGACCATTCCTATGAACATGCAACTATAAGAACAACATAGAGCAGTTAGTCTTGTAGAGTCTAAGTCTGTCTTGACAGGCTGGCAGCCACGTCATTTCAGACAGGTCTAAAACCATTAGGAGAGTTCCTGCTCAACATTCATTCAGCCTGTTATTACTGCCCTAATTAAACAGGCACCCTAATACTTGTTTGATTGTCCAAAACATGGTTAATCCAAACCTACGACCACTTATTTCCCCTAATTTCCTTTGTCAATTTCTAAGAAACCGCTTGTTGTCTTTGTTGCAGACTAAAATTTACATAATTATACATAATATAATTATAATAATACATAATTCAGTGGATGTGCCTGCTGTGCCAACAGTGTTATAGATAATGTAAGACATATACTTTATTAGTGTTCTGTCACTAACTTGCTAATTTTTATTTTGTTGGTATCTAATATTAAGTAGCAATAAATATTAATCTCACAAGTTCTTCAAGTTCAGGTTTCTGCTAAAGTATTAGGAAACAACAAAGTGGATCACAACAAAGAGCAGGAAAGAAACAAGAAGATATGACTTATTATGAAAGAAGACCTATGAATGGGCCAGAACTAAAAAAGGAAAAATTAGATTAAATGTGACATAGACACTGTAAGAAACAACAGGTTTCTCAAAGGGAGAAATAAGACTATGCAGTTTAACTGTCTTATCTATTAAACTGTTAATAATTATTGAGATTTTTGTACAGTATAAGTGGATGTTTGCCTCACATAATTCCCCATCATATATTGCTTACACTAGCGAAAGCACCTTGATGCCTGGATTGAGACTGCAGGCAGCCAGCCATAGAATTGGAATTTGTTCAGGAGAGAAAGGTCATTTCACATCCTGCTGGCATGCAGAAGTTCATGCGGACATCCGTGAACACCACGGCCTGCTTTGCTAAAGTGGATCTCCATTAAATGTGGCCATTTCGCTGTGCCTGCCAGAGCAATTTAGGGTCAGGACTGTAGGTTTGATTGTCCAGGGGTAATATATACTGCATGTAGGCCATATAAGCAGACCGAGTTGGGAAAGAGCTTGATTAAAAAGCAAACGTTATGTATGAAATGACTCTCCGGTTTGCAGGCCAGGTTTAATGTTTTGCCTCCTTAAAAGTGATAAAATCAAAATACAGAGCATTAATATAGCAGCAAACAACTATTTGCAATGTAAGCACTGCTGCCGTTGTTTGCACTGTTCGTGTTGTTAGCACTGTTAGCTGCTAGCCGCCTGCTCAGCCGTCTCCATGTTGAGAGCCATGTGGCAGCAAAAGATATGCTCTGAATTCCATATTGAGCACCTTTAATCCTTGAAAAAATTGCTAACTTTCCATAAAACGTAGTCAGCTGACATGTAACTCAAAGAAAGAACCTTAACCAATATTGACACTACTTGCTTACAGAGAAAAAGTTCAAAGTGAAGTAAAGGATCTGTTTAGTCCAACAGCCATCGACTGTTGTTTAGTTGAAATTATTATAGTCTCACACTAATCAGAATAGCCACATTGTTCACCATTGTATTGTTAAGAGGAATAGATTTGCTATACAGCCACACTCACACACTTTCATTTCAGGCTAAATGTTTCACTATCATTGCCAAAAACTGTGATTGGAACACAGGACAGGTGAGCAACAAATATAGTAGTATCATTAGAGAGGATGGTTCTCAGTCTAAAATACAATATCTATTTTTGGTCACACATAAACTACTCTCAACAGTTGCAAAGCTGTACTTCACTAGTCAAGCCAGTATCACTATTCGGCAGCTCATAGCATTTTCTCTTCACTCTGTTATATTGCAATAATGGTGAACAGTGCTTAGTTGGAGCAGGAAACACAACAAAGAACGTTTTGATGTGTGAGGACAGAATCTGATTTAAAATCAGTTTAAAACAAACTGCTTACAAAGTATTTCTCAGGTTAAAAAACAAAACAAAAAAAACAATTAAAACGAAAAAGGATTAGCCTAATTTTAATTAGTATTATCCACCACATTGTGTCCTTCTCCAGTCTCAGCATTTTTATTTTGGAGGTCCAAAATCCCAAGAAAAAAAATCCGGTTGTTTTTTTGGCAATGAAGCTTCAATCCTCTGGGGGAATTATGCACATTAATATTTTGAAAAGAAAAGGAAAGGGAGTAGAAAGAGCACTGAATCTGATGCTGCAGACATCTTTACCTTTTTAAAGGTCAAATCATTTGCATAACTTGAGTGAATGTTCAAAGGTTACCGTTAAACTAGTGTGTGTGTGTGTGTGTGTGTGTGTGTGTGTGTGTGTGTGTGTGTGTGTGTGTGTGTGTGTCACTTGACAATTGCCATGGTATTCAACCTCCAAATCAGTATTCGAATGCTTCGTTTTTTAAAATTTTTTATATATAAGTATCTGATAATAATGTATAAATCCCAAAATAGCCCATGAAATAAGGATAATCCCACAACAATATTCATTATTCATATTGAACATTAATTATTATTAGTTATTCTCAGACGGATATCGCTGTTTGGCACTGTCCCGTGCACTGAAACGGGGGAGATAGAGACAGACAAAAAGAAGAACATGTCAGCCTGCCGCGCTGCATGCGAAGCTTCGAATACCTTCGAATATTTCTCACCAAAGCTTTGAAGCCCAAAAAATGGTATTCGGGGCAGCCCTAATTCACACTCAATATTTTGAGTTAATCTCAAATGAACACCTAAAAAGTGTTGGAGTGGTACAGTACAAGTGCTTAGTTTTTTTTGTTACGTACGTGCTGGGATGAGTTGTGGCGATGTAATGTTTTTTTTTTTTTTTAATATCCTGCAAAGGAAGATGGGCATTGACAAGTTGCGGTGAGACATGTTTGACCAAAGTGTTGGACTGATGGACCAACAGATGGACTTCTCTCCTACAGCCTCACTGCTGGCATGGCTTAAAATAAAACAATCCCAATGATGAACTTGAAGATGACTTCTTCAGTGTGTCTGCGATTAGTGTTGACTAAACCCATTTATTTTACTTATTTGTTTGTTTGATAAGAGCCATGAGGAAACTTTTTGAACTGTCCTTCAGTCACCGATAAATGTCATTGACTTTGCAGATACTGAGAAAGTTTAATTTTTTTCTATTCCCAGTCCAAATGCTGTGTAATCTACCCCGCAGACAAGTGTATGTATTAATTCTGCTTCCTGTCTGTGGCAGTTGAAAGTGACAACAAAAAGGAGACCAAAGGTGGCAAGGGAACTAAGGGGAAGGCAGATCAAAGCCAAGCCATCAAAGTGGTGAGTTCAGTAAATTAATCTGGGCCTGCCAGATACAGACAGCAATATTGCTTTTACCTGCTGTCAGCACTGGCAATTATTTAAGTTCCTCTCGCCTCCCTTTTAAGTGTGGGTTTTCAATCAATTACATAATGTGTTTTCATAAAGATCCTATTTGTAGTTTCGGAGCGTTTATCCTCTGTCATGCACCACTTCTATTTTCTCCACCAACCCCGTCCTTTTTACTTCAATTTCTTGCTCTGTCTCCTCTGTCTTAAAAGCCACTTTCATATTCTGCCTTGCAACTGGTATTTGCAGATGTACATGTCATAGAGACAATATTTGCATGCATATACTGTATACATTTTATTTTTTTCACTATCTTTGTTTTAAGCTGTAATAACTTTAATTTGTTTTCCCAGATGCTTGCGAATCGTGTGTTGCCTTCTAACACCCTCCCAGTGGACACACGTAACATGAAATGTATCTTTTTGTTGTTGAAAATTATACCTATTTCTGTTTGTTAAACTGTCTGTTTTACTTGGGTTTGTGACATATAGTTATAGAAATCTTTTTCATAGATTATTATTCTTAACATACCCTCACAGATATTGTTGACCCTCACAATGAAGGCAATTTTGGTAAGTAAATGGAGATATTACATTTAGGTTTGTCAAAGTTGGCGCAATATTAACGCATTAACGCAACTAGTAATTTTTTAATTAACCTCTTAAAAATCTGACGGGTTGCCGTAGGGCCCAGCCATTATTCGATATTTCGGAGGTTTCCAAACTTATGCTAAATTTTGGTGAGGAAAAACTGTCATGGCCATTTTCAAAGGGGTCCCTTGACCTCTGACCTTAAGATATGTGAATGAAAATGGGTTCTCTGGGTACCCACAAGTCTCCCCTTTACAGACATGCCCACTTTATGATAATCATATGCAGTTTGGGGCAAGTCATAGTCAAGTCAGCACACTGACACACTAACAGCTGTTGTTGCCTGTTGGGCTGCAGTTTGCCATGTTATGATTATTTTTCATGCTAAATGCAGTACCTGTGAGGGTTTCTGGACAATATTTGTCATTGTTTTGTGTTGTTAATTGATTTCCAATAATAAATATAAACATACGTTTGCATAAAGCAGCATATTTGCCCACTCCCATGTTGATAAGAGTATTAAATACTTGACAAATCTCCCTTTAAGGTACATTTTGAAGAGATAAAAAATGTGTGATTCATTTTCGATTATCGACTTTAACTATGGACAATCATGCGATTAATCGTAATTAAATATTTTAATTGATTAACAACCCTAATTACATTACATACCTTACATTGCGTATTTACAGGATTAATAAACTAGTATATTGATATATATTGGTATATCACTAAGAGTGGAAGTGTACTGCACTATGGCACTAAAAAATGCTTGTTGTTAATGATCAATTGCAGTACTGTAGCTCTAGCTGCTATTCTGTTATGGATGGTGTGTTTTGGAGTATGTAAGTATAGGAATGCTGGGAGAAGCCAAGTTTTGCAGTGATTAATGTTCTCTTCATACTGTATCGCAGCCGGGCATAGCCACAGCTCGCACTGTATGTCCTCTTCTCAGCTCGAAGCCTCTCAAAGCATCCTTCTCTCTTTTACAATGTAGTATTCTACTTATTTTTATTCTACTTTGGTGGCCTTGCATGAGTCACATTTCAGCTCCCAGTTAGTGTCACCACTTTAGCAAGTGGAAGGTTTCATAATATTTGCATGTTTTTGTTTATCTGGCACAGATGGGACCAGTCTGAGCACGAGGATGAAGGAGGTTTTGGAAACCCGCAGCCAGCATTTCACCCATCTGTGGGAGGGCTTCATGGGCAGCAGAGAAACGCCCAGGTTAGAAAGCAATGCAGCCTGTTGTGGTCTTTGCACTGTGCATACTGAGAGCCAACTCTGTTTGTTCCATTGCAACACACCTGATCATTTCTACACCGTTAACCCTTCTCCAATATGTATCCAGTCTGTCCGAGGTGGAGCAGCTGCTGTGCAGATGCAGTGCCTTCATCTACCTGGGGATGGAGCGCTTCATGGCAAACATTCCACCTGCCAAACTGGCAGCCCTCAATCTGTCTGGTACTGTACAACCAGACAGCATTTTTATTTGAATGAATGTATGTTGTTTTTGAAATGTTAGTTGTCAGCATTAAAAATTAGCAGTATGCTGAACATATCCATATGTATGATGCCATATTAGGGCCATTGTAGGAAATTACGGAGCCGGGGGAGGGGGGTAATATTCAGAGAAAAAACTCTGAATTTCCAATGTTAAAGTCGTAAATTATGAGGAAGAACACTCAGATATTCTCTGAGATTAAAGTGGTAAATTTACGAGAGAAAAACACAGATTCGCCAGAAAGAAATTAATAATCTCTGAGATTATAAAGTCAAAAATTTGCTGAAAAAAAAAAATTAGAAATACTCAGAGATTAAAGTCAAAATTTTAAGAGAAAAATCTCAGAAGTTGTGTGTATGTGTGTGTGGGGGGGGGGGGGGCTGTCAAGGAACCACATCACTTCACTTTGCAAGGTTGAATCAATGCTTAAAGCCCCAAAGGCTATTCATACATTTGCATCCATGTACATGGCAAATGAAAAAAAACGGCATCAATAAATAGATAGAAATGTTGTTAAATAACAATAATCAAATTTGCTTCCATCCTATCAAGACTGCATGCAGAAAATTAAGTATAGGTCCCTATAAATAGCTTAACTTATAGAAAAAAGTTATAAAGCAAGTAATAAATGTGCTTAGAAATCTCCACAATACTAAATACAATAGACATCAGGGCCTCAAAAATGCAGCATCAGTGCAAACATATATAAATGGACACAGTCAAGAGGTGACATTGGTAAATGAACCTGTTAATATATGTTCATATTCGTGTGTATCCAGGACGGTCTGAGCTGGACGAGGCACCCCTCAGATACAGAAAACAATCTAGAGAAAATATAAAGGACCACAGGAAAAATGCTGAGGAGTAATCATTCAATCATTCAGTCCCTCAGGAGCCAATGTGTGAAGAGTATGAATCCAATAAGCCTCACGCTGTTTGAGTAGTTTGTCATGGTCACCACCCCTGGGCTGTAGGGTCAGGTCATCTGTTCAATACCACAGTAACATAATGACGAGATGTCATGGTGAGCATCATTGAAATGCACAGCTACGGGATATTCCTGATCCTTTCTGCATATTGTGCTCACTGATCCTTTGTTTTCCCAACATATACAAGTCCACAGGGACAGCCGCGTATCATATAGATCACGTGTATGGATGCTCAAGTGATGACGCTGTTGATGGAGAATGTGTTGCCTGTGTGGGGATGGAAGAAATAATTAGTCTTCATTGTGTTGTTGCACTGTGCGCAACTGCCGCAGCCGTAGTTGCCCTGGAGAAGAGGGTTCAAGCGTGTCTGTAATCCTTGACTGGATTTCTTCTTGTAGTCAACATTGGCATAGACAAAGTGATCCCTTATATTTTTCCCTCTTTTATTAACAAATAGAGGTGGATCTCCAGAAATAGGAGAAAGTTCAGGGTCAGACTTTTAGATGTGCCAGTGTTTTTTAAAATGTGATAAAAAAAAAGATTTCCCTTGGTGTTGATCAGGCTTACTTCTGTGACCCTGTTACCACTATCACTGCATATAGGCCCTCTGAAAACAAATGAAAACGATCAACACAAACGTCAGTATGTCGTATAAAACACAAAATGATGAGAATGACAGAGTTCCAGTCTATGACATCAAATGTCTTAAGCGTCATGGTGTCCTAGTAATGTACCAGATTTTACAAAATCACAGTTTTCTAAAGCATTTCAAATGGTAAATTAGGAAGACAAATAGGTGGCAAAATAGTGTAATTGACTGAATGACATTTGGAGCAGAGCTGTTTGTGGATTATGTAAGCAGTAAATGGAGCAGGAGGCTTAATCTCTTCAAGCCCATCAATCTTTCATTCCCTGTGTGGGTATATATATAGAAATATGCCTGTTCTGCAGTGAGAAATCAATGAGGTTTTACTATCAGATCCCTGCTAGAACATACTTCACTCGGTGCCTGTAAAAAATCATTTAGATCATGAGGATTGCTCAGGAATACTGTATTAATTTCAGTCATTCAATCCTACCAAAAACTCTAGGATTCTCATTTATTCCAGATGTAAAGAGCAGCCATCTTAAAATCTTTAGATTCCTTTTATTCGGAACATTTGATGAAGATAACACATCTGTATGAAGTGTTTAAGACAGATATTTGCTGAATCATTTCAACCTAAAGTCACTGTTGCCTCAGTTGATTAATGACTCGAGAAAAATAAAACTCAAACCTTTTGATTTTAGTTTTTCTTTGAGTAGTCTTTAAAGAACCCCTGGTCATTGTAGTTTATTTACAGTCAGGGGAACAAGAAGACTCCAAACCCGTCTCCCTCTTCTTAATCATTAGAGGAGGCCTTTTCCATCCCTCAGTACTCTGTAAATAAATAATAACGTGCCCCAAATGACCCCCCCAGTTCTTCACACCTTCAAAGATATTTCACAAAACCAACATGGCTTCATCTTCACGGCTTCTTTCCTCTCAAAGAGCAGGTGGACTTTGGGTGGACATGTTGTGATTGACAGAGAGTCAGGTTGTTCTTCCACATGGCCCCAGGCCAGACATATGTGCCTCCCGCTAGCCTGGCGTCACTGCTGCTAACTATAGTGTGACTGACACCATGGTCTGAATTCCAGCTGTTACTTCACAACAAACCGGAGCGCTCCTACTTAATTGGCCATCAGGATATGATGAGCTGATGGCAGATTTGGGTTTCTCAGAAAAACAAAAGGTGTCATGCAGAACATGCAGCACCATCTGCACTCGTATCGTATCTGTTTATCACTGCGTCTTTATCTTGTTTGAGTAATAATGTTACTTCTTAAAATGACGACTGAGACTCACATCAGAGTGGACTTCTGTTTTGGCCCCAGGCAATTGTCATTGTATAGGAAGTCAGCCAGCATAGCTGCAAGGCAATGCCTATCCGTTTAAGACGACCTCGCTGACACACACCTGGTGTCTGACAACAGCATCGGTTCTCTCACACCTATAGGTCTAGTCCAAGTGCTCGTACAGTAAAAGCCTGTTTTTGTGTACTAATAAATAGATGGACTGTGTTGAAGAAATTTCTGTGCTGGAGAGTCGTGCTAAAAGCCTCTTTGGCTCTGTGGCATCACTGATTGCCATAATATTCTATATAAATGTTTTTTTCATCGGTTTGTCTCTTCTCCTTGTTTAAAGTACACTGAGCTTCTGATGAAGGCCCACGGCTAAAATGTCATGTTTCCGTTCATAAACGGTTACATACCGTATATATGTTTCTGCAGAGAAAGTGTAGCGCCTCTTTCTTCTGCCTCAAAGTGATTACAGGAATGGAAAATGTACAGAAGCAGAAGTAGCAGAAAAGACCAAATGCTCCCACTGTTATTCATGATAAGTTCAGTCATTTAACTTCATACCCTCATATACATGTACACAACTTTATTTATAAAGTTTAAACACAACACAGTTGATCCATAGTTCTTTACAACACAGAGAGGAAAGACAACAGAAGACGGGAGAAAATTATACACTGAAACTATTTACGTAAACATAAACTTGTGCAGCATCTGTATTTGTGCCCCTGTGTGTTTGCTTGATGACAGTTTTTGTTCGTGTCAAATCACAGTGTGTACAGCACATCGTGTTAAACTTTTAGTTACACCTGTCCAGACAGTACACATGTAGAATTCTCAATGCTTTTCATCGGTTTTTAGACAAAGGTGTGTTTCACCTCGAGTCCCACCACTCTGCTCCATGATGTATTTTTAATAGAGGGCTTCTTTTATTATTCTTCTTGAGTGGCTGAAACAAAATAATTTTGTGTTTTGTCCATATTTTAACTTAAATGATATATAATACTGTAAATACGTGTAAAATTAGCCCCTTTTCATTTGAAAAAACATTTTAGAAAATAATTTTTTCAGCATACAACTCTTGAATCTTGAAAAAACTCTAAGAAAAACTCTAAAACTCTATGAATCTTAGAAATAGACCTCCTGGGAAATTATCTTGAAATAATTCAACAAAAACACATTTTGGAACTAAAGTTAGGCATTTTTCAAAGTTTGGCATTGCAAAAATAGAATCATCATCATTATTATTATTATTATTATTATTATTATTATTAATAAAAGCTCCTTTGATATTTTTTTTATACTTAACTAAACTTAATTCTTTTCAGACTTCATTCTGCTCATACAGACACTGGCCTTTACCTCCTACTGAATCACTTAACGTTGCGTTCAGGTGGAGCTGAGGAAAGCTCTTGTTGTTTAGGGCAGAAAGTGATAAACATCCTCAAGGCTGAGCTTTATGCTTCATTTGGAAGCGTACATGAAAAAGTCAAAGAGGAACAGGTGCCAGCAGTGGGCACTTCTGCATTAAGACAGAGAGAGAGCCAGCAGCCAGACATGACAGCCCACTCAGACACCTCATACTCTGTGTGTCTAGATCTTTTCATCTCCATTCTGTTGCTTCCTGTCAGCTACTGCATTAACAAACATTGCAACATGAAATACAAAGGGGCCCATTTACAATGTTTACATTGTCAAGTTTGAAAAGGTCTATATTAGGGCTGTCAATCAATTAAAATATTTAATCGTGATTAATCGCATGATTGTCCACAGTTAATCGTGATTAATTGCAAATTAATCGCACATTTTTATCTGGTCGAAATGTACCTTAAAGGGAGATTTGTGAAGTATTTAATACTCTCATCAGAATGGGAGTAGACGAATATGCTTGCTTTATGCAAATGTATGTATATATCTATTATTGGAAATCAATTAAAACCACAAAACAATGTTAAATATTGTCCAGAAACCCTCACAGGTACTGCATTTAGCAAGCGACAAGCTAATATGACATGGTTGGTACCAATGGAATCTTTAGGTTGTCTAGTTTCATATGGTAGCAGTATCTTCTAGCTTTAAAACTGAGCCTAAAACCTAAAAATTGCAAGTGGTGTTAATGCGTTAAAGAATTAGTGCCGTTAAAATGAATTTGAATTAGTCTTTTCTGTTGCCAGATAATGATAATGCTGTTTGCTCTCCTCAGAGTGTCGCATGGCTCTTCTCTTTGACCTGGTTCAGAACGGCGCCAGCGTTCTCCGCCAGTCAAACCTTGACATGCACAAGAGGTAACAAAATAGCTTTATCGAATGAAGCTCAAACTCAGTTTGCCAGATTAAATTGCACTTACCTTTCTTGTCGTCCTTGTTGCCTTCCTGATGTGTTTAACTGGATTCACTAACAGTAGAGACTATTGATGTTTTTGTCTTTTGCCCTCGACTGGATTTCAGGTTTTTCTTTGGTTGTAGTTTCTAGAAACTGTCTCTCATAATCTCATTATTTGTCTCCAGTGCAGCACAGTTAGACCTGGAGAAACCCCTGGAGACGGCTCTGCTGTTGAGTGTGGGTGGTGTCGGCTGTGTTGTCCTCAACCAGTGGCACAGCAGCCTTCAACATAACACGTCCACTGTGGTCAATGTACTAGACAGTAGGTTATCAACCTAACACATTGTGATTTAACCTCTTTAAACATTTACTTCATGCCTGTGGGAATTATTAGCTAATAGAATCTGTGTATAACCGTGTGTTGCAGATCTACTGAGGGTCAGACAAACCTCTGGCCAGACCATCCACGCCCTGAGGAGAGGGGACAGCTCAGAGATACCACATCACAAGGTTACAGGATCATATGGTACTGTATATCCTATTCGTGTCCTCATTTAGCCTCACATTTCTATTTACTGTAAATACCAACAAGTCCATGTGTCTTTTTTTATGCCTCCGCGCCAGCGACAGTCGTGGCCTGAAGCATGTTTTCGGGTTGTGCTTCTGTCCATCCGTCCCATTCTCGTGTATGCAATATCTCAGGAACGCCATGAGCGAATTTCTTCAAATTTGGCACCAACGTCCACTTGGACTCAAGGAGGAACTGATTAGAATTTGGTGGTCAAAGGTCAAGGTCACTGTGACCTCACAACACGTGTTTTCTGCCATAAGTTAAGAATTAATTATGACAATTTTGAACAAATGTCTAATAGGTGCATCACAGACACCCACACATCTCTCTGTCTCTGTATGTGAGGCTTGGGTTTCTTTGCAAAGACAAATAATAAACGTCGAGCAGAATCATTCAAATTATGAATCCAACTAAGCTGTATTTCTCTCTGCAGATCAAATGCTCCTCGCTGACTCTAAGGAAGATGATGTTCACCACAAAACGACTCTCACACCATCAGCCTTCAACTGCATTCTTTATGGGCTCCCTAATTTAATTTTCATGTAATATACTGCATATCCTCCCTTCTATTTCACGGTTCAAGATGATTACAGGCATACATGTCAGCCGGCTTTGCAAATATGACTGTATGCAGAACAACTAAACATGAGGGGGTTAGATATTTCATTAAAGATGATCCTTGAGTCTTCGCTTCTACATTTTCATTTCATCACAATATGTTCTTGATTTTTTTAATATTGTTGTTACTTCACACAGCAGACGTAAGATACAATATGCAACATGCCAGACTCCATGAAATAAGGCTAATGCTCTCAGTGCTCTGGGAGGGATTCACCCTATACTGTACTGTACATATCTTGTATTATTAAAATACTAATGTTACGGCTGACATTGCACTGACAAGTTGTACCTTTAAGACTCAATATATTGAGTGTTTAGAGTGTTCTGTCCTCCTCAGTCACCATGATTCGAACGTTTCATTGATGTGGTTTACTATAAGACTTTACCAAATTGAATGTGAGAAATGAGCTCAGGCCACGTAAGCACTCTGACAGGACCAGCAGCCCTGCTGTAACACAACAGAAATGGATGAAATCCTACAATAAGAAAACAGAGGCTCATAGTCAGGTCTGCTTTGAGTTCAGTGATGCAGCTTCATCTCGCAGCTGTAAATGATCTTCTGTCATTGCTTGTAATGTGTGTTTACTCCAGCCTTGTTAATTGTAGCTCATTATTAGTGCTGATTTAGTCTCTCTTTGACAGTATTTACTACAGTTCTGTTGTTTTGACTCGTCGGATGAAATTCTGAATTGAACAATATCAAACGTTGACCCCACAATAGAGGGTGCACTCACCGCGTCACACTGCGTCAACATGAAAACCACGAGAACTCTCTATAGTTGAGAGAAGCTGGATTCATCCTTTCATGAAATTGAGGCTCAAATTAAATGTAATTGTGTTTGCTCATTTTAATTTAGAGAATGCCCTTATCAGACATTGCAGTGCACGCCTAATCCTTAAACGTCTTATTGTATTTCACTAAATGTTAATTTAGTAAATTTCTAAATAGAGAAGAATTGTGTGACCTGAGGTTGTAAATGCTGCCCTGTTTTGTTGTAAGTAACCTAAAATTAGAGAGTGGAAGTCATCGTCACCATCTTGATGCTTTACTCCTCAATAGATTTGGTACTAAAACAGGTCAGTTTTTACCTGAATGTGTGTACGAATGGAGAGATTTTGTGATTGTCACACACAAAGCCACTTGTGTAGAGGCCACAGTAGAATTAAAGGAACAGAATGACAATGATTGAATATATTTATTATAAAACTACAAGTTATAAGATAAGATGTATAATAAATAAAAAATAAAAATTGAATAAAATACATTATAGCCAATGCAGCTCAAAAACTATTTACATTACAGAAGCCAAATAAAACATGTAAAAATGGAATAACAACTGTACTGTATGTATCCATGGATTGCTCAGTACGCCCTGAATTTACACCTTACAATAACTATCGAAGTGTGCAAAAGATAATCTACACATTATTTATTATACTCTAGATATTCTACTCATTCTGTGCATTCCAATACCCACTATTTAGTATGCCAGAAAAATATTTAGTATGTCCAAATAATACATAGTATGTGAAATGCAGTATGCCAAAAATACCAGGATGTTCTACTACATCCGGATGCATTTTGCAGTATGCAAGCCAGCATGCTTTTCTGGCTATTCTGACCCACAATCCTCTGTGCAGTGGATATATGAGCAAGAGGGTCAAAGTTCAAGGTGCAATGTTATGATGAAGTAGTGAGTACAATCCGTACTTTGTAAGGGCAGCTGCCATATGTACTAAAAGTAGAAACAGTGTTCCCAAACAGTGAATGTCATGCTATTCCATTGCATATACATACAGTACATACGTATGCAGGTATATATCTATGTTCCATTGTGCATGGCCTCTGAGATCAGCACTGTTACCTACACATGCCCAGCCATTAACACAGCCTCTGATTCGTCGACAGACTCAACCCAATGCATCATGGGATAAATCTTGCCCTCAGTAGGCTTCAGCCTTCAGTTTATGGGAAATACAATATTAAGAGAAAAGGTAAAAGGGAGAGAATAACAGTATCATTGTCAGGTTTCTTGGTGAAAACAGCAGGCAAGATATACTGTGATATTATTAAGTTTTTAAAAGAAACTGATTTAGAGGAAATAATCAATTTTTTGTGTATTTATTTATTTTCCTGCATTAATCTCTTCTTCCACACTGTAGTCCAGCTGGTGGCGGTAATGCACCTTTAAGCTGGTTTGACAACCGCCAATAAACCCAGAAGAAGAAGACGGCTTCAGCTAACGGCTAACGACAACAACTCCTTTCAACACAGATAAATGGATAATAAATCACAGAAGACATTCGTTGTTGGATTTTTTAGTTTTATAAAGTCTCTAAAAACACTGTTGTTCCATGCTGGATTACAAAACTCCTGAAAGGGACACACGGGAGCACCTGACACACCGGAGCACCGGAGCCCTCCTGCTGGGAAGCTACACCGGTGACGGAGCGGCGGCCATTTAAAGTGAGTTTTTACACTGTTCCAGAGATACTCTACATAACTGTATGTCCATGGTAATAGCAAATCCTTTGTGAAACTTTAACATAAAGAATTTATCGGCTGTTTGAATCGGTTTGAATGACAGCAGGAGAGGAGAGGGGAGAGAGAGTTGGAAGCAAGCATGGTCCTAGTTAGGGCTGACCAAATGCTTCGAAGCTTCGACCGTTACCATGGTAATCTACCTGCAAATCAGTATTCGAATACTTCCTTTTTTTGTTTGTTTTTAAATAAGTATGTAATAATAAAGTATAAATCCCCAAATAGCCCATGGAATAAGGAATAATCCCACAACATTCTTCATTATTAATATTCATCATTAATTATTATTAGTTACTCTCAGACAGATATCATTGTTTGTTGTGTGTAGAGTTGCCTGTGTGTGCAGTAGTGCAGTAGTGCGGCAGCGGCGCTGTCCCGAAGCTTCGAATACCTTTGAGTATTTCTCACCGAAGCTTTGAAGCCCAAAAACTGGTATTCGGGACAGCCCTAGTCCTAGTGCATGTTTTTACTATAACGTTGACTGTAAAAAGTGGAGGGGTCCAATACTGCCTTCTGAAAAAGTCATGGGGACATGTCCTCTGTGACCCCCCCTGTAAATTATGCCCTTATACAACTGTGTCAAGCCCAAATGTTGCCCCATGTCTCCAATCAGACACTGATGATGAGATTACATAGCCCAAACAGCGCAGACACACAGTGATTGTAGTGCTGCACCGGTGCTCCCAAATACAGAGAACTGTACCCTTTAGAACAAATTGCTGATTATCGAATAACATTTAAGAAATTCAGCAGTTTCAGCTCATGCCCTGCACTGCTGATGTCTGGACAGCTTGTTGTTCAGCTGATGACATTCAGAGCAATTTGCTGGATGCTGCGTTTCTTCTGATAAATAACTGCTGCTAACTGTCTGTCTCAGCAGCTTGTTTGTCTTCTCACTCTGGGACAACTTGGCTATTTGCCCCTCTGGGCAGCCAACAGATGTCTCTCAGTTGCTGTTGTGCTCATAAAGTTCAACTTACTTACGCCTAGATCTCATCTTATAGAGAGAGTCCATGTTTAAACACTGTATAGATATTTACCGTATACTGTAGACGCTGTATTCAATTTTTAAAAGCTATTATCATTGGTATGTATACAATTTTGCTTCCTTTTCCATTATCAAAGTTGTCTTTTAGCCAAATCAATTAAAGCCCTACTGCCACCAATCACTTAATTACTTAATCAAACTACTGACTTCATGAAGTTGTCTTATTGATGTGGATGAATAATGTACTGATGAATGATTAAAACAGTGGCATGTAGAGCACACTACTACTATAAAGTATGTTCAACATATTCTTCCTGACTTTGTTATGTCCTGAAGGTTTGAAGTTCACGCTATCATTGTGTTTGTTTTGACCAAAGAGAAGGAGAACTCCAGTCAGAGGATGTTCTTCCACAGTCTGTTGTTTGACCTTTGTATGCTCTGTATATATGTATGTAGGTCAGAGAGAGCTCTTCACTGTGCAGCAGACTGATCCCACACTGGAGGCAGCAGAGACGGGAGGAAAGACAGCAGAGGCGCAGGAGATTATCCACAGAAAGAGGTACTACTACATGCTCAGGATAAACAGTAACAGGGCTGTACGTTAACTTTTTTTGCACATAGCACTGTTGCCACAGAGGTCGAAAGTTTTGTAGCACAGGCCACAAAATTTTAGCTCGAGTTTACTGATTGTTTTTTTGTTTTGTTATAGCAGCTGGTATAAAAGGCTCCAGACTAACTTTTTTCACCACCGTCCCGGAACCGTCCTGAAAAATAATTTTAAAACATCCCGAAGTCAGTGTAGACTGTCAGGCGTGAAGAAATTCTTTTTAACATAGGTCAACATGTCACAGGAGTCACAGACTTCGCCGGGGCTCTGGTGTGAATTCGGCGTAAGGGTGAAAAAGCGAAAAATAAAAGCAGAGGCGGCTTGTTTGTTAGTGTTCAAGTTCAGTTCTCTGCTCCGGTAACATTAGTCTCTGAGTGAAAGTATTCACAAAATACTTCACCTTAGTCTTGAAAAGCTAATTATTAAGTTATACAATCAAACGCTTGTTTTCTTTGAAAATGGACTACAAGTCAATATAACTTCAGCGAGTGTGCACTGTCGGGGTTCTGCACTGCGCCCTCGTGGTTGAGTTTTATAACAAAAATAGATTTTTGCATTTTGAATCGATTCAGTAGAGTAGAAGATAAGAATGGCAATTCTTATCTGTCTACCGGTTCAGAAACCTAAAGCAACTCAATTTACATTAACATAAAATGCAGAGAAGTAAGTAAACCAACACATATAAGAGGCTGAAACCAGAAAACGTTTGGCATCTTCAAAGTAAAAACATCTAAGTCCATTATTCAAAATGTCCTCAACTAATTTATCCACTGGTTGACCAATCAATGAATTGGCCCTATCATCCCAACTCCAAAGGAAAGTCTGATGATAAATGCAGAAAAAGGAATCTATTTATTATATGCCAATGCTCATCGTGGTTCCTATGAATATCTTAGGATGTAAGCTGCCCGCTCAATGTTCAGCTCAGACTGGCTGAATTACGCTCTTTCCAGTTCAGAGGAATGAGGCTTTTAATCGATTAGCAGCTTAGTGTTTTTGGCCTAACTGATACATTCCAGGCCATGTGAAGTGATATGAAAACTCAAAAAGGTTTAACAGCAAAGGCCTATAGTCACTTACTATATGTGATCATTTAGTTAATTAAGGGCTGAGTTATATGTTAACACAAAGCCTCATGTTTGCTGGACAGAGTGGTAGAACATCCTCCTCCTCCTCCTCAATCATCTTCCATACTGGCTCAGCACATAGTAAGATGTAGCACCGTACATTATATGATTGCCCACTTGTAGAGCGAGGGGGGGAAATGACCAAGAGGAACACACTTGACCTTTAAGCAGGCCTACAATTGTCAATAATGAATGATGATGATTAGAACTACTCAGAAAATGTGACGTAAAGGTTTGGGCAGGTGGGTTACTTTCATAAATAAGTCTGAAACATCTAAATATGTCAACAGTTGATCTTTCATCACGCTTTGTGTAAAAGAAAGATCAAATTTTGGGTAAAGTGTGTCCTTAAGTGTAGAGCATTGTTGAATCGCTCTCTCAGTCCTTGAATGATTGATCTCACAATAGTCCACTTGAATAGGACTTGAATGGGGCTTGAGATGGTGCTTTGGATTCTGAAGATGAATGTGAAGCAAAAGCATGGTAGACACCCATTGAAAAGCACCAGTATAGGTAACAGGAACACTGAGACCTACCAACGCCAAATGGAAAGTGATACATCGTCTGGTAAAAAAGTGAGAGAAAGACAATGGCTGTCACCTCAGTCCACCCAGTGTGATAACCAGCTTCTTGCCCCACTATCTACGTGAGGGAGGCAAGAGGACAAAGAGAGAAATGAGATGCGCCTCTTGTTTGTGTAACCACGGGCTGCATAATGTGAGGGGTGCTGCGTATCTGGCAGTGAGTGCAAGGGCAGGGATAGACAGTAAAAAGACAAATCGTTTTCAACATTTCCCTGATTTCCCTGTTTATTCACCCGCTTTGAATGTTATCAGCTGATTGAATGGGCGTTATCAGCCTCATAGATATGGGTTAGAAGGGGTCTGCTACACCTGCTAGTAGATTAAGAAGGCTGTTGTCATTTATTCACATGGTTGATTACTGTTACGAATACAAGAAGACGACGTCGACCTCTAGTGGCCGCAGTAATTATGACGTCAGGTGACGAAGT
The DNA here is from genome assembly GCA_916701645.2 of Sebastolobus alascanus. Lineage (NCBI taxonomy): Eukaryota > Metazoa > Chordata > Actinopteri > Perciformes > Sebastidae > Sebastolobus > Sebastolobus alascanus. Next base: position 1,389,574 of record CAKAOJ020000078.1, read on the forward strand.
ATAAAGAGCGACTAAGTCCTTGTAAGTAGGAGATTGGGGTGGATGGATGGGTCAAGCACAGGACCGTCCCGGGGGACTGCTGTTTATGTCCGGTGTGAAACCAAAAGTCAATGTTGACTTATTTTACCGTACTTTTGTTTTACGTAATTTACGCCAAGTTACGTAAACTAAACCAAGTAGTTTTGTTGCCTAAACCTAAGGTTGTTTTGTTTGAATTCACAGCGTTAAGTTTCACTTTAACCTCGTGGTAGCTGAAGTTGGGCCTGTCTGAAACATTAGAATGGTAGTGAGTGATAACCACTGATAACGCCCATTCAATTGGCTGATAACATACAAAATGGGTGGTTTCTTGCAGGGTAAATAATGCCCGACTAATTCTGGTATGATTGAACCTTTTTTGAGAGATGTGTTTTCTTTCTATAAGTAGACTTCACCCATCATCACCCACTTTCTCAACCATGCCATCCATATAAGGTACGTTGGCGTTGGAGGCTGCCTTTAGGCTAACTGTGGCAAGCAGCGTTGAGCTGCATGACTGTGACGCACAGCCATTCTGACAATCAAGGTTGATTGATAACCCTGTGAAGTATTCATGAAACCTCTGCTTCTTTATTCAAGGCCGGAGCGGTCTGCTTGTTAACCATGGATGTCCAGACAAAGCTCTGATTTATGGCAATGCTTTATTTGACAGCCACCTTTACTTGGCAAAGTTTGGGGATTTGTTGTTTTGCATACCAGAAACATCCTAAACGTTGTTAATGTTTGGCTTTGCAGACAGACGCTTTTTTTAAAAGTTTTTTTGTAGTGAGTCCATATTACAGCCAAACCGTTGGCCAACCTACATCTTCAATCCATTAAACTCAATAACTGGCTTGTTGCCCTCCAAAGGGGAATAACTATCATGTGTTTTGTGGTTGATATCGGGCAAATTTGATATAAAATAGTGGACGCAAGTGAGGGAAACATGGATGCGATTAAGAGACTTGTGATGCACCCTATGTGTGTGGGCTCTAAATTTCGTTCCGGTCATGTTGTGTTTTAACTTTGCAAATATCAAGCCAATCACGCTGGCGTTTGTACTTTTATCAGAAAATTGAATGAATTCTGCCATTTTGGTTCAGTGAATACAAGAATTACAGACTGAACGAGGCAACAATCAAATTGAGCGCTAGATGGGCATTGAAAGCATCTGTTTTTAATTTAACCTAAAAACACTATATATTTCTAACTAGTGTGATTTAAAGCAATCCATACCATTTAGAAAAATATATGAATGTATTGTTGCTGCTTGTACTGTTTTTTTTAGATAGAAAGCACCTGTTGAAAGTGGATTGTGACTCATTTAAAAATCTTTCATTTACACACACAGTTCATGAGAGTAAACTGATCCAAACTGCTGCTGATATCTCTTTCCTGTCCTAAAGGTGTTGCAGGTTGGACTGGAACTGCAGACGTGAAACTGGAACTGGAACTCTGGAGTTGGATGATATTCAGCGAGCTTTGCTTTCAGGTACTTTGCAATAATGACACTCAGATACATATAGATGTATAATATTTAAAAACCCTAGGAACTTACTGCTGGCTTCTTCTGATATGTTGTCTCTCAAATAATCATCGCCCTCTGGCATTTTGACCTAACCCTTATTTATTGGTTATTTATAGGGATATTTGCATCTTCACTTTGAACTGGGAGGGGGGGGGGGGACAGTTTTTTTTTTAGATTTGGGCTTTTCCCATTTGGTGTCAGTAGTCATAATCATATTATCCATGCTGAAAAATGCAATTATGTGTTACAATCATAACAGAACAGCAAGGAAAGCAGCTCTCTGTCTGAACACACATGCTTTTATTAATTTTATAATTGAATGTGTTCCGAGATGCTGTGATTCACAGTGATTCTGTGTTCTGACTTTATGCCTAAGATCAGTTGATGAGCCGTAACAGGACTGTGGCCATAAGAGTTTTACAAGCGAGGAGGAGGAGGAGCGGAGTAGAAATTGTTTCATTACATGTCTCATTTATTTCACACTTCAGAAACCTGGACAAAGACAATTTCATTACTGGCTTACAGTGCACGAGAATGTAATGCCTTTTTAGATTATTTGCATAGTCTGCAAATAGAATGTGTTTTATGTTTGTGCTTAATTTGTCTGTCATACATGTCAGCTTTATCCAGACTTCAGGTTTACACACACACACACACACACACACACATAGATATCAGGTAAGTAATATCAGCTGTGATGAAACTACTGCAGCACAATAACATTGAAGTTTGCAAATGGAACACCATTGGCATTTATCAAACGCAATGCATAGTTGCATTTCACTCTCACTTTTGTCATGCACAAAGTCACTAGCACACAGTGAGCGTATAGAGCCGTCCGGCTCTGGCGGTGCAATCGTGTGTTTTTGCGTGCGTACTATGTGAGAATCTGCCCGGGTGCAACGTAGCAGTGAAAACATGGTGTCGAACTTCACTGATTTGAGCATTTTCTCAATAAGAGAGCAGAATGGATTTGATAATGAAGCACTGACGAGTGGATAGACGATGCACTGATTTTCAACATGGTAAAAACATGGTAAAAGTGTGGGGGAGTCAAAAGTAATCATTTAAAAAAGTGGGTGGGACTTGTCCTCGTATAATAGCTGCGCCTCCCATGATTGACAGGGCTGTTATTTCTTGTTAAAGTTAAAGGACTGGTGAGTTGCCACATGGAACACAACTGACTCTTTGACTTTCTCTGTTTGGCTGCAGATCTGAGATATTTCAGAGGGAAGAGGTAGAAAAGATCAGATGCTAAAAGCAAGAGCAGAAAAATGCAGATGCTTACTGCGCAACTCACACGGCTTACATTCTCTCAATTTTCCCCCCTTCTCTCCTTCTGTGTATCTTTCAACACCTTTTCTTTGTCTCTTATGGCTTCTTTCATTGTTTCACTGTTCTCTTTTATCACCTCTGACCTCATTATTTTTAGCTGTCTTCCCCGTTTCCTCTTCTTCAGCTGTCCTTAACGACAATATGGCTTCAGCGGGGTCTGGTATTTCCACACTACTCTGTAACAAAAATGAATCCATTTTGCATCTAATTTACATTCCCCATAACAACCTATCACACTCACTTTTCTGTGAAGGCTCTGCTGTGCTGCAGGTGTTGGTGCAGTGCTGGGTTTGCAGGTGCGGGTATGCTTCAAGGACCCATTCACCTCTGAGATTATAAAGTTATGCTGTACATTGTTTCATTATTGCAGCATGAGTGTTGGGCCTCTAGTTTCACGGCGGTAAACTGGCACAATCGGTGGACAACATCCCGGCAGTATGTTTTCACTCCGATTTTAAGGGAATCGCCCTTTTGCACTCGGCACCTTAGGACATAGGCGGCGCCATGGAGGGGCTTGGGGGTGGTGTAGCTACCCCGAGAATAACCATAGCACCGCCAAGAAATTTCTGTGGTGTATTTATAGTTTTTAATGGCATAGGATAGATTTTATTGAGTGTGTTTGTGAGTCAAAGTGTGCATGCAAATGAGTGTCTGACAGACGATTTCTGGCAGGTTATGCAGATAGAAAAAGTCAAGGAACGCATCAAAATACCAGAGTGCCTGGAGCACAAAGGACCGCGCTTAGGTGCTAGAAAAACTAAACAAAAGTGTCATCACAAACAAAGCATTATTTCTTTAGGCTACATTTATTAATTCAATAGCATTCAATAATCACTCAAAATCAGCCGGGGGAGGCGTGTAGGACCAGCTGGTCTCTCTGTCTCTCTCTCTCTCTGTCTCTTGTTGAACACCACGGTCGGTCGCGGTCTGCACTAAACACAAAGTACAGCTGACGCTGAAGGGAATGTCATTAGATTTGAAGGTATTTGGTCAAACAGCAAAATATTGGACACCTTTGAATTTTTGACCTGATGATGGCGCTAGATGAAATTTCAGGGGATCACCAAAGACATTAGAATACATCGTCTGGGAACAAAATTGTGTGCATGGCAAGCTATTTCACTGAATAAGTAAAAACTCTGACCTGCTGGTTGCGCTAGTCATTAGAATTTTTCCTCTTGGGGCCTTAAATCTGAAGCAAATTTCACTGCAGTATCCCAGCCACGTCGGTGGCGTAGCTAAGAATATTATATTCACTTAAGAAATTAGACACATACAGTAAATGGAAAGAACAATAACGATGTTGTTTGAAGACCTTTGATTCCACTGAGCAAGTCAATCCATGTAATCCTCCTATAGAAAGAACATTGTCATCATTTCCATAAAGACTGTGGCTAATGTACATCACCATGTCTGGGCAACTGAATGTTCAATGAACTGCCTCCATCAATTGACTATTTTAAAGACCAGCTCTTCCTGTTTCTTTTCAATAAGCTACTGTTAGAGCCCGCTTTGACCTCAAGGTCACATAAGCACATACCGTGTGCCTCATCAATGCCATGTTGGCCAAACAAAAAGGTGCAACGGTACTCATTCAGCATCTAACAACAAGTCACTCTGAAATTCTTGTTCTGTTGTATTGTGACACGCTGGGAAATCTGTATTCCTACCACATTCCTCCCTTTAAGCCTACAGGCAGAGAGTCAGATGGGGAAGTTCATTCTCGAGCTGGGAAGCAGAGGGAACTGTAACTGAGAGAAACAATTACAGGGCTTTTGCTGCGTGGGTGCCATTTGGCTTCTCAATGGCCACGCTTGCCTTGAAAGTTCAGCTCTTAAAGTATATATTTTCAGACAGAGCAGCGCAATAAATGTACTCATAAATAATACAGTAGTTGCTTCACTGCACATTGCCTCTATGCTACCACAAGTAGCAGAATAAAAGTAGTTTACTCTCTTTGTTTAAGATTATTATATCATGCTTCTGCATTATTACACTGTGTAATGGAGCAAGGAAGAAACGGTATTATATTAAATGCATCATTGGCCACTTGTTCAAAATCCTTAGAAAAACTTACAGACAGCTGAGAAATTGAAGGAAAAACCTGAATAAGTGAGTGGTGAAACATAACAAATGCAGATGTTTCCATTCAGGACATGAGGGGTCACTGAACAGTCTGATGAGTATAAAAATGATGTAAATTATACGATGTGGCCTTCACAGCTAGAAGACACTTTCCACCACCAGCATAAAAAACACAAAGTGAGGAAATAGTCATTATTTATAATACGTACTCCGGGGGGAGGACTGGAGTAAACACAGCAAAACACAGCTGCAAATTAGCGAGATAAGATGAACTAAAAGGTGTAATTCTAGTCTGTCAACTACGACAGAGTATTAGGGCCTAATAATAGAATAGATTGCTTCGAGTCATATGCATGTTTTGGCATTTCCTGATAGGCTACTGTAGCCTACAGTTATTTTGAATTTGAATTATAGGCTCCCTTGCTCTGTTTGGGAATGTCTCCCTACTCCAGGATGCTTCCCACTGAAAAGCTGAGGGAAGTGAGCTGCAATTTATTGGAGGTGGTGAAGCTAAGCTTTTTAAGCCGATTTTATGCCTGATCAGAAGTGTTTTCAGTTAGTTTCGGTTTTACAACTCTGATGAAAAGCAGCATACAGCTGTTTCACTAAACTTGATCTCATCCAGAGGGATTCCCAAACTGGGTTTTGTGTCTGTCAGACGGTCTGAAGGGGAAACTACCATAGCAGCAGAGCGGTAATGCACAGCAGATTATAGGGCATATAGATTTTTAGATTTTTTTAAAAAAATATTATGACCTCATTCTCGAAATGTCAGAGAACACAGAAATGTGGGAAATGTTTTGAATGTGCAGAAAGTTTTGAAGATGAGCGGAAATCTTGCTGAAACACATATGAGCTATTAAAGTCCAGGGGTTTATAAATGTATTAAAATTAGGGCTGTCTGTCGATTAAAATATTTAATTGTATTTAATACTCTTATCAACATGGGAGTGGGCAAATATGCTGCTTTATGCAAATGTATGTATATACTTATTATTGGAAATCAATTAACAACACAAAACAATGACAAATATTGTCCAGAAACCCTCACAGGTACTGCATTTAGCGTAAAAAATATGCTCAAATCGTAAACATTCACATACAATATCTTGAGGTCAGAGGTCAAGGGACCCCTTTGAAAATGGCCCTGCCAGTTTCATATGATACCAGTATCTTCACTATAGCTTTAAAACTGAGCCCGCTACAACCTAAAAATCGCAAGCTGCCATAATGAGTTAAAGTGGCATTAAAACGAATGTTGCGTTAACGCGTTATTATCGCGTTAACTTTGACAGCGCTAATTAAAATAGGTTTAAAGAGGTTACCTCCCCAAACAAAAGGCACAAAAGAGGAGGGAAGAGTAAATCATGCCTACATGTGTGTTGACTCAACAGAGATAACATCAATATTTGAAAGCAATACAGAATGCCTGAGAGCCTTACTACATTATATTCCATTAGATTTTGAATTGTCATCTGCCGTCTGAATTTTGTGTTTTCCTTTACATAAATAAAGACATTTCCACCATAAATTGATGCAGAAAAGGCACAAACTGGTCCAGAAAAAAATCACCAGAAAGCAGGAAATTAAGTGTTTGATGGTCAATAATCCTGTCTGGTCTGCTGACCCCAAAATATCAAGCTGTGAGAGGAGATTGAGACCATGAGAGTGGAGACTATTTCTTCCCAGTTAGCAGCAAGCTAATTGTGTCCGGTGTATAGTGCACTGCTGTGGAGTGGAGTCATTATAAAGGAAAGTGTCTTTTTGTGCAGAGGAGTGTATTGAATGAAGCCACAGGACACACTGATATGTGGTAAAACCCATTCTACATGTCCCCCCTTTCTGTCTTTCCCCACCCGTCACTTGCTTGATTTGCTTTCCCCAGCCGTCAAACACTTATTTAGACGTTCCAGGGTGTAATCTGTAGCGGCTCAGTCCAGATGAGGCTTCACTTTACTAGACTTCAATTTCACCTTTCAGTCATGCTTTGTATGCTGCTGAGGTGCCACGAAGGTTTATCAGAGACGGCTAAGACACATTGGTCCTCGAAGCAAGACATTAGTGTCAGGAGTGCTCATATATAAGAAGCGACTCTGACATCCTTCCTGCCCTCTGCACATACAGAGAGAAGCTCATTTAGGAGCACTGCCTGCACATGATCAGTGGATGGAAGCAGCAATCACAGCAGTGAGATATGGGACCTGTAGCATGTAAACAAACCGTTCCTGCTGATGAACACAACATAGGTTTCCTCAAATATTGCCTCTGACAGTTTCATCTACAGCCACAATGAGCCAACAGCACATTACGGCAGTGTGACTTGATGGATTTCTTAATCTCCAGCAATAGGTGTATAGTCACAGGATACATGATGATATGGCCTGCAATATATCTTGCTAATTCACATTAGGGACGCTTACCTTCATCCGTCCTGTAGACGTGTACATTAAGTGAACCGTTTCATTAGAGCAGATGCTCTAACGCGTTAGCCTCAAGGCTATTGTACCATGCAGTCACCTTCGACAAAATTGACCCTCTCCTGCTTGCCTCCATCAGCGACATTCAGATTGCTCACCTTGTGTTTCCACTGTTCCGCTGTCTCATCACTGTAGGTGTGTTTAGGAAATTTTGATTCTGATTGAGAGGGCTGAGCTAAATAGAATCTATATAGAAAAGAGTAAAATAGCTAGTCAAGTAGAAGACTTTCATTTACTGGCAGCTGACTGTGTTTCCGTGCCCGGTGCGGTGATTGCTTTCTCATTTTGTTAACTGTTCCCCATTGGCTGCGGGGCTCCGCTGTGTTTTCCCCTCCCTTTTATCCATTTGAGCTCTTGATTGCTGGTGTAAGCCAGTGAATCCTAATGGTTGCAGGTATATTACTGCTGATGTTAGACATCGTATGTGCCTCACGTGCTCCATGTGTGTTTCCATCCATTCAAACAGAGCGGTAGCAGGCTATTTTGTGTTGCTCTGTAGGCTAATGCTCCACAGATGCTGACTCACAGGGTGCACACGGGATTGTACAGACCGATAGCCATACAATAAGGGGGCGGCTGTGGCTCAGCGGTAGAGCAGGTCGTCCACCAATCGGAAGGTGGAAAGTTCCGATCCCCGGCTTCTCAAGTCAACGTGTCGAAGTGTCCATCAGTGTATGGATGTGTGTGTGAATGGGTGAATGCTGACTTGTAGTGTAAAGCGCTTTGCGTGGTTGGAAGACTAGAAAGGCGCTATTCAGTATAAATGCAAGTCCATTTACCACTTACCAAGGGTGCTCCGATCGTTATCGGCAGATATTCATTCTAAGTAATTGGATCAGTGGTTTCTAAAAAGGCCGATCAGAAGAGCCGATAAACAATTTCTCTTTTCGCCGTTAAAATGGCTTCAACGGAGTTGTGAGTTGTCTCTAAAGCCCCTTTTACACAGCCTGTTCAACGTAGGACTGTTGCGCCATTTTTCCGACTCGCTGTTCTGTATTTAAGGTACGGAAAAGGAATGGGGGGGCATTGTTGCTTAGCCGGCAGGGGAGCTAGTTACAGAGCCGATTCGACGTCTGTGTAAAAGGGACAGCCGGCATGGGTCTACTACTACTACCACCATTACTCGTACACACACACTACGCGTCTAGTGTGTGTGTGTGCGTTAGAGTGTGGATACCCGACCCGAGCTTGAAGTTCTTTTTAGTGAAAATATAGTGTAAAAATAAATTAAATAGAAGAAGAAAGTGGAATTACGGTGGCTGACGCGAAAATGTGAAAGCGCAAATGGCCCTGTCTAGAGCCAGTGTTTGGTTTGTCCGTTCTGGGCTACTGTAGAAACATGGTGGCCGGCTCCGTGAAGAGGAACCACTTTGTATGTAGATATAAAGGGCTCATTCTAAGGTAACGAAAAGACAACGATTATTATTTTCAGGTGATTATACACTAAAGAAAACATACTTATTAATATTATATTCCATTTCTGCCAATACATCCCCCTAAATGCTACACACTGTTAATATACAATGTTGTTAAGAATAGTTAAGTAAATAAATAATGCTACACGATTAATAGAGGGCTTCAAATAGAGCCTGATTGGAGCATCCTTACCATACAAGCCATTTAGCTGCACCACACAGTGTAACACAAACCCTCATGAAGCCGCAGTAGAAAAGACTGAAGAGATTGTCGAACACAATAAGAAGTGCCGGGCCTGTAGCCCACAGAGAGGTGAGATCTCTGCAAAGACCCCCACTTCAGAGGAAAGGCCACACCCCCCACTGTGGCCATCTGGGGGATGTGTCCAACCATCACCTTGTGACTGTCTGACATTTAGGTTTTGGGATTGTAAATATGTTGTGTGAACAGCATCATTGCAGTGCAGTGACCAGTGAAAGGTCTGTCTGCTGTGTTTTAGTGCATTTTGTTAAGAAAGTTCATTAAGTCAGTAAATGACTGACTAAATTAATTAAGAAATACATTTTTATATGTAATATAATAGGACAAGCTTGAATCGAAAAGGAGATCAAAATGCGCGTTTTCTTTGAAAGAATCAATTGAAAACGGATTTTTATTTCCAACACTGCCGTTGAAGTGAGTCAGGAAGTGGAATGGTGGCGTAATAGAAGCGTCACATCGCTGGAGAGAAGAAGCACCTCATTTTGTCTGTCAGAAATACCTTTTGGCTTCCTGTCTATGATCCCGGCCCCAGATTCTCCTGCAGCTGCATGCAGACTTTTTGTTATAAATGTCTGCCGTCCATTACACCAGCTATCGGGGGAAAGAATACACATTTCTACTATTGTGTGGAACGGAGAAACGTATCCAGAGACAGCAAAGATCTCATTGCTGCAGCGCTGACTGACGGGCTGGGTCAGCCTCAATGATTAATCAGCCAGCAGCATGTCAGTCAAGGCTGTGGTGAAACACACACGTGGATTGTGGTCGACATTATGTGGATGGAGGAGTGGCCCTCAGGCAAGGAGCCGCACTCGTGGCAGCCCTTCGGGGCTTTAGACTCCAGGTGCTGGTAAGACCAGTCTCACCCCGCTGTCTCTCCACCTATCTCTCTGCTCGCAGGCCACGGTGAGAAAATCTCGGCTGGCCATACATTTGAATACAGGCGGGGGATCACAGTGAGAACGGTGGGGCTGTGGCTGTAATGCTAGGAGAAACAAGAGGGAAAATACACCGGAGGATGGAGGTTTCCTCTGAGTTCAAACGCTAAGTGGATATCATGGAACACCCTCAACTCTTATCATAAAGTTGTAGGGATCCATTAAGGGTCCAGTTTTAAAAGAAGGCAAAACTAATTCAAATCAATTTGCATGGGGGGAAAGGAAAACAAGTAATGGATTACTACTATTATATAATGTAATACAATTACTACTGCTGTGGCTCAGGACGTCGTCCACTCATCGGAAGATCGGCAGTTCGATCCCCGGCTCCTCCGGTCTGCATGTCGAAGTGTCCTTGGGCAAGATACTGAACCCCAAATTGCTCCCAAAGGCTGTGCCATCGGTGTGTGTGAATGATTAGATCCTGATGGCAGCCTCTCAGTGTATGAATGTGTGTGTGAATGGGTGAAGGTAGTGTAAAGTTCTTTGAGTGGTTGTAAGACTAGAAAGGCGCTATATAAGTGCAAGTCCATTTACAATTATAACCGAATGCAAGTTGCTATTGAATGCAGTTTCAATGCAGCTAACTTGTGCAATCTTACATAAGGAAGTACATCCTCAAGGTTGTGCTATAATGTGGTAATTGCTGCATTTGATCTTGGATGCAACTTTAAAAGGATGTAGTGTTGTCATCTATGACTTTTTGTAATGTAGTGTCACAACAAGGTATAAATAAAAGTATATTTAAGGCCCATTCTAACTTGGGTTGTCACTGTATCAGATTTTCACTACACTTATCGTGGCCAAAAGAATTCCCGATAACAATGTTACTGCAATAGCTATAGAAAATTTGAAGAAAAAAAAATGATGCGATCAGTCAAACTCATCTTTAACTTTGTTTATTGTGCGTTTTGTCTCTTTTTCGGCAAATGAATTACACTCAAAATACGAATGTAGAGGAGTGGAGAGAGAGTCTGTAACAATAACTGTATATATACATTGATTTAAGAGGCGCTGAATTGTGTGTGTATTATTAACACGATATCAATATTTAATTGTTAAATATCACGGCTATTGTCAATACCGATAATATTGCGACACCCATAGTACATAGTATTTAAACATCTGCTAATTAGCACCAAAGACAAACAACATCTGAGGCTGATGGGAACGTCATAAGTTTTGCAGGTATTTGTTCATAAATCTTGGAAAAATGAAAGATTTTACCTGATTATGGCGCTGGATGAAAAGTCAGAGGACCATCAAAGTTATGACAATTCATCTTGTGGGGAAGATGAATTATAGGGTACCAGATTTTATGGAAACCCATCCATAGTTGTGGACACATTTCACTGAACCAGAAATGGTAAACTGCGAGTGACGCTACAGGAAAAGTTAAGGTTTCAGTAGAAATGATCCTTTGGGGACCAAAGAGTGTCTTTAACAAATTGAATGGCAATCATTCCAATTGAAGTCTGTAGCAAAAAAAAATGCTAAATTATAAGCAAGCAGGTGTAATGCAGTCATTAGTTTGTATATTGTAGCTACGGCGTGTCAGAAACAAATGTATACCACAGTTTTTAAAAGGGCATTTTGCTGCTATACTACTCCTTGTAGATATGATCCTTAATTAGGTCTGTTGTGAATGCTTCACAGGCCAAATATGTCCTTTCAAATGTTTGCCTCTTACTCTGCACTGCTCTGAAGTAGCATTGCTGTTGGACAGCTGCGGCGCCTCATTAGCTGTGAAGAGACATGGCTTTGTGTCACCAGAACACAGCGTGAGTAGGGAAGTAGTCGGCGACATAATGTCTTCATTCCTAAAAATCATCTTGTTCTCGTGTTCTGAAATTCAACTCCTCTGGCTTCACTTTGCACCACAGATATTACACAAATTACTTTGCGTAATAGTCACCATCTGCCACCAAGCAATGGTTGTCTGTCTGTACGGTGGCTGCTCTTACTGAGAAAATTCACTATATGGATGGGACTGCATGTACATTCAGAGTTGGCGGGAACGCCAAGCACATCATGTGTACTTTTATTAGTTTGACAGTCAGAGCTGCTACTGTGTGCTCTGCATAGCAACTGAGCAGGCTGTTACCTTTCCTAGCTATACCTTCGAAAAGTAATACGCTGTAATTTGTATATATTCCACAAAATCAATTTGTATGTAATCCACGTAATCGTGAATCAGGAAGAGCAATAAACGCTGCATAGAGAGGAGGTCGGGGTGGACGGGTGGGTCAAAAAAAAAAACAGACTTTCACCAAGGAGACCGGCGTTCACACCCTGTGTGAAACCAGACGTCAACGTTGATTTATTGTATGACCCTGAGCAGGAAAGACAGAGAGAAGGAAAGGAAGCTGTAAAGTCAATATGGAGAGTCAGAGAGTTGTCAATCACACACACATTGCATTGCATTCTGATTAGATGAAACTGTAGCTATTCCCGTGGGAACATTAGGTTGTCACTATTTTATCTTGAAGGACTAAGATACCTGTTCAATAATAAAACAGCATCGACCCATTGCTGGGCAAGATTGCGGTATAGAGTGCTACAGGAATGAGTCCTAAAACCCAGAAATGAGTTAGCATTTTAGCACTTCCGGTTCTCTCGTCTGGAAGTCAATGGGTTTTTTGAATGGGATTTTAGTTGGATGCCAGAAATAAGGTCTGTTTTTAACAAAAGCTGAAGAGATTTTAACGTTTTGTTCTATGATATAAAATATGTCAGTAAGTATCCCACTCGTGAATTTTCAAGCTTTTATATGTCTTTTAAAAGGCGGTTGCTAACAAGTGGCTAAATGAGACTAATAAACGTCATCACGCCGACTCGTCCACTTTTACGGCCTTGTTGTTTATATTCGTGCTCATGCGGCCGTGGTTTAGTTTGTTTATAGCCTAACGTTAGCTTTTTTCTTCTGGCGGTTGCATTTACACTTCAAAAATCATAGAAGTGGTGTTCATTGGTGAAGATTATCTTGCTGAAGAAAACGTGTAAGTATCATAAATGTTTGTTTGCCACAGAGTTTATTTTCTGCAATAATCCAAAACCCAATGGAAAAATCCCGTTGGCTTTTTGTCCAGGGAACCTGTGTGATTCTAAGTTCCGGGTTGACCTACAAAAATATTGATATCCCTGGAGCACTCTATTGGTTTCATACTGAAAAAGGTTGGCAAATTATTGACTCAAAAGTGAGTTAAAGCACGAGGCATGAAATGTCAAATTTATTAACATTTAACAAAAATCACAGTCTTCCACTCACCTTAACCAAAGTGCTTTTGTTGCCTAAAGCTTATAACATTCTTGTGATGGCCTCTGCAAACCTGAGTCTGTGGGAACCATAGGTGGGGCCCCTGGTCCAATCACTTCCTTTTACACCCTCTTACAAAACACGCCCGTAATCTGATAGCCAACGTATTTATGTGTATACATTAAAACCATAAAAATAAAAGAATGGCACATGGCGACATACAGCCGCTGTATAATATCTGTAACCTAGTTTCTCCCAATTGAACTGAAGTAAAACTTGTTCAAGGGCACTTTCAGAGTAAATGTTAATGGAAGAAAAGCAGGAGTATTATTCATTCATGTCGCCCACCCAGGTTTTCCCAGTCACTCCAGTTCAAATGATCTACCCTGTAGTCATTAACTCATTAGCCCAATTGTCTACCTTTCCTCCGGGCTACAATTACCCCCATAATTATATGAATTATGTTCAAACAAGCACCTTTATTACTTAAAAGGGAATGCACGGGTTGTTCGGAACTTTTAAGATGGTCCTCAAAGTGTATATCTGTGTTACATGATAGCACTTTTGGTGCAAATTGTGCACCTGAGACAATTGTCAAACATGCCACCATTCACGCTTCTTCCAGTAGCACCAGTACAAAAGCACAGCCCAGTGTGTTTCAGTTTGTGTACAATAACACTCGGTATTTGCAAAAATATATTCAGACAGCCCCAGGCGTTATCAATTCAAGGACAGAGGTTGCTCATTTAGCCGTAGCGCTACATGTAGTCAGACACTTGGGAAATGTACTCCCTGAAATGGAGAGTGAACCCAACAGGTGGAGACAGTGAAACCAAAGTAAGGCAACTCTGGAGCACCCTGCGCCCTCAATTTGATATAAACCCTGAGCAGCATTCCATCTGAGAGCACGCTGCGACGTTGCCTGTTTACATTTACAATTTTACTTCGATATTTATGGGGTCCTGGCAAAGCAAAGTGGGTCATTCGGGATGCAATCATTTCCAAAACGCCGCACACGATAATGAGGTCATGATTTCTTTCTCGAAATGGTGTCTCATGCTCAATGGCCAGAGAGCCCTACTGTGCCAAATCAAATTAGAATATTTCATTTGGTTGTTTCTTAAAATCAATTTTAGTAGCGGACGAGTTGGAGTTGGAGAATAAGGTAGAAATAAGAAAATAGAGTGCGGTGTCCTCCTTTGTCCTCTTTATTCATTATTAGGTTAATCAAGTTTGGTATCAAATGAATCACACGGAGGCTTTTTTGGCTGCAGTGCCAAAGGAAAATCACTGTCACATTGGCACAGGAAGAATTCAACTAAACCACTATAATTTGGTTTATATGTATGCCTACATTGTTCTGTCAACTTTTTATTTCTTCATCTCCTACATCTACAACATTACTTTACGAAAATACAAGATGGCAAAGGTTACACAACCTCTGAAATATGATTAAATATGGCACCAAACTTCATGCTACTTATTGTTTTACCATGTGAAACCGTGATTTCTGAAATCAGTTTGAGTTTTAAAAACTTTGGATTGAGAACACTTTTACAAACTAACATATTTTTGACCAGTCTTCACTCGTATTCTTGTTATTTAAGGGTTGGGGCTTGGATTTACAGTAGTAATAAAATTAAGCTTAGCGGAAGTTCAGTCAGGAAGACACTCTACTAGAGCCTTTCTATTGCCTCCGCACGGCTCTCAACATGGCAACTGCTGAGCCGGCGGCTCGCAGCTAACGATTCTAACAGTGGAAACTACGGCACTTGTGCTGACAGAGCTAACAGTGTTTACCTGGGTGGGAACCGGAGGTCGTGAGCTAGCCAGTGGGCCACGCTCACATGCACGAACATGCACTAAAAGCATGCACGGTCGGCCCGGCTATGTAAACAAAGCACAGAGAAGCTTGGATTGTAACACACACAGAGGGAGAGCGTATACAGAGTCATCCTGGGACTTATCAGATCAATTTGCTTAATCGTTTTAGTTATTTCAAAGCTGCACTAATCTATGTTTTTATATAAACAATGGCTCAAGCGACTATGTGTAATGTAAAAGGAAGCTAAAAGACAGAAAACCACAGAAAGATTTGACTAGATGATATGGATGATATTTTCTCTCGCTCAGACATAACATACATCAAAGCAGATAAATATGACATCTTCTTTGTCAAATCACTTTGATTTTGCTGACTCACTTTTTAAAAGGTGAGTTTGATTTTGATCTAATTGTTTATACATTCAAAATGACTTCAACTTTTTCCTCTTTTACATAAAATGATTTGGAAAAAGAGATGTAACCATCAAGTGTTTTTATTCCTGTCCTGTGGTTTTCCACTGGCAGTTTGAACAGATGCCTTTCATTTGGCTTTTCTGTGTCTGCTGGTGAGAAAAGAAATAGATCTAGGAGGTTTTTTTTAAAGTTTAGTTCTCTTAATTGGTGTACAAGAATAAAACTTCTCAACATGAGAGCGTCTAATAAACAAACCAGACTGGTATCAGAATCTCTCAGAAATACTTTTACATCTATTTAACGTTTCCTTCATACTCCACCAAATGTTCTCTCTATAAAAAAATTCACTTTCACAGGTTCCCATCAATCAGTGACATTAGCTTAAGACTTCCATCATGCCAGCAAGTCAAACTACATTACTGAGTGTGGCCCTGAGCCTGCCATGTGGAGATTGCATGGCACACTGTTAGGGTCCCACTCATTACACGCCTCTCTTTGGTGATGAGAAATGAACACAGTGTGCAGTAGCAGCATTGTGGCTCGCTGGCCGATCATTTCGGCTCATCTCGTGCCATCTTCCCCACACTCGCCATCTGTCTTGTTTCGTTCTAGCTCTCTAAATGCTGCGACTCACTAATGGCTGTCTGTCAGAGATCACGCTCCACATCCCTCCCCAGCAGGGATCTGATTGATCCCTTTATTCTGTAAAGACTGGTTTGTGTACTACTTTTGCCACTTTTATTTTACAACATAAAATGAAAATAAAATTATGATGGAATTGAGAAACAGGAGGAGAAGGAAGTGCTGAGATTACTAACCAGAAATGAGCCTCAGCCGAAAATCCAGCAGCGGCAAATCTAAACTACCATGGAGCATTTTTAGCACTGAAAAATCTGCTATTTGAAATATATTTTGTTCAGCTGGACGATGGATCGAACATGTGTTTGCTTTTGACTTTGGATATCCTACGACGTGTGTCAGTGAGTCTTTGTAGAAATATAGGGAACATTGTTTGTGAAAAAGCGTTTGACCCATGACTTTCTATTTTCCATATTTTCAGAAGATGTTTTGTTCCCTCTGAGCATCAATCAGATATAGATTAACATTTAAACATGAAATCTGTTACACTAAGCAATATTTTTACATGAACAATGGCTCAAATGACTACGTATAATGTGAGAGGGCTCACTCGTAATAACAAACGCACAGAGAATTATCATCTGACTCAGCTTAACAAAGCGTTTTATCATTTAAATCGTTAACTTGTTTTGGTTTAATGGCCCACAGTTAACTTTCTTAATTTGATTCAGCCTAAAGTCTGACACCCTCTCACATCTAAAGACATTGTGTCATAAGTCAGAGACTATACGGTTTTTCAAAGACTTGGGATCTCCTGGTGGAAATTTACAAGAAGAAAAACGGTTGAACAATCCAAGAAAACATGAGACTTGTTCACTTACTTGCGCCTCCCAGGAGTCCTCTCCATTTTTCCTCTCTACTTGGTTTTTCAGATCCTCTTAGTGACTCATTCCCAATTCTGCTCAGAGTAATCACAGTGACCAGCTCTTCTGTCAATAGCGCGGGGTCTCTCCCTCTCCTCTTGCGCCATGCGCAGTCAGTAGGTGTGGGGCAGGCAGGAGGACACCGCTCGCTGCAGGAGTGGGAGTTAATATAATATAATACACACAGCTTTACATTCTTGTAAAGGTCTGGAGAGAGCGCACCTATAGAGTGCTCCAGGGATGAAGTATTTTTGTGGGCCAGCCAGGAAGTTAGCATCGCCCTGGGTTCCCTGGACAAAAAGCCAATGGGATTTTTCCATTGGCGTTTGGATTATTGCAGAAAGTAAGCTCTGTGGCAAACAAACGTTTATGATACTTACACATTTTGTTCAGCAAGATACTCTTCACAAACGAACACCACTTTTATGATTTTTGAAGTGTGAATGCAATCACCAGAAGTAAAAAGCTAACGGTTGGCTATAAACGAACCACACCACGGTCGCAAGAACGTGAGTATACACAACGAGGCTGTAAAGGCGGACGAGTCAGCGTGAAAAACCCATTAAAAAAAAAACACTGACTTCGAGACGATGGAACCGGAAGTGCTAAAATGTTAACTCATTCCCAGGTTTTAGGACTCATTCCTGTAGCACTCTATTGGTTGTTGACAATGGTCACATCATTGAACTTCACTATTTGTATGAGCCAAGACTAAAAAGTTACGATAATATTAAACATGTTTGATTTGATCTGAACGATAAAGACAGCTCGGACTGAGTTTTATGACCACCTTAACCAAATGATCAAGATCACAGGAGCGCGCCACAACTCTCAAGATTTTATTCAAACATTGGAAATGAAATCGCTTGAGAAGCCGTTTAGTGTAAGGCCGGCATAACTGTTGAACATAGTGGAGTATTTACTAGCTAAAGAGCTAAATATTTTCGTCAGACGTAGATGGAACCAAAAAGCAACCAAAACAGAGCAAAAAGGGAAGTAAATGTTGGACTTAAATTGGTCAGGTGGCCAGAAACACGAGTCCAAATGAATGCTAACGTGACTTTCTGTTTGCTGTGTGTTTAAAAAGGCAACTGTTTGCTAGCCCGTTCGTCATATCACCTTTTTTTAAAGTTGATGATATATCATTGTTTTGTTTACAGCTTGTTTGAAGTGGCAAAAAAAACAATCAATTAATGTAGGTTTAACAGGTTGGCATAAGATGCTGCTCGGAATATGGATTTGGGTGCTTTGAATTTGCTGCTCTGTGTTATCGTTTCTATGTGATACATTTTTCTAAATGGAGAATGGTGCACAAATGTACACGTGCTGCTACCTCAACTAATTTTGTTTGTATGATCAGGAAAACAGGACCCTTTTTCTCTTTTAAGCAATCGATCAGTTTGCACTCAAAACAGCACTTAGGAGTGAGTGAATGCACATGGCTGGTAAGAGCATCTTAACATCTGCGGTCCATGATGCTAAAAAGTAGATTTTAATAGCTTGGTAAGTAACTATATTAATTTAACTGTCTGTAAGCCATGTTATGATTTAATAAAAATACAATAGGAAGCACAAATGAAAGAAATAACACAATAAAAGCATTTTGAATTATGAAAATGTAGCCTAATGTACAGTTGACACTCAGCAATTCCTGCTTGCTTCATTTAATGTCATACAAGCCGGTGAAAGTAAATATAATTAAGTATAAACTTAGGCTAAACTTTGATTAATTTGGCTGATGTTTGTGGCAAATGTTGAAGCACAAATTAGAAACTACCTTCAAATCAAGCAGTCAAAGAAACAGTAAAGTCGCCACCCGTATGCTCGGCACGCTGCTTCGCATAACAACCGAGATCGACAACCACTGTCTGCTCTTTCTCCCTCCTCTATTTTCTTTATTTTAATCCCTTCACTCTCCTTAATCTTCACTCTTCTACTTATCTCTGTTAAACGGTATTTCAACTTGCCTCCCTGATAAAAGCAAGATTGCTGGTTGACAGAAAGCCTGAGCAGATACGCGAGCATTGAGGTGATAACAATTGTGAGCCACAAACATGATGTGCACAGAGAGAGTGATGAAGTCAAAGAGATTTTCTTCCAGCTCAAACTTTTGCTGTGAACTTTATTATAATCAAATTGATAACAAAGTTATAACAGGAAGGAATATATTTTGTAATCTGTAATCTCCGTAACATTCAAAAAAATACATCCAGAACAATGTAATGAATCCAGGAGAATACTGTGCCAAAGTGATGCCCGCCTCACTGATGAAGGAGAGTATTCATATATTCTCTCAAGACTAATTATTTTAGAGCCCAATTTAGAAAGTATTTAAATTCATTACCTATTCCAGCCAAAATCTATCACTGACATTTGGATTTATTTTTAGTTTCCATCTGAATCACCCCAAGGTACCAACAACACGGGGCCTTTTCATTCAGGCCCGTTTCATCAGGATTCACAATTTTCTGCCTTTGCCTTGATAAAATATTAACGCCGAAGCCTTGACAAAATGATGACATCTTATCAATTAATGATGGGTTTAAAAGTGATGGGGAAATAGAAAGTCCTAATATCCTTTTTCATCTTGTGGAAAAAAAAAAAATGTTGTGGAATATTTATACACCAGCAATAAGACCTGGCATTTTAAAGAGCACTAGCTCTGACAAATCACGTGAAAACGTGTTGTTTTGAACAGCTGGCTTTACTCCGTTTCTGACTTATGAGAATAACATCATTTGCAGACAGGAATTCCCACGCCTTTCTTTATGTTTCACTTCTCTTCTTTTTCACCCCACTCATCCCGAATTAGCTCCAATAAACTTAAAATATTAAATCATCCAAAAAGAGAATTTAATGTTGTTTTTCCACCTTGTTGCAATACCCCCAGGTGGCCAATCAATCAGTTAAAGGGACTATTTGTAACTTATCACGCGCATAAATCATAACGGGTCGGAATCCCAATCGCGCTCGCGTGTGGGTACGCGCTGCTCCTGCTGCCTGCTTGCACACCGCGCTCGTTCTCACCCGCTCGGCTCGCTCCAACTCCACGTGCACGCGCGCACACTGCAGAAGAGTTAGTTTAGCTCTGAGAATATCTAGTGAATGTGCAGTGGACGTTTTTGCAGAAATAAATGCTGCAGCTCCTCCAGACCAACAGAGGTTTCCCGTGTCTTGTGAAGTGACGGGGCTCCGCAGAGAGTTACGTTATCGTCCCAACCGGGTGTCGGTGTCTCCCCCCCTCCCCCCGTTCCCTCCGCGGTCGGCGGGCTGAGGCAGGAAAAGCCAGCACTAGAATCAGCATTGATCCATGGAGAGACCTTAGTCTGGTCAGCTAACATTACTGCCAAGCAGGTGAAATATAGAGTGATATTGTGTGTTAGCTGACGTGTGTCGCCTCACTGTTTAGACCGGTGCTCGTTCATGTCAATGTAGCGTGAGCACAAGCGCGAGCACAAGCGCGAGCACAAGCGCGAGCGCGAGCAACAGGACGCTGACTTTCATTGACATTGCGTCCACAGGTGTCGCTGTTAACAAGCAATTTCTGATTCTTACATATAGCCCCTTTAATGCAGGATTAGCAGTACTGAAAAGCAGGTAAATATTACTGCATCTCCATAGACGAGGTGAAGGCAGCTAATCAACAAGGAAAGACAGATTCAAGATTATAGTCAAATAAGTTAATAAATAATTTGGTCTGTGAGATATGTAAGTCATTCACTTGGATTCTGTTTACAGTGGGGTTTTTTGGGGGTCTTTTTTAACTCTTCTCAGAGCTCTGAAGATCTATTTTTCACTCACGGAAGCTGTGTTAAGAAGGCTGACGTGGAGCTGTGCCAGCTAATTTGATGGGTGTTATGTTTATCGTGCTGTGTTGACGTGAACGTCGACGGGGTTTCAGCTGATGCTGTGAGCCAAAATTTTAATTGGGTGCACTATTCCTTTAAAACCTCTAATCCTTTCCCATTATACCTGAAACTGTAGATGTTCAGAGTGTGAAGATTAAAATGAATGCATCAGTCTAGTGACTGGGGGCCATGTCATAGTCATATTAGTTCCGTTTTTGAACTACACTAACAGAAAGAATCATATACTGTACACATGTAGAGTTGACCCCATATCTTCCCATTTTAACTGATCCTGCCCTATGTTTGCAATGATTTTAGGGGACAGTGATTTTAGACATAATCTACAGGTGGTTGACAGAATAAAAGCAACACCTGATGTTCGTTGGATTGTTTTATACTGCACTCTATAAGGTGTACATAATACCTGATAGAGTTGAATGCACACCATAAAAGAGTCTATTGTCATGCATTTCAATGCTTAGAGATACATTGATCTTACAAGTAAAGATAATAGAGAGGCGAAGTCTCGCTCCTTTCGGTGGACCACCGTGGGACCTTATATCGAAAAAAATATGAAAAGTAGTCAACGATGAGAGACAAATATTTTTTTGATCCCGTTTGAATTGCGTGATGAATCACACATATGATGTTTGTCAATTTAAAAGATAATTTTGCAAGTCAAGAAAGTCGAAGTTTGTTGTAAAACTGTTATCAGACTGTGAAAATACGTAATTAGAAAGACTACACACCCAAAAGTTGCGTAAGTGACGTCTCTCTCTGAAGCTACGATGCCTGTGTGTTTTGTACTGGGTTGTACTCACACCAGCAACGGGTCTGGATCGTTCTTTTGCTTCCCGGCTGATAAAAAGACCAGGATCAAAAAATGATTTGTTTCTCGCCATTGACTACCGTTAATTAAGCCACATATTATACCTCACACCGCTGCACATTTCTGCCACCTCTCATGACTTGTTTGAGCAGGCCTATTTTGCAAGACGCACCAAACTATAGCCTACTATTAGTACCTACATTTATTAGAAAGTGGTGGTACGCAGTGATTTATAAGTGTACTCATTTGGATAGAATTATAATTTGTTAGTAATACAAGCCCAGTTTGAAAGTTGGTTATGTTGTTATACAATCACAACAATTTCACTACATGGAGACTTACTGTACAGACAAGAATGCCAATGAGGCACAAAGAGGATTGTGAAAAATGTAATTATTGCTACTGTTTATCACTCTTAAGCTTGACAAGTACCAAATTGCTTTCACCATGACAAACTTTGTCAGCACCTGGGGATGAAATAGATTTCACCCAGGGGTGAAGTGAGATTGATTTGCTGCGGCTGAATTTAGCTCTTGAAGACGGCACAGTGACGACAGCAACCAGGAGAAAGTTGAAAACGTACATGAAATTTGACAACTATGACAAGTGATTACCACTGCACTTATCGCCACATTACAGTTAGTATAGTGACAATTACAGGCTTTGCTGTAAATTGCAGATACACATGTACTTAAGAATCCTTTTGGTTGCGGTTTGCTATACTTTTCAGACTCCTGCCACTCTTTAACGTATGCGATCCAAACCCACATTAGAACATATAATTTTGCCGTCACTCCCTTGATGTCTCTTGCTCCCACTCTTTCACACGCACACTAAAGTTCCTACTAAAACACACTTAGACCTCTTCATGAAATATATTTGCACACAGCACTTACAGTAAAAGCTTATCATGTCGTAACGGTGCTTACAACGGGAAGCTTGTTTTGAATCGGCGGCGTTGGATGACTATTTCAGTCTCTTTCATTGTCCACACTAGTTACCACAGTTGCGCTGCTTTGTGAATGATGCCCCCCTTGACATATGAGCGGCACTCTGTCATCATTTCCACAAGTTCCTCAGTGGTAGGAAAAGAGAAAGAGCAAAGTGCTTTCACAGCACTTGATGAGGCAATATCATTTCTTGTCAGTCGTTGTATTTAGAGGGTGAGTCTGGAGCAACGAGGAGCAAAGGCATCCTAAATCACCTGACCTGTGAACTGCAGGCTACAAGGAAGGCAAGTGGCTCAGGGCATTAAAAGAAGTGCTCAGTTAGATCTATGGGCTCCCGCTGAGAGCACAATGACACCCACAAAGTCCTTAAATGCAGCTATCAGTCCATTGTTAAAGGACAGTAACTAGTGAGATCCTTAGGCTGTCACTGTCGATGTTAAGCTGTCTCCTCTGCCTAAAATCGCCATTACAGATTGATTTTATTGATTAGTGTCCAGGTTTCGCGGCATCATCTTCTAACTATGGCTGGATTTTGTCTAATTATACTCTTTTTTCCCCTTGATTTCTCCAACCTGTCCAATTGGGTCTTGAGGTCGAGCTCAGGTGGTGGATGATCAATTACTAAGTAGGTAGTGGCTTGTGCGCAGTAGGAGTCCCCTTGATAAACGATGAGGTATTTGATATTGTGTCTTGACAGCCCGAAGGGTGCATCCAAGGCAGGCAGTGATGAAAGATGAGATGGTCACCTTTGAGCAAACAATGAAACAAAACTTGTGTGTCAAACTCTTTGACCCATCTGGATTTATTCCCAACAGTAAAACATAGATGGTACAGTTGTTTGAGCTCTGCTCGAGACATTTGCACTTACAGGCTTATGTTAGAATAGGCAATAGTGTGATCTGAAGAGGGATTTAGTGTAGATTTTTAACCACATTAGGGCTGTGGCTCTATGGATGGCTCTCTTTGTAAACGCATCCCGCGTAAATATGCAGCTTATGGTGGGTCGGAGGGGAGGTGGAAGGACGCAACAAACACAGGACTTTCAACCAGGAGACCGCTGTTCTTGTCCCACAGAGTTATTTTGAAGTGACGTTTGTGACGTGTTAAACACAACTATGTTGTTTTTCTTAAACGTAACTGAGTGGTTTTGTTTTCTAAACCTAACTGTAATAACTTACCGTAATTTTGATGCGTGGCGTAAAAAGGACACGTGAAAAAAGGTGTAAAAATTACACACGAAAAGGCTGAAATGCGTTCTCATGACAAGCGAAAGGTCCTTGTAGGTAGGAGCAAGTGTTTCTAAGACGTCTATGCTGGGGACGGTAATATTTTCAACAAATGACGTCAATGGGACGATAGCTGCATCTCAAAATGAAGACCGACTGCTCATTTTAATCACTAGAAAGCAAAATGAGCTAAATTTAACAAAATGAATACTGTTTATCTGTACTTTTAGTTGTATTGGGGGGTTACTCGTAAAAAAGTGCTGTGATGTTGGTTCTGCTGGACCTCTCAGTTATTAGGCTATATGAGCCTTTAGCTCTGGGACCTCACCTCTACTATGTTGTGTGTCATCCTCTTCTTTCCCCGGCTCTGTCTTTGCCTGCACCGACACTTTCATATCAGCTGACATCCATGGCTTGGTTTGACAACCTTTGTGAAAAATATTCTATTTATTTGTAATTCTATTTCTTCTGCATGATAGATATGGAGTCACTGGTGTGACTATTGCTTCAAAGGATGGATTGAAATCTTCCAGTGGGTAGGGGAGAGAGGAAAGATCACTTGAGAGTAGCAGAGATGCTGATCAACAAAGACCCTTGAGCAAGGCACAGAGCAGTCCTTTGATCTGTGCACCAGTCCAGAAACCAAAAAGAAACTCAATCAACAACCCACAAAAAGAGAAAAGTACAAAAACCTGGGGATCCAAGAAATAGAAAGCAGAGAATTCTTGGTATGTTTACTATTAAAAACAATTACTCGATCAAATATGTCCTCACTCAATCCTCCTTTAAAATTTTCATCATCCCAGTTCTAGAGCAAAGTCGTATATGTGATGATAAATGCACTGAAAAAAAACATTAGACAAATATATCCGTGAGTTCCTTCTGATTCCTGTGTGAGTCTATGTTCAGCAGATCTAAATATTGCTCTGGCCAAGAGTCCCTTGTATGGAAGCCTATTTCTGCCAAGAAAACAAAATAGATGGAAAGTTATGTATCATAAAAATAAACACTCAAGTCAGATATTTGACTTACTAATTAAATATAATGAGACAGTAATTGAAAATTATGAAATGGTAAATCAGAATTCTGAGATTGTAAATCAAATTATGAGATAGTAAGTCAGCTTGAGAAAACCAGTTAAAAGTGCTGATGTGGGGCTTTTTCCCACCATATCACATTTATGTCTGTAGACCATAAACATTTTTTTTTTTTGAAAAATCTAATTGTGAATTAATATTTTCAGTTATTTACTTTCAGTGAAAACTGCACAAACCTGAGTTGAGATTAAAATGTTTAATCATGTACATAGATTGGATTATGATTTAAATTCTTACATTTTTTTGCGTTTTTTTGTGTCTATAAATAATGAAACTTTTCATAATGTTGAACTGTTGAATCTTGAAATATAAAAATATTTTGAGTGCTTATCACTAAAGATTTGTACATTTTTATAAGCGCAAGATTATTTTTTCTTGTTTTCTCTTGGTGTCCCCCGAGTCGAATCTGATTGGTCAAGTCTTGTCTATCGTCGACTGATCGTTGAATCATGTTTTCATGATTCATAATTATTTATTCAAGCTTTATGTATGCACAGAAAGCCGACAAAAATAGTTAAAGGGTTAAAGTTAAATTCATGATATAGTAAGTCAAAAATGAGGTAGGTCAACATATTGACTCATCATGAGTAATTTGATTACTATCATGTCTAACTTTCCTTTTTTCTCAGTGGAATTGAGCTTCTATATTCTCGAAAAACACGAGGCACAATTTTTTTTGTCTATCCAGTCATTTCATTCGGGCCGAATGTCGATTGTTGCAGTCTGTATTTGCATTGGCTGTGGACCTTGAGGGTGGAGAGAAGAGGGAGGATATGAAGGAGAAGGGGTGGACATGCCTGCCTGCACATCAGTATTGGATATAACACTCTTTAATCTATAACAATTTGGACACAGTATTAAGGACGTTTCCTAATAATGTCACCATAATCTGGAGACATTCCTGCAGCTCCCCAATACCTGCTGTATTACAGGGTCCATTAATACAGTTCATAATGTGTGGCACTGGCTTTGGAACGTGCTTGTGGTCAAACATCCATCATCACAAGCAGGTTGCAAATATTGATCGCTTCAATGTGGGAGCAGGGTGGGACTTCGAAAAAACCTAGTTGGGAGAGAATGAAGACAGAAAATCCTGGTTAAGTTTCAAAGCTGCTTTTTTTTCTTATGTATTTTTGGCAGAAGCTGGACTAGTTACATGATTGATTGAAGGACTATGCTCACATAGTTTCCATTTTCTTTCTTTCTCCATCCATTATCCTTGCTTTCCAACCATGTGATGCACAGTACAAAGTGTATGGTGTACAATGAAGCTCAGTGGAGTTTAAACTGGAAAAAATCCATAGTGTAAATTAAACAAATAATTCTGCAAACATGAACCCCAAACTGTCAAAAATATATTCACACAAAATCACTGTTTATCTCACTCCTCCATTTTATCCTAAACTAACCCCATCCTCCACCAGCCATGAACTACAACATCTTATTATCACGACCACTGATCCCCTTCGGGGACTTTGTCGCTCTTTATACTACGTGACCTGTCCTGGCTCATGATAAATTACAGTGCATTACTTTTCGTAGGTATAGCTATGAATAGTGTATGAGAACAGTCTGTGGTGAGCTTTGTACTGTTCATAGAAGCAGCAGCTTTTTCTTTGTAGCTGATGTTTCTGGGCGTCCTATACCAAGTCTTTATGGATCAGTGTTAATTTTGGCAGCTATTTTAGATTTAGTCTTAAAACAAAAATGCATATTAGTTTAGTCACATTTTAGTCATTTTTTTATCCTTCATAGCTTTAGTCTAGTTTTAGTCGACGACAACTCAAAACGTTTTAGTCCAGTTTTAGTCACCGAAAAGTCATTAGATTTTAGTCAAAATGTTTTCTCTCTTAATTTTGTCAGCTATTTTTTTTTTATTTAATCTTAGAGAAGGTGGAAGGTGACAAAAATAAAGAGAGATTTTGGTAAAGTTTTTATGTTTTTAAACTACATTTTAGTCTTGCCTTTTTTCGTCAACGATATTGCATGTTTGATATCGTCACCGTTAGTGTTTAATGACGTCATTGCTGTTCATCATCGTCTCGTCTTAGTCGTGGAAAAAAAGGTTATTGACGAACATATTTCGTCATAGTTTTCGTTAACAAAATTAACACTGGTATGGTTTTAGAACCCATGATATAAGTGTGCATAAAGGCCTCAGAAATCTGATGAGTCCACAAGTACTTACAGTGTGAGAACCCTGGTCCTCCAGAGATTTATTTAGTGGGGATGCATCATCTGTGAGGACGAATGTTTGAGTTATCACCTCAAACTGTACCGTGCTTAATGGAGCACAGGAAGAGGTGGAGTGAGTCCTATCCAGAACCTCTAATCACACCCTCAGTCAAAGTAGTTTCCATTTTCATTATTATTTTTGTACCAACATAACAACACAGTGCATAATTGCTTTTCAAAAAATATACTTTAATACAGACATTTTTATAACCAGCGTGCATCTATGACCTGTAAACCCATGTAAATCAAGACATGACACAAAAAACATACAACAGAACAAGTCTTGACATGCCTTTTGTAAGTACAACACAAGTGGAGCGGCTTGATATTCAGGGTTGGGACGTGAGAAATAGGAGCTTTAACCCATCTATACATGGTGGAAGTGTTCCTTCCCCTTATCAGCATGCAGTTTGCAGTCTGTAATCCTTGCACCGAAATGTAACACTGGCAGGTTTGTTTGATTTATATCCTGTCTGATGTTCAAGGTGAAGTCACTACTTCCAAAAGCCCCTTAAAGTACTTACGTACTGTATCTACGCCTATAGATGGGTCTTTGTGTGTGTGTGTGTGTGTGTGTGTGTGTGTGTGTGTGTGTGTGTGTCAGTAGTGGGGAGGCTTGGGAAAGGTTAAATGAATTGGTTCTGACTGGCGAAGACAGTGTGTGTAGATAGTGTGAGTTGCTGACCAGTTGTGATATTAATGCATGGATGTCAGCTTAGGTAGGCAGTGCTGTGGTTGGAGATTTTCCATCCATGATTTCTGCTGCTGGATTCTTACAGTACCTGTTTTATTTGTTCAACCAGTGTATTACTACACACTGAAAGCTGAACCATGATGTGATGGACAGGTTGCTTGGAGCATTCACATCTTTCTGTTAGCTGGCTGTGTGACGCTGCTTGTTTTTTTTAGATGAAGCCCCTGGCTCACTGGGAGATCTGCAACCACAAGACTGCTTGCCTGAGCTCATGTTCACGCATTAATATACCTTAAAAGATCAGAACTGTCCCTGTGAAAAGTAATTTAGGACATTTATGACATGACACTTGTTATTTGACCTTACACCGCAGACGTGCAAACAATTCAAGGCATAGTTCATTGTCACTTTTAAGTTTGGCCTTTTCTGGTCTGTTGAAAACAGTTTCCCACACTGTGGTGGTTGTACACTATATAATCTAAAAATGTTCATACAGATTTTGCATTTTACAGCAGCACAGGTTTTGGAAAAAAAACCACATTTAAATATTTTACTCTGGTAACCAAGAGGCTACGTGTTTGCAATTATGCCTTTACAAATTGTGTTTATACAACAATCGATCAAGTGGTAATCTCCTGATTGTATAGACTCATTTGCAAGACAATTTGGAAGTGGTTGAATGTAATACTGATAATGCCAAAAATAAATACAGAGAATATAATTAAAGAGGGGAAACATTGTCAAACAACATGGCTAAAACTACTGGAATTTAGCAATTAAGCACAATGAGACATGTTTTTTCTTTCACTTTTGCAAACAGTATCAGCAAATTGTAACAGACCTGGGAGTAAGGCTTGAATATTTTAACATCAATAAATGAAGTAGTTAATGATGAGACATTGGTTTAATCACAACCAAAAGAGGTCATCTATAAGAAAATTGGAAATATCGACTGGTAGCTAAACCACATTTTAAATTATGTTCCTCTTATATTGCAAGGAATTCGGGTGGCCTTCTGCCATGAAAAAGGGCATTTCTGGTCATGACAGATGAAATTTTAGTAAGAAAAATCACTTAAAGCTGCATTAATCTATTTGTGTCCATTTGGGGGGAGATACACAGCAACCACCATATTACACTGTTACGGCTAATGTGTTAGCAAACTGTTGCCAACTTGCACTATTAGCATTGGTTTGGAAATTGTGTTTCTGGCCACCTCATTAATATAAGTCTAAAATTCACTCTCCCTTAATGTTTGTTTTGTTCTCTATTTAAGTTCCATAAAGGTTATCTAAAAATTGTAGAGTTCATAATTATCGAGGTTCATGAAAAATGAGTTGTTAATTCTGAGAAACACCGGTGTGAGATTGAAGCCGACCTGCCAGTCGTCTCCACCATGGTCTCATGTTGTTATGCTAATCATATCAAGGTATCACAATTCATTTGGCACAGATGCATTGATTCTTAAAGATGCAAAATTTTACTCCTACCAGACTGGCCAAACATGATTAGAACACACACTCAGTACATTGCAAACAGACACCATACTGTTACTTATTTTAACATGGTGAATCACTGTGCAGCATAGAGAATACAACAGTGTTTTGACAAATATCCAGTAATAGTGAACAAACATGCACCACAAAGTCAAGTAGAAGACATTTTAACGCACTACATCTACTGTAGCTAACGCTGCAGTGTTCAGCTGTGTGACAGTATTTAGCTTTAATATTGCTGTTGACCTGTGCTTATGATGGCAATACTCATTGCTTTTGTACATGGCTGCTTAGCTAAGCCACTCTTGTGCTATTGTATTTATTGGTGCATTGTATCTTCACAGTGCCTATAGAGAGCGTATCATAATACAGGCAGTGACCTGCAATCTGCGTTGTGTGTGTGTGTGTGTGTGTGTGTGTGTGTGTGTGGTGTGTGCATCCGTGTGTGGTGTATACTGTATATGTGTTGCTTGTAGCTGCGTGTATGTTTGTGCGTTTGTTGATCCCCTGCTGGCACTTCATAAATATGTTGTCCTCCTACATCAGCAACAGCGGCAACAGGAGACTGGCATCTCCGAGTCCCATTGACCATCCTCACTAAAGATGAAAGCTTTGACCCAAGCCATAAACTAAAGTAAAAGTATCCAGATTCAGAAGGTTGCTCCGTCCTCTTGACGAGCGGAGATGAATGAAGACGCGCTGCCAAAGCAAAGTACTGAAACGGCATAGAAAAACAACGCTTTCTCTACAGGCGCCATCACGGCTTCAAAGGAGAAGGCGAGGACGAGATGAAAGGCTGGATGCGTTGTGTTATCTGAAAAAACTGGCTAGCCCTCAACTAACTGATGTCAACTTTTGCATTTTTAGCAGTCTCTTTTTTCATTAGGGTATGAAGGCAGACGCTATCAAGTCGAATCAAGTGCCCTCTAATGTGAGCTGTGCAATGATAGTCAAGAGAACATCCAAGATAGTCTCCAATAACTGGACAGAGTGGCCGGCAAGCAAATATTTACAAGATATCTAGCGGGTAAAGCTTTGAGCATTTCTGTCTGTACAGTTCCTTCTCGCCCCCTCTGTTGTGCTTTTTTTTAAATCAAATATTGAGCCGAAACATGCTGGAGCACAAACCTTTTTCTAAAATTAAAAAAGTGCTAGAATCATCGACCTTCAAAAGTTGACTCTCTGTTCTTCGCACTGTACCCTCCACCTCCCCAAAAAATTAACAAAACTTTTAGAGTTCTGTCGTTCGTCCAAACAGTTTTTTGAAACACGCTGTATGTCGATTACAGAAGGTTATTATTGACTCTCGGGGGGTCAGAGGATAGTTAGAGAACACCTACTGGGATGAGGTTTACGGTTACATTGGACACACTTTGTTCTCTGGGATGGGCAGCTGGGCGAACGATCCGCAGTCGGTTGGAGAATCGTCAGACCTGGGCGACACAGTGCAACCCACAGGGATGCGGGCCGCTATGGCCGACATTTCTCCCGTTTGACTCTCCGCAGTAATTCCAGGTCGCTCTGAGGTCTGGTTTATGTTGCTGTCTGGGATTGTCCCTGTGCCGCCGAAGAGCTGGATTAGGCACTTCCTGAACTGGACAGAAAACGAGAGAATTAAAAGCAATTAGCTTGATTAAAGCTAGGGTCGGTAATGCTGAGAAACTAGCAAGAGTACACTGGATTTTAAAAATGATCCAACCGATAAAACCCAGCCCAGTGTTGCCAACTCTTTTCCAATGAAAGTCCTTAAATCTCTAAGTCGGCAACACTGACAGTCTGTTTAGGCCGGCCTCCAAAGCCACTCCCCCCAAATCATCATCATGAATGTAAATATCATTCGAGCTGAATGAAATTATTGGATTATTACAGTCCTGCGATAGCCACAGATACTGGATTTTTTTTCCTTTTGTTTTTCAGAGCATTTGATTTATTGATTGCTGTTGGGATGTAATGAGAATTTCAACAAATATAACAATTGAACAGCACTACTTACCATTGGGCTAAATTCTGGCAAGCAAAAACTGGCATGGCCATTTTCAAGGGGGTCCCTTGGCTTGAAAGTGGGTTCTGTGGTTACCCAAGTCTCTCCTTTACAGACATGCCCACTTTATGATAATCACATGCAGTTTTAAGTCATAGTCAAGTCAGCACACTGACACACTGACAGCTGTTGTTGCCTGTTGGGCTTGAGTATGGCATGTTATTATTCGAGCATATTTTTTATGCTAAATGCAGTACATGTGAGGGTTTCTGGACAATATTTGTCATTGTTTTGTGTAGTTATTGATTTCCAATAATAAACATATACATACATTTGCATAGAGCAGCATATATTTGCCCACTCCCTTGTTGATAAGAGTGTTAAATATTTGACAAATCTCCCTTTTAAGGTACATTTTGAACAGAATAAAAACGTGTGATTGATCACAATTAACTTTCGACAATCATGCGATTAATCGCAATTAAATATTTTAATTGATAGACAGTGGCAGTTGTTTTTAGAGGGAGTTACATAGTGTAACACAGTGTCTACACAGCCAGCTTTTTCCCGCTGCTTCCAATCTTTATGCTAAGCTTAACTAATTGTCTCTCACTGTTAGCTTTCAGGCCCCTTATGCCCATTAGATGGCATGGCAGTGTGTACAGATGCACATGACACACTGAATCAGTATCATTTGTCCCAGTGTACAATACCTGTCTCTGCATGGAGCGATAAAATCAGATTTAAGAATTTTGTGCTGCTAATTATCGGAGAGCAAAGGTCACTATTTTGCACAATGTGCAATTGTGTTTGCATTGCCCTCTGAGACACGCACACGTACACAATGGGAGAGACAATGCCTGTCGATGGTTGTTCTTGGAAGAACATAGCCATTTTCACCTGGTCCTCACTAATAGCCCCACAATCATTGATTTCCACATTACTTTGAATCTAAAAACACTAATTGACCTTTTTCAGAGTCCAAGCTCCCTTTCTGTGAAGCCCCGGGGAGAAATCATGATTCCTGACCCTTAATGACCTGTCGAATTTAACACGCAAGCCTCCTGACTGCTCCTTTCAAACCAGTAATGCTTTCAAAGAGCCGCAATAACACCTCTGTAACCCTCTGATGTCACGAAAAAGCAAAAGGCTACAATGTCTGTGGCTTTGTTCATGCTGGGACCTTAAATGTGCTTACACCTTGTATAACTCTTCCCTCCAACCTCGAAAAATAAAGCTTTTAAAACACTCCCGCACAGGGTATAAGGTCATAAAATGTCATCTTAATGTCAACATGAATAGCCTGAAACACATTATCCCTGAACATCTACAGCAGGTATTAGGGATGTCACGAGAACCAAAACACCGGTACCAAGTCAAAGGCAAAATTCTGAAAACATGACGGTACTCCTATTTTCTACAGTTCCACAGCTACCATAGATACTAGGGGGGGCTCGACACTAACGCCGTCCTGGGGACGATAGTAAATGTGTTTTGGACGCAATAAACTCACTATCGACGTGTCCAGGGGACGCACCCTATTTTTTCCCTGATAATGCTACATTGTGAGCAAAACAAATCCACGTTGAAATCGGCAGGACGAGAGCTAGTTAACGTTAGCTGTTAGCTCTCTGCAGGACAGTGCTGTTTACCGGCTGCTAACAGCTAATGTACTAATGTACTAATATTAGAAAACTTTCTGACTACATTTCACTCCACAGACCAATGACTGTCCATTACGTCATATCAATCCTTTCCAGTTCTAATGTTGTCCATAATGTTTCTTGGTCTTTGTTTGTTTTCTTTGTGGTGTTGCAGCTCTTCTGGTTCATTTGTTTGGTTGTGAGTTTATTGCATGAGGAAAAGTGAGAACGCATACCATCTATAGACAGCATTTGTTTGGCTGAAGTCTGTCAGTAATTATGGCAGTGTCACTTTCACTTTGCTTTAAGAGTACAGAGTACTTATATTGTACATTTTCATCTTGTGAAAAATATCCAAGGGCACAGGCATTGGGGTCGTAACGCTATTAGCCCATAGGTGTTCTGCTGCCATCTGGTCAGTGGCGCTTTGGTGAAATGCAGGTTTGGGATATGATGGACTGTAAATATTTCAGTCACTTTCAATGAAGCTTTTGAGCTCTCTAACAGCTTCATTTATCGCACAGCTAGCCTCACACAGTAAGCTCAACAATGATCTTTTATGTCAAGCTGGAGCCGTGTTGAAATGTCGCGTGTTCCCGTGATCTGTCGGACACTTGTGACCCCAAAGGTCACTTGTTTGATTACTTATATCATCTGACAAAATGTGAGCATGAAAAGTAAAAGACACTCTCTCTCTCTCTTCTAATGGTGATCATGGTTTTACTTTGGGGATTGCATTTGTGCTTTTGTGCTTAGAGTTTTCCAAAACTCAATCTAGGGCAGTAGAAGGAGAACAAAGTACATTTTCTCAAAACAGATCAATAAAGTTTCCCTTTCACATCAAGGCCCTAGTGGGCAAAACATCGTACAAATCGTGTAAATCTGGTCAAAACAGTCCAGAGAATTTTCTTAGTAACTTGCTCTATTTTTAGGTCTTTACTATTGATCAAACAGTGTAAGCCTCACGTGAAACCAGTAAACTACTAATGATACCAGTAGACGTGATGAATGGATATTTCTAGAGTGTTCTTTCAACTTCGACCTTTTGACCTAAGAGATCCCAGTAGGCTGTCTCCCTCTAAAGTCGCTACTCTAAGTAACACTAGTCATGCATCATGGGAATCCCCTGAGACTCTGGTTCACCTCTCCTTGTTATGTAACAAGACAGAGAGAGAGAGCTATCACAATCAAGCACTAAGAGGTCAGCTGACTTCTATAAGCACTAGCAGGTTGGCTGAAGCTGCTAGCTGTCCTTATTTACATCCAATCAATGTGTTGGTGGAGACACTGGCTGACTCATGTAAACAGCGCGTGCAGCTCAAAAGTGAGGCAATCGGATGGACATGCTGACTGCATGCAGCTCCCTGACAACGGTGGTGTGATCAAGGCGTCGTGCCGAGCACATATACGTACAGCAGGACTTCTATATCCCTATCTGAAAATAGATCACTTTAAATTGTACCGTAGGCGTATTTGGTCATGTTCGTCATAACTGCCGTTGACAGTTAAAATGTTCGCTCTCCCGGCAGGACTATAAAAAAATCTATTAAAAAACTAACAACCTGTCATGTACAATAAAAACTTGCCACAGAGGAGCCCTGTGAAAACGGGGTGGAATGCTTGTTAACATGAAAAGGACATTACTTTAGGAGACTTGTAAGTGTAAATAGAGCTTCACAGGACAACGTTACAAACTGCAGCAAGATGTAAAGAAAACTGACGTGACATCAGTAAATTGGACGCAGCATGCTCGTGTTTACCGGAGATACAAAAGACGTAAAGTTGGTGAGTCCAGCCTTCTAGGAGCAGTAAGCCCTGCAGGGCACCAGTGTTTTGCTTGAGGACACTGTTAAGGTTTATTTCTGCTTTTGCTGAAGAGTAGGATGCTACTGTTTGGACAAGTCCCACTCTGCGCATCATGATGCATACATCATTCACATAACTGCCATTAAGGCTGGAAAATGTTTGTTTTTTTTCCAACCGTTGAACAGGCTGGTAAGCTTTCGACTACGATCACATCAAACTTTGCAGCTTGACTTCATCAAGCAAACTTTGCTTGATGAAGTCATGAAAATCGTAAAATGTGTGCCTTAACTTGGCATCACAATTTTCCAGCACAGTTTAGTCGCCACTGGATAAAAGTCCTGTAGGTGCCGTTAAAGAAAGTCGTCAGCTAGTGTGCAGGTTGATGGAAACAACAGCCGCCAGTGCAACTATCAAGAAATCCAATCTGCCGCCTTTAGAATACTCTTTTGTCAGCAGCATGCATGAACACTTGATCTGCAAAGGCACATATTACCATATGATGAAAAGGGAACACTAATCAAAATGCATTCAACTTTTAAAATAAATAGCACAGCTGCATTTTAAATCATTCACATCACAGCGTGTTTACATTAAGCACACCACAGTCAATGTAGTGGAGATGGGGGGAATGCATGCAGTGCAGTGTGGTTCTCTATCTGAATTTCATGACATTTGCACAATGCAGAGACAATAAGATCCATCCATCTTGTCGTGTTTTGTCTACTCAGACTCAATAGGATGTAGTCTGTCTTGTCTCCACTCTAAAACTGATGATTTATGTGTGTATCACACTACACAACATCCAACAATGCCCTCACTGTGAATACCCTAAAATTAGAAAGTATAAGTAATGAATACGATTAGTTAATTATTATTTTTATTTGATAAAGAAATAGCCTTGATCGAATTGGACATGGCCTGGATTGAAACACTGCAGTAGCAGATTTGTCTTACAGTCAGTGTTACCACTGCCTGAACCTTTTAGCACAGCTGCCTTGAATAAAGCACTTAATTAAGTGTCCCGTTAGGCTGTTACATTTCCCAATTAATAGGTCGTTAAATCCAGTTATTTTGATCTTTGGTGGAACACTATAAATCAGTCAGTAGTCGTCACAAAGACGATTGAACTTTGTTTTACAGAGAAACTGCCAAAAAATGCAACGTGGCTTAAAGAAATTCAAAAGGAATCTATAAACTTATGGCCAGGCCTTCCATTGTCATGTGTTTAAGAACTGCACATAATCACTCTTTTCTACTTTCTACTGGCTGCTGTCATATAGTCAATATTTGTACAGTCAATAATGATTAGTCGAAGAGTGTGTCTCACTTACACTGAGCGAAAGAGCTAGACAGGACAACGTAAATGGCATGATAAATTTCACGCCTCACAAGCATACCATAGCTGGCTAATGTATTTTTTAACAGAGCCACGCATGGACAATTGTACGCTCTGGGTTTCATGTTTCATTTATTCATAAGTCATGCATTATTGAGAGACAGGCTAACACCCAACAACAACAGAAAAAAAACATCTCTGTATTCTGCAGCAGCTTTCATCTACTGCATACAGTGACACGTCTCAACTCTGGCAAAGGAAGGAATTTACCTTCCCTCTACACTGCTATAACTAGTCTGGTACCGGGCACTGACAAAAAAAAAAAAAATACTTGAATAAACCA
Organism: Sebastolobus alascanus; assembly: GCA_916701645.2. NCBI lineage: Eukaryota > Metazoa > Chordata > Actinopteri > Perciformes > Sebastidae > Sebastolobus > Sebastolobus alascanus. The sequence goes on from CAKAOJ020000078.1 coordinate 1,426,112, forward strand.
AGCAAACAGGATCGAAATGGCTGAATCAACTCTCAGTTACCTGTTTGTTCATGAAGACGTAGATGATTGGGTTGTAGACAGCAGCGGTCTTGGAAAAGAAGGCGGGGATGGAAGCCAGCCTGGGGTCGAGTTGGACGGTTGGATGGGCGGTGACCAGTATGGAGAAGGCTGCGTACGGCGTCCAGCCCACCATGAAGGCCACAATCATCACCACCACCATACGGGTCACCTGCCTCTCTGGCTTCTTGGCACTAGCCAGGCGACCATGAGATACCTGGAGGAAACGGAGAACCATGACTAGCTGTATAGTACTTTGTAATTTAACAGACAGTCTATTAGGATATGAACAACATTTTTTTTTTTCATGGCTGATACTCATACCAAATTGTTTTATTTTAGTAGTCCAATAGCTACGGAGCCCCGGAAGGGACATGGAAGGGAAAAAATCGAAGGTTGAAAAAAAAAAAAGAGGTGCACTTCTGCAAGATCTCGCAAAATTTAGGTCAATGTAAAAAGAAAAACATAGGTCAGTGTACTTCCAGGTCAGTCTGGCACCATGGAGACAACCACAATAATGAAGCGCACACACCTGAGGGAGAGGTCTGATCAGGCGGGGGGTTGATCCCGGACCGCCCCACCTTCCCGCCGGAGCAGCAAACTTTCTGTTGCTGCCGTTACACAGGTTAAACCCAGCGCCCGCTGTGACCCCCGGCGTTAGGGTTTGCGCTGGCTGAATTTAAGTTGCTACAGCCACTAATATTGGTGTAACAAACCATAGTTGATCCGTGATAACATACAGATTTTTTCCTGCTGATCCGATCCGATCCATGACTTAAAACCGTGATACGAGCTGAACCGCGAGTTTTGTGATCCGATTCTTTCTTCCCTCCGTGTCCTTTCCGGGACTCCGTAAATAGCCGATATATCCAGCTTAAATTTAAACATTTTCATTGTAAAAGAAATATTGATATACCATGAGACACCAACAGCGTCAGACTAGCCATACTAATGAGTTTCTGTGTTTTAGGCAGGTCACCAGCCACTCTTATTCAATGGTAGGGGTCTCCCAGATACGTTACTGTATTAAATGAAGGATTGATTTACTAAAATAAAATGAAAACTCCTCAGGGAACCTTTAATTTGTAATCAACCATTCCCTGCAGCTTGATTGTTACTGATAGAGTCCTTATTGCACCTCTAGTCACCAACAATTTGCAGCTCGACCCCTATTAAATGGGAATTTGCCCATTTTGAATGCAACCTTGATGAAATAGTCTTCATGTCCCACTTAATGGCGCCAATATTTGGCCTTTAGAATGCTCTTTTGTCTACATGTATGAACAATCAAAATGGAGTTAACTTATTAGAAGCATGTTTCTTTATACAGCAACTACAGCTACATTTCAAAACCACAATATTCACATTACAGCATGTTTACTACCATGGTCAAAGAAGTGAGAAAAGGAAGAAGCGTGCCAGGAACATATGACTAAATGTGCATTATTGCAGGGTTTTTTTTAACTTACAGCAGCAGCTACTGTATGACTGGCCAATAACTGATATTTCCTGTAATAAAATCTCCAAATCAGGGTAATTATGTGCAGCAAACTAGTGTAACTTTGATGTGGATCTTTAGGATTATAATCCTCCAATCAGCACACTACTGACACCACTTTCCCTTCTGGTCTCTGCTGAACATGTCTCTCTATGTCTATGTCTATGTCCATGTCTTTTAGCACATTAAGCAACCACCCATCCATACCACCAGCCCCCTTTGATGTTTCTGATTGGCTTAAAGAAATAATTTGACATTTAGGGAAACACATTTTACACATTTCCTGACCATGACTGAAAGTCTGAGCTGCATTTGTAAATTAATGATTTCCTTGTATGTCGTGATAGAACTCATACCGACCTTCCTGAGCTTCCGCAGGAGCTTTCCATAGCAGAAAAATATTACTCCAAGTGGCAGAATGAAACAGGTGGTGAAGAAAGTGATGATGTAGCTGTGATCGATCATGTTGGTTGAATACCTGTTCAGAGGTGGAGAACAAAGACATTTACATTCACATTGTATGAGCTTTAAACTGGGTCAAAACCGATAGAATAGTCTTTTAACAAATAATGTTTTGTTTAAAATAAATCTGGTTACATTTAGTGAACTATCGATAATAGATATAGATCGATCAATATGCATACAGCCGAAAACACACCGAACCATTTGTTTGAGAACACTTGTGTGTCCCTTTAAGAACAAAATGGTTAACAATCCCATAATTTGCCAGCTATGAGCTGTCTGTTAAATGTCATTTTGACATTCAGAGGCTTTTATCTGGCTGGAGAGAAAGATGACAGTTGTACACCTCATTTGAGCTTCAGTTAAAAGGGAAATTTCACAGCTGAGACCAATCTCTGTGACACAATTAAGGTCCTGGAGGGCAGTTATTTAGTCTAATTATGCCATTTCCATACTGCCGCCAAATGAAACAAGCTCCAGATTAATGTGTAAGGAACTACCTGACAGACAGAGTGGCGTGTGTGTGAGTTTATATTCATGCCGTCCTTATTGAACCAGGGAAGTGTGGCCTGCACACATTTGTGATGGACCGATTCACACCTCGTTCCCCATGAATTTATTGTCATGCGACACACATGCAACATAGTACTTCGTGATGCGTAAAGATTTGCTCGGTTTGTTCAAATTGCTTTTTTTTGAACAAAACAAATCATTCAGGCAAGTGGGCGGTGCCATGTTTTTGTTAACAGACAGCATAGTTGTGGGGGATTTCTTAGATATCTGATAAAAAAATAACTGGTACGCTGCTAGAAATTCTTGTCCCGTGATAGCAGCTCACTTGAGGCTCTGGAACTGGAATCATCTGTAATCCCTGATATGTTCTAGGATCCATGTGCAGCTCTGGGCCCCCCTGAATCATTCAGACTTTCTCCCTTCATTCAATGCCCTTGAAGGCAGGACATGAAAATGTGATTTCTTTGCTTATTTTTCCTCTAATTGCACCCCTACAGACGGTCATGCACCCATTGGTGGTGCTCAAGTGGCTCCACCCGGACTCACCACATCTGCCGTTTGTAGTTTTATTAAAACATAATCAACTCCTGTGTTTGTTTCTGTGGTCCCTGCCACGTGCAGAAAAATCCATAACAACTTGGAGGTAAGCCCCTCCAATTTGAAGGTCTTTGGCCTGTAGATGTACATAGTTCCATGTGTTCACTCAATTCAATCAGCAGTCAAATTTCAGGTGTATGACTAAATAGGTAAGAAAATCAAAAAAATCAAACTAAACGGATTGGGCCTCTGCGTCAAACTGAAATCTATTAAGTGCTGAGACGAAGAGTTGAATCAATCACTCTGTTGATTTGGAGAGGGTAAAGGTACTCGATACCTTTAAGGTATCGACTGAAATAACCCAGTACCAAGTAGTATTGAAACTTCTCCAGTCAAACAATACCTGCAATTGATTCTTTTTCTGCCCAGATCTAGAAAAAAAACAACTATTTGTATGGTTTTGCTTGCAGCCAATTACCGTTATGCGTTAAAATCGCTAACTAACCTACTAAATACTATAAACACACAACTAACTGTAACATTTACACTAAAATAATCTATGCTAACCGTACAATCTAACCACCCTAAACTCAATCCACACAATTCGCTCAATCCACTCTTCACTAATACTCCTCTCCACTGTCTGCAGAGTCGGAACGGGAGAAGTTGCTTTTATAGGAGGGGGCAGGGAGAGGGGGGGGTTGGTTGGTGACCAAAGCTGGCACCATATACGTCACCTGGCATCAGATCAGCCAATAGCAAAATTCAATTGCAGTAGCCGGGATTCAACCAGTAGAGGGCAGTCACTATACATATTTACAACACAATTTGTAGAATTCAAATACTTTGTACTAATTTTGGACCTGAATCCATCAACAACACTACTAAATACACATATACATTGGTTTTCAGCTAAACATAGTGGTATTGGGGTTTAGTTACACTTTAATGAGCCACATCAGCATATCATCCAGACAGCATTTAAATTATCTCCAAGAGTGCTGTCGCCAGCCAAACTGTCATTTTTGGAGGTGTATCGCATGAACCATTCCAGTCGATTCTGTCAAAAAATCCCCAAAAATCGAATTAGTTTAAAGAATCAGTCTTCCCAACACCAGCTGGTGTTTCCCCCGTCTCACAAACAGCCTGCTTGGCTGTCAGACTGAATCTCCTCATTTAAACTGGGGAGCTCAGTTTTGGTTCGACTGACTTTTATGACACTACCATGCATCAGGCTTTGCATGTGGCAACACCCTGGACCTCGAACAACTGGGCTGTTCGCGCTACTGCTGTTAACCAAATGTTTTCTGACAGTACTCATGCTGTGTGCAGCCAGAGGTTGAGCGGCTTATCTATGCGCTGGGTATCTCCATAAGGTGATCTCTTAATTGTATTGTCTGAACCATTCATTCCCGCCGCGCTTCATCTGATCCTGGTTCCCTTACAGGGCTTGAGGCAAACACTCAGCCCCCTATCTGCACACCTTTGATCAAAGGCAGCTAAATAGCATTACCCAGATGGCACCCTGAGGGCCAAGGTCAGAGCTGGCCGGTTTCTTCACTTTTTCCATGAGACACATTCACACAGTGTGAGCTAATACAGCTGAATCAGCAATGTAGATCTGAACCACAGGGCTGAGTGTGGAATGCCTGTAATCTTTATCTGCTTGTGTGTGAGGTGTGTGGTAAGAAAGAGCAAATATCATAAAACGTTATTCATCACTTTATCCAGTAGTGCGTGAGACAGATAATCTGTGAAAAAAACATGTTCCTCTGCCTCCTCCCAGTGCTCCCAATTTGCCTTTTCACCGCACCCGGACCAAAACAACCAATCAGAGCTGAGCAGTCTCTGGGCAGCTGTCAATCACTGCTAGCGAAACTCTCAAACTCCAATCAAACGGTCAAACTAGGCAGAGCTAGAGCAGAGCAGAACATCATAGGAAAATGCGCAAAAAATGAGGAATAACTTTTTGTAAGATATCATACGAACCGTTGTATGAAGATACGTTGCAGGAGGCCACAGAGGAACATGATTTTTCTCAGACTGTCTCATGCAATACTGTCAGGATATTTAATTAATTATTTTATTAATTTATTTTATAAAAATAACTTTTTTTTATCATATATGCTCAAAGTTACCAACTTCAACTTTAAGGTTAGGAGTTAGTTTAAAGCTGAGGGGTCAAATGAAAATGTGTAATGTAAAGGCGTCAATCATAGTGAGAATTACGACATTTCTCGACAACCGTTCATCTGATCGACCTCACTCTTGGCTTGTGTATTGCTGAGGACCCAAGGAAGTGCAGTGTCGAGTGCAAGCTCGATCTACGAGACACATTTGTTAGTAGTGCGTTATGTACACTGTGTATTGTATTGGAAGGGAACCCCTATTAACTGTTACACCGCCAAACGGCATGCTATGTACAGCTCGCTCTCCGTCGATGTTCGTGTGAGCTTTTTCACCTAAATGACACGTATACATTGCTAGGGGATGCAACTATGTAATGGCGGGTGTATTGCTCAGGACCCAAAGGAAGCAAAGTGTCGAGGGTGAAGTTGTTTGGATGAGCGGTTCTCGAGAAAGCTGCAAGCAGCAATACCAGAGGCCGAGCAATCGGTCCGTTTTTGAACATCTTCACATTTCGAACAGCACTGCACTAGTGACAATAAAGCCTGAGTCTTGAACCTCGTTGTGCTGCCCCCAAGTGGTCGCAGGTTTAAAGTTTGGTTTTGTTTGAGGTTAGGGAAGCAGGACCTGATTTCAGAATACATTTTTGCTTCTTAAAAATTATAAGGAAAAATGTGTGTTTGTGCATGCACATGGTGTGAGAAACAATTTTGCTTCTCACAAACCACTCAGCGGCTTTAAACTTAACAAAAAACAACTATTTATTCTGTATCAATGTATGATGTGAGCTAAAATAAGTAACTACAGCCTGCAGTATTAAAAGGCTTCAGCCAAATCACAAAAAACGTATTTCTCACTTACACCTCGGTTTTGTGGCAGGATTTTTTAAATGTTGTGCTCTGAAACTTGTGCTGCCATCCCAATACAATGGAGGTGAAAAAAAATTTGTTTGTGCTGATCAAAGCACTAAAATTGACATTTGAAAAAAATCACACGGCATCATTCCAGAAAAAATGTCCAATCGATAATCCACAAACCTCACTGTCAGCAGTTTTCATTGGGTTGATTTCTCGAGTTCTAAGAAATTGCAACAAAAAACGTCCACAGTGAGAAAATATGTTTTTGTGATTCAGGTCAATGGACCCTTTAAGATAATTTTCTCTCCGCTGTCTGACAGTTTAAACAGTCTTAGCTCGATGTGGGTTACAGGGATAATAAAATGCAAATTTCTCACCAGTCAGGCTCACAGGTGGTTCCGATTTTACTTATAGTGTATCTGTTCCATCCCAGCACTGGAGGGAAGGTCCAGATGAAGGAGAAGGTCCAGACGAACAGCAGACCCAGGATCGCATGCTTCGCTTGCAGTCGGATGTTCCTCAGAGGCCGGCAGATCACGAAGAATCGTTCGAAGGACAGAACGGCGAGGGACCACAGGGCCACGATCCCTGAAGCAAAGAGCACAAAGGTCAGTGTGGAGTACACACACCACTGACTCCTGGAATTTGTTTTTAGTAGGGCTGTGAAAGTTAACACAATAACAATACGTTAACACAAATTTGTTTTAATGCCACTCATTTCTTTAACGCATCAACGCAACTTGCGATTTTTAGGTTGTAGCAGGCTCAGTTTAAAGCTAGAGTGAAGATAGTGGCATCATATGAAACTAGAAAACCTAAGGAATCCAATGGTACCAACCATGTCATACTAGAAGAAGGCTAAATAACACCCCAAACTTAGGCTAAATTTCAAGATATGTGAATGAAAATGGGTTCTATGGGTACCCACGAGTCTCCCCTTTACAGCCATGCCCACTTTATGATAATCATATGCAGTTTGGGGCAAGTCATAGTCAAGTCAGCACACTGACACACTGACAGCTGTTGTTGCCTGTTGGGCTTCAGTTTGCCATGTTATGATTTGAGCATATTTTTTATGCTAAATGCAGTACCTGTGAGGGTTTCTGGACAATACCTGTCATTGTTTTGTGTTGTTAATTGATTTCCAATAATAAGTATATACATACATTTGTATAAATCAAGCATATTTGCCCACTCCCATGTTGATAAGAGTATTAAATACTTGACAAATCTCCCTTTAAGGTACATTTTGAACAGATAAAAATTGTGCGATAATTTGCAATTAATCACGATTAACTATGGGCAATCATGATTAATCTCGATTCAATATTTTAATCGATGACAGCCCTAGTTTTTATCTGACAGTAATAAACTCAAAGAAATAGTTTTCTACAATACTTGATAACATAATGTGCATAGTGTATTTGCATCTCTTTTACATTGCTTCCCTCTATCACCGGAGTGTGAAATTTCATTAGTTTCTTTATATCTAGGCTTTTGGAACTTATCCAACTGGGAGACGTCCCCTGTAGTGTAAGCACATTTCTTTTTGACATAGTATCTCACTTCTGTACTGTGCAGAGGTTAAAGTGGCGGTGCTTTTGCTAGAAATAGTTTCATCACCCAGGGTGGGTGCATTAGACTGCCTCCTAATGTGCTAAAAAAAGCTGACTTTAATTATGGTAATAAGTCACTCTCACAGGCCGGTTAATTACCTATCTCTCCACAGCCAGGTACTCCTAGTGTCTGCCTACTAGACTCAACTGGAGAGGACAAAGGGGAGAGGTGGAAAACCAGGGTGTTCAATTATGTCACACAAATTCAAACAAAAGCCTCTGCATAGGTTCGCTAATGCAATTAACCCCAATACTTCAATGGTGTTTTTGTAGCTTTTTAAAGTGGACTAAAACTGACCATCAAAGGGTGTGTTTTTCTAGAAAAACGTCTATTGTTTTTACCCAATACGTTTGAATGTACTTATCTGTGAAGCACAGGTGCACGTATAGTGGAAAAACCAAAAATAGGCAGAAATAGAAAATACTGTCCCTCTGAGCAGAATATTAAGTAGAGCATCCATCCTATGCAATGGGAAGAGCTAGCTCAGCTTAATCACTTTATAATTTCCTCACATACACTGTACATGTACCCCACACACACACACACACACACACACACACACACACACACACACACACACACACACACACAGGTGATACCAATGCAACACAGCTGTCAATCACTGGAACTGCTGTCAAGACTGAAATTGAAGTGACTTTCCACCACAACTCCCTTGAAGATGTAAGCCTCACTTCAGTGGGCTATTGATTGGCTTCCACGACAATAATTTATTACGACAGGTGGCTTCTTTTAGCGCCGCCAGCTTCTCATAACAAAACGTGGTTTTGTGTTGCCATGTGCGAGAGCGCTTTTTAGCCTGCAATATTTGTTTTCATACACTCCGTAATCATGATTAATAGTATTCTTTTGTGTGGTAATTCAATGCATCGCAACAGCCAGTACACCAGGATCCACCATTCAATGTGTCCATTAACATTCAGATCCGTACACCATGTTATCATCCGAGTGTACTTAGATTAATTCATTTTCTTGATAATTTTGTTGATATTTATTGTCAGTATCAGTATGTAAAGTCTAATTTCCAGAGTTATATGAATTCAACTAACAAACAATGTAATGCAGGTCAGGCAACGATCCATATGGGATATTGTGACTCATAATAAGGACCAAAGCTCTCTCATTAAAGGGATAGTTTGGATGTTTTTTGAAGTGGGGTTGTATGAGGTACTTATCCATAGTCAGTGTATTACCTACAGTAGATGATGGTCTGCACACCCCCAGTTTGGAGAAGCAGACAGGAGTTACCGCACAAAGCCAAAGCAATGTACTGCTGTGGACGGGGCCGGCAGCAAAACGTATTTTAGCCACCTAAAAAAATCAATATCAGTTTAAGTGTACGCTATATTTAGAATATTGTAGTTGGTTTACCTTGCCGTGAGACAGCTATACAGTCTATGTTTCCGACGTGGAACTGAAGCTGTTATCGATGCTCTTGCCAAAGCAACCAGACTCCATTGAAAAAAACAGTAATTTTACCTCGCAGAACACAGGAGTTGCTGGTCTACCGCTGCCTCGATTGGTTAGTTAGTGTGTGTTATTGTGTGACTTTGGTTGGTTCGGATTCACCAAAGTCACACAATAACACAAACAAACTAACCGATCGAGGCAGCGGTAGACCAGCAAACCCCGTGATCTGCGAGGTAAAATTACTATTTTTTTCAAAGGAGTCTGGTTGCTTTGGCAATAGCATAGATGGATACAACAGCTTCGGTTCCCCATCAGAAAGGGCAGTCTCACGGCAAGGTAAAGCAGTGAAAGTATTCTAAATATAACGTACACTTAAACTGATTTTGATTTTTTTAGGTGGGCCTTTATTTTAGGAGGCTAAAATATGTTTTTCTGCCGGCCCCGTCCACAGCAGTACATTACTTAGCTTCCATGCAGTAACTCCAGTCTGCTTCTCCAAACTGGGGGCATGCCGACCGTCATCTACCATAGGTCGTACACTGACTATATGGATAAGTACCTCATACAAATTACATCAAAACACCCAATCTATCCCTTTAAAATGCCACAGGTTAAACTATTTCAAGTGAAAGTAATTTGATAATATTCTCAGAATGACACTCATTATTCTCCTGGGCATTCATGATAAATTAATGTTTTCTGTTCTTAATTAATCTGGCAGTTTGACAAGTCTGTAATAAAGACATCCTGTGACTTCCTGTGTCACTCCTCTTTAAGTTGTCCAAGTTGCCAAAATGGGATCCCACAAACCTTGTTACCAAATCCAATAAGGAACCTTTGCCTGAGTCTTGTCTTTTCTCTTGATTTAATGTACTGTAGCCCACTCACCACAGTCGCCAAGGATCCCACTTTTGGAACCTCTGTATTCTGTCTGAGAGCGTCAGTAGAGACCAATACACTGACTTAGTTATTGGTGGTCACGGTGCTGGTAACCTACTTATGGAAAGTCATGCATTGCAGTATGGGAGAAGGCTCCTGAGCATGGTTTTGAATTCTGCCTTAAAGACTCACACTGGGTTTTTGTCACTGATTCTGTGCAGTCTGTTTTCATCATGCCGGTACACCACGAGTTTATAAAAATACCATAAGTCAGACACTATAGTGACTTTTTTTGAATATTGCCTGAACTCAATGAAGTTTCCTGTCTTTGCAAAGCTGCATTATGGGGGATGAGCTTTAAAGGGTGCAGTGTACAAACTGGAATAGATTTACAAAATTCTAGAGCTGATTAAACAAAAAAGTTTTTTTACATATACATATAAAAGCCTTGTAAAATCACTCCTATGTGGTTAATATGACATCTTTGCTGCTTGCTCTATACATTGTGAATTTTACTTACTTTCCACTTACCAATATAGCAAATAGTATGTTTCTCTAACATAGTAAAGGATTTCTTATTTCACATAAACAAGTTCAACGAGATATGAACGCTGAAAGAAAGTGAGCAAAGTTATTGACACCCTGATCCTCAGGCAACTTTTTCATTCTGGCAACAGTTGCAGTGGAAGTGATTTGTCACTTTTTTTTTTTTTTTTTTACCTCCCTCCTAGATGCCCTAATTTATGAACAGATGTTGAAGTCAGCGCTGATGGATGTGCCATGTGGAGCAGTTTCACAGTCATCACACATCTTTGCAATATATGTATAAAAAAAAGCTCCAACACTGACACCTACAGTTAAGGAGGTTGTCTTAAGCAGCCCTAGAATTATTAAAATACCAGAAAAAAAGGATAAACTTACCGAAAAAAGTAACCGCAAACCCCTCCAAGACGCAAGCCCACTTCCCAAGGAAGAAATAACCCCTGGCGTTCGCCAGGAAACTTATTACTCCACCGGTGAGGGAGACCAGAAAGTCAGCGATGGCCAGATTCACTATGATATAGTTCAGGGGCTGTCTGAGTTGTTTGTACTTGAAAGTGACAAACATGACGAGGAAGTTTTCGCTCAGAGACAGCGAGGTGACCACGAACATGAGCACGGCCAGGATGGTGAAGTTCCACGGCGCGATGTTCTTGATGGGTCCAGTAAAGGGATCATCAGTAGTGGGGAGTTCAGCCGCCACAGTGTAGGACACAGCGTTTACTGACAGACTTAAAGTATCCATTGTCCATGCCCAGAGTGTCGGCTACTTGCTTGGTGACCCTAACCGAGAGGAAAACCCTGTTTGATCTCTTTTTCCCTCTCACTCACAACTTCACGTGGAGACGCTCCTTAACGTTAAACACGCTGCCTGCGCTGTGGAGCATCCTGCACGCCCTGCCGGGACTCTTCTTTCACAAAGTTTGTGTGTTGAAATCCGCGTTGGCTGACGCGCATATTGGTGCAGGGGGATGAGAGGAATCCGCCAGATGTGTTTGAGTTGAGCTGTTGGACAGCGTGGGGTCGTCTACGTGTGAGAGCGGAGTAGTGGCGGAGCACACGGTGCACGGTGCGTGTAAAGGCGATGTCTTGAAAAGCGCTGGCACGCAAGTGCACGAATGACCGATCAGTGGCATCTTGGAAGCTCTTATATAGGCGGCTGCGGCATCGCTGCTGCCCTCCGGGAGAGGCGACGGGACGCCACGCGTCCTCTTCATGTGCGCTTCTTTGCGCGCTGCGGACACTGATGACAATAAAGTCTCCAAGCTTGACGCACAGCCCGGCTGAAACCGGCAGATTATAGAAACGGTCAAGTCCACTCTGTCCTTTTACCACAAAACAATAATCACATCATCAAGTCTCTGTTTTAAGGAGCGTTACACATTGAGATCTGGTGGCTTTGCTTTTTCCAGTGCCCAATTAATTGATCATGCGTAATTAGGCACCCCAGCGTAGGCTGATTGGTCACAGTGGACATTATTTTTGTATTAAAGTGCACGTGTTCACCTTTCACACATCACCTGTACTGCATTATATGCAGCTTTGAGTGATATGTATCTAACATCTGGATGCTCAATTAACCTGGAACGATTAAATCAAGCCATCCAATCAACTTGTATCTGCATTTTGTGCAGTTATGACATACAAGTCTAAACATGACTGGTCTGCCTGCTATAATTACAATCAATAGCACTCCTTGCTGCAGCTAAATGTGTCATCAAGAGGTCAACTCACACGACAGGCTGCTGGGCTTTGATTGTAGACGACCCCCCACCCCACCACACCACACCACACAGACACACACCACCATAACCACCTGCTCACTATTCATCTAATGAGCTTTAAAAAGGGACACAGTTTACAGCACAGTTTCTGTCCTGTCTCTCAAAAGTCTAAAAATGAAAAAAAACAAAAAACATAACAGATGATCCATTGCACTTAAAGTTATAGGATGGCTGACTGAGCTTATATACTGCTTCGCTCTGCACCTCACAAACTTGCAGCCGCACTATACAACCACACACCAGTCGTAGAAAAGTTTGTACAATGAGCACACGTTCTGAAACAAAGACAGAAATCAGCACGTGACAAATGCACACTTTGGACACACCGGATCATCTGTGAAATGGTTAACTGTTACATTTAGGTAAATACGCTTTAAGATCAGAGGCAGCTATAATAGGTCAGGGAAAGGTTGTGAGAAACACTTTGATTTCACTCTTCCCTCACACCTTTCACCATGCTAATTCAATGTTTGTCTGCCATCTCTTTATAGTCCTCAATCCACGTAATCATTTTAAGAAGGAGAAAAAAATGGTGCCCTTTTTGTCTAAAAAGAACATTATCAGCATCCAAAGGCACCATTTCACTTAATTCACTCAACAGCATCTACAGTAGTTGTTTAGGGGACTGAAGAGAATTTTTTTATAGCTGTCCAAACGGCTTCTTTCAAGACAGACAGGAAAATATCTAGTGCTACTGGAAGGTGTGTATCATACTGAGTTGTCAATAACTCCAGTGGCCTGTAAAAGAGGTTATGACCCTGAGAAATTATTAGTAGTTTAAAGGTTGGAGAAAACAGCTCCCAGCTGATCTTAATAGTGTTGCAGTGATCATATCGCAAGAAAGATTCATGGTCCAGTTGCAGTGAAGAGCTGATACTGACAGTGAGCTGGTTTCAACCAGATGTATCTCGACAATCATAATTTGCACTTAGGGCTGTCAAGATATCAGATTTTCACTACACGATTGTCGCGGCCAAAAGAATTCAAGGTAACAACATTATTGCGATATCTATAGAAAATTTAAAAAAAAGAATAATTATCAGTCAAATTCATCTTTAACTTTGTTTATTGTGCGTTTCGTCTCTTTTTTTTAGCAAATGAATTACACTCAAAATGCGAGTGTAGGCAGGTGGAGAGAGAGTCTGTAAACATAACTGTACAAAAGTATACAAAAAGAACAATTACACTAATGGATAGTGAAAAGGCAACTAGATGAACTGACAAACAAAAAAAGGGATACTGGATTATTAACACGATATTATCACGTGTATTATTAACATGATATCAATATTTAATTTTTTAAATATCACAGTTATCGTCAATACATATCGCGACACCCCTAATTGCAGTTTAAAGGATAACTTCGGTATTGAAATGGACCCTATTTTCCCATGTTTTTGTGTCTTAGTGACTAATGGGGACAACATTTTTTTTAAATTGATCCAGTATTGAGGGAGAACGCAGCCACGAAACAAGCTGCAAGGGCAATTGAGCAGCATCAATGTAATGTTACATTCACTAAAAGTGCTTGTTTTTGCCACTGACGGGCTCAGATTGTTATCATAAGTGTCTGACAACATCATGGAAAGAACCCTACAGAGAAATAACATATTCTTCTTTACTTTTCGCTTGATCCGGACTGTAGCACCATATTGCAGCTTGTGAGCAGCTGCCGTTCTACACCACTCTCCCTCAATACTGGACCAATTTCAGAAATTGTTATTTCCATTAGTCAGTTAAACACAAAAACATGGGAAAATAGGGTCCACATTGAAAATTAACAAAGTTACCCTTTAAGGCACAGCATGAAGATTCAAAAGAATCGAGAGTTTCAAAAAGATTAGAAATCAAACCCCTAACCCAAACTTAGAGCCAGAACTTGAAGGTCAAGTCCAAGTTTGCACAGAAGTTTTCCTCAAAGGTGAATCACTTTCCCGCTGTCTCCATCCCCCAGTTCCCTGTTGTGGAAGCCAGCTTGTCACACCTCAGTGACCATCACGTAAATGAGGATTTATTGCCAGTCCTGTCTGTCTAGACCCATGTATGACTGTTTTTTGTTTGGCAGGTGTTTTAAAGTGCCATTGCCAAGTTCAAACTTGTACTTTGCTCAAGAAGAGTCAAGAGAGCAGATCCAATTAGTTTCGCTCCAAACTTAAAGGGTAACTTTGGTGTTTTTCAACCTGGACCCTATTTCCACATGTTTTTTATGTCTAAGTGACTAATAGGGACAACAATTTTTGAAATTTGTATAGTATTGCAACACATTCTCGTCACATACTGCCGCTTTGTCACGTCCCTTGGCGTCACTTTAGGTTTAGGCAACAAAACCACTCAGGTTTAGGAAAAAACTACATGGTTGGGCTTAAAACTACGTTTGTAAAGTGAAAATGAAACTGAACGTTGTGAACACGAAACATGAACGAACAGCGGTCTCCTGGATGAAAGCCTTGTGTTTGTTGGACCCATCCACCTCCCCTCCCGCCCTTAGTGTGTCTTTTCGCTCTTTAAACTGCATCACCACAGTACACAAAAAACATGGGAAAATAGGGTCCAGGTTGAAAACTACTGAGGTTAGCCTTTACATTTTTTTGCTAAAATACTCCATGATTTTCTTTAAATATTGCAGCATTCACTCTGCAGCAGCATTGATTTTTATTACGCTTGACAAAATGGTTTTGCATGAACACATACAAGCTGTTATGATAAATCTGAGTTGGTGCAGTGACTTAAACCTCAAACAAACCCGAATGCTAACAATATTGAAGAAATTGCCATAGTACAATGTTACATTGGTACATGCGGTCTTGCAGTACTGATGTTTTCAACCTTATTCTGTTGACAGACAACACAATCCCATCTCATCCCACCCCTCTATTACATGTTTACCAGGCTTCCACCTGGGCAGTGACCTGTGGAATTGGCTGGTTTGGCTGTTTCACCGAAGGCTTAGGATGGAATGGGAATACAAGCCCATGGGGGAAATCTTGGGAAGCGCCGGCAACTAAAGGACGGTCCTAAAATGGACAAGTTAGTGGTCGTTCCTTCAGCTCTCTATTACAGTGATGAAGTGGTAAAAATGGGAGAAACCAATAGACACTTTTTTTTCCAGATTAGCTGGTGATGCAGTGATCCTATGAAAAACTGTGTCTAGAAGTAGAAGAGACACGCGGCTATTTTGCAGATAAAAATTGTATTTAAAGGAACAGTGTGTAACATTTCAAGGGATCTATCAGCAGAAATGTAAATATAATATTCATCACTATGTTTTCATTAGTGTATAATCACCTGAAACTAAGAATCATGTTTTTGTTAGCTTAGAATGAGCCCTTCATAGCTATGTAGGGAGCGGGTCCTCTTCACAGAGTATGCCATGTTGCTCCGCCATGTTTCTACAGTAGCCCAGAACAGACAAACCAAACACTGACTCCAGAGAGAGCCATTCATGTTTTTACATTACCTGAAGGCCACCGTAGTTCTCCGACACGCTTTTGAAACTGCGATAACGTGAGCCGTAGAGTGCAAAATCGTGGTACCACAAGCCGTTGTCGACTTCTGTTGCTCCTAAAGTAACGTTACTGATGGCCTCTGGGCAAGTCGAATGGCGTTACCACGGTTTTGCACTCAGCGGCTCACGTTACCGCAGTCTTGGAAAGGAAAGAGTGAGCGGAGGAGCACTCAGTTGGTTGCAAAGCCTCTCCTGTGTGCCAGGCATGTAGGAGAGCTACGGTGGCCGATGCGAAAAACGCGAATGGCCCTCTCTAGAGCCAGTTGTTATAAGAGGTTAGTGCGTAGAGTGTGTGTGTACGAGGGAAGTGAGTGGTGAAGCAAGAGAGAGAGAGCGGCGGTGGCAACGGGAGCGAGTTACGTTATCGACTCCGGTCCAAGCCTTTCTGGGCTACTGTATATGGCAGTGCAACATGGCGGACTCCGTGAAGAGGACCCGCTGCCTATATAAACGGCTCATTCTAAGGTAATGAAAACACAGCGATTCTTATTTTTAGGTGATAATGATATTATATTACATTTCTGCCAGTAGATCCCCTAATTGTTACATACTGTTCCTTTAAAAGGTCAACTGGACCAAACAGTCAATTTCAACTGCTGCCATATATACTATATATATATATATATATATATATATATATATATATATATATATATATATTCTTAAAGACGATCAGCAACATCTCCTTTCATGTTCTCTCCTGGTCTCTTGTGCTCAGGTTTTCACACCTAGTCAATACGTTTCCACTCTGTGAGCTGCAGATTACACATTCATACAAAACATACACATTGCTTTTGAGAATTGTGGATCCAAGGAGCGTAGACGGTGTATTTAAAGTTCTCCCCACAGACCTGTCGGGTTATCAGAAGTTGAATAAAAAATAAAAAGGGATTGTGATTTCAAAGCACAGGATTATATACAGTAACTACAGAACAAACAAACATTTCAGCCTTCGCACTGAACAAAATTCCAATACCATCCACATCAGACATTTGAGATCACATACCCACTTTGAACATCTACCTTAACAGACTGGAGCAAGGAGCGTTTTCTACACCGAGCCACAATGTCAGGGTTCACGCCAGTAATTACAACCACTGGGAAAATCAATGTTTTGCAATGATCTCATTCTAAACAAGAACTCTATTTGTGATTATATAACTACATCTACAAATTGACCGCCTTACGTGTCACATTTCTCTAGTTTAGTTTATTACTTTATTTAACAGGGACAGTGCATATTAATAACATTTCTGAAAATATGCCACAGTTAGCCAGAAAGGCTCATTTTCATCTGTAGTCCCCGGGCAGGCAATATTTAAAAAACAGACTTTATCATCATCATCATCAACAACAATAAAAGCAATGAGAAAAATATGCAGAAACGAACAGAACCAGAACAACAATAGCATGACAACAACACACGGCATGACAGTACAAACAACACATAGCAAGACAATACATTGTTAGGACTGATGAAGTGTGCATATTATGTACACAGTACAGAGACACAATAAGCAGGAGTAGATCTCATAGGCCTTTCACACAGAATGGATAGCTGTTCCCAGAGGTCCTTGGACTTTTTGTTAAGACTTTAGACTATCTTGTGTTTTAACCTTTTTAGTGGCTTATTAGTTCTGATGGTCTAGAGCAGGGGTCTCCAACCTTTTTTCCTCTGAGAGCTAATTTAACAAAATGAAAGTGTCCGAGAGCTACTCAACACAAAGCTGTACATCGCCAATAGCAGACAAAATATCTGTCTTACTTTTATGGTATTTTAATAACATTTCAGCCACCTCAGTCATCGCCTCTATTACATTCCTGCAATAGGTGAAGGGCTTTTTGTGTTTTGTTAGGATGTGCGCCACTAAACAAAGCCTCTGTTGCTGCTGTTGGCCTTCTTCGCCAGTTTGGTAAACGGAGACTGTTGTCTTTTAAATGTTGTTTTCAGCTCCTTTACCGTCTCTGTTCGTAGATGCTACCAGCCATAAAGATTGGATAGAAATTTAAACCGGTTTACAAAGTGAATTTGTGTTATCAAATTCATGTACATATTCTTTGAGCCTTTAGCGAGCCACACAGAAACGGGTTGCGAGCTACTGGTAGCTCACAAGCTACTTGTTGGAGACCCCTGGTCCAGAGGATTTTGGTTCCTAGTTTTTGGGGGTTTTCTGTTATAATCCTCCTTTCATTCATTTAATGTTTTTCCTTTTTTATTTTGATCTACTCACCATGTGTGTCATGTCTTGTTTTACTTCCTGCCTTTGTGTTTTCCCGCCTTAGTGATTGTTGTCCTCATATGTAGGGTTTCGCTCTTGAGAGAGTTTTTCCCATTGATCGAGTTTCAAGTTTATTTCTTGTGACCATACTTTTGGATTGACTTTGCTGTTACCCACCAGGACCAGCTGCATTTTGTTCACTACGCAAGTTTTCTGTTATTAACTCATTGAACTCTGCCTGCTGCCTCCTCATCCTTACCTGCGTTTGGGTCCAAGCCTGGTATACCGAAAAACCGTGACAGCACCACTGTGCTCTGAAAGAGCCATATTGTGTAATACTTTGGAAATGAAACACATTCTACTATATTTAACCATGTTTTCTCAGCTTAGTAGGTTGTGCTTTTTCAAAATATTACAGTGATGGTGTCCATGTGGCTTCCCGTCAAGAGTTTTTTATTGTTTGTTTGTACAGGGATTCTGTTGGATTTAGCGTGTTTTTATTGACGTGGCCCCAACTTGTCAGACAGTATGTGATGTGTTAGAGGATCATTGTGTTCATGAACATTTTGGCTGTTGAAATTGGCCAGATTGAATCCAACATGTCTTGCAACATTTTTTTTTACGTGTGACCAGAGACTGTATATAAGAAGTGGACG
The DNA here is from genome assembly GCA_916701645.2 of Sebastolobus alascanus. Classification (NCBI taxonomy): domain Eukaryota; kingdom Metazoa; phylum Chordata; class Actinopteri; order Perciformes; family Sebastidae; genus Sebastolobus; species Sebastolobus alascanus. The sequence continues at coordinate 1,444,791 of CAKAOJ020000078.1, forward strand.
CAGTCATTGTGACGTCACCTGTTGGTTTGTGGACGACAGTTTTGAAGCCTCGAGTGCAGCATTTTGGCGGTAACCATCTTTGTATTTGGCCGTTGGCATCTTGTTTTTTTGCAACCAGAAGTGACACGAGAGGGTGGAGCTAAGTACAACCGAACGCTGAATAAGACATTTTTTGGCGACCAAAATGTTACAATAAACTTTCATGAACTGAAAACTCACGTTGAAAGGGTTAAATTTCTGAGACTAAAAGACAGTCAACTCCCAGACCGGACAACGCCGTGTTAGTAACCTGTCAATCACAAGGTAGCCACGCCCTAAAGCATACCCTGCTTTTTGGTCTATTTGACTCTAAATGGGACCATAATTTACTAAATAAACATCATGCTGTATTGAAGAAGACTTGAAACTAGTGATTGAGACCATAAACTCATGTTTACAATGTTTACTGAGGTAATAAATCAAATGAGAAGTAGGCTCATTTTCTCATAGACTTCTATACAATCTGACTTGTTTTTGCAACCAGAGAGTTAAAAATTGGCTCAGCCTTGAAAGGCGGTTGCCAGGTGACATTTATCAGCAGATCACTCCTTTGTAGGAGGGTAGATGATGTGTTCTGAGGTGAGGGTTCATGTGCTCTCAAAAGGACATTATCATAAGAATGCAAAGCATTTAAAGGAGATCCATTTAGACAAACTGACTGGGACTGAGTGCAAAAAGGAGCCATTACTCCATTAGTGTGGTGCAGCCATGTGAGGGCAAGGTCTCTACTGTTCGCTGTATCATTGTTGAAAGTTGAAAGGTGTCAACGATATTCAGATCTTACAGCATCTGGGCGACTCCTTGAGCTACTTAGCAGTGAAATAATGTTGCTACCATGTGTCATAAATTCTCAAGTACCAGAAAAAGGGATGTTCTATTTCTTGTTGTCTACAGAGGAAGGTTGTCGTCATATGACATTTTAACCTCTAATAATTCATTTTCACCTTAAATTCTAGACATTAAAGGATAAGGCTGGTGATAGCATTTTTCTAAATGGCAACAAATCTCATGACAAAACCAAAAAAAGAACAACGAATTGATCCTAAGTCTTGTCTGCGTAGTCGAAGTCTGATATTTTGTATTCCTCTGTGCCATAGAGCTCCATTGTTGTCCAAAAACTGTTCAAAACACACATACACGAAACACACACTAACACGAAATGTGGTTCTGAGTTCTGAGAAACCGCAAAAGTACCTGAGGGTACCAATCACCTGGTCTAGATACTAGATGTTACTATTTATTAGACAACGTATTAGAGTCTTGAGACGCGACATTTAGCATCTTTAAGAGGGTTCAGTTCTGATTATGATTTAAAAAGGTGCAGATACGCGAGTCCACCGTTTTCCCTCCAGAGGCAGATTAATCCTATGTGACAGACACGATGTTCCTATCTTTGGCATACAGCTGTCAAACGGAGGTCACGCCATTCATTCTTTGTGAAATCAAAATCAGGCAGATCGATAGTTCCCATCAGCCACTGAGGACTTGGCGACATGACCTCGACCATTCGCCTCGCAGCTCTGCGCATTTCCTAGAATGCAGCTCTAAACCGAGTTTGGAGTAACGACTTAGTGAAAGATCTTACGTTGATTACTCTGGAGCCTCCGCTGGATGGTTCGCTGTGTAAACTAAAAGCAGCAGACCATCTGCAGGGCTCACCGGGGGAATTGCATTACCCCCAAGACACAAGGACACACGTTGATAACATACAAATCCCGAGGCAATCCATCCAGGGTTACCTGTTTTCTTTAGACACAAATGTCATTAAGTGCTACCGTTTGGAAGAGATATGGTGCACGCTACAGACACCACATCCCCATGTTTGAGTGTGGCTGTTCATGCATCTAACCTTGCTTAATATGTGTTTACCTAGAGATGTTTAATGCAAAAATAAAAATCAATTACAGGTCCACAATGAAAGGCAGAGCCAGTTTGGAGAAAGGATGTATAACTACAGGTCGCCTCAGGTATTGATTTTTAGATAAGGTTATGGGACAGGAATAATCTGATAATCAGCATCTGTAAGTTAAATGTGTCCTTTGAGGTGCTATTGTTGTGCTATTAGCCTACTGCACACAACCTGTGCTCATCCTCAGCATGTGTTGAAAAAGTTGTTGAGAAGGAAATTCTCTCCAGCGGGGTTCAGGTAGGAAACAGAGGGGTGAGTCTGAGTATTTACATTTCATACACTGGGATATACAGGAAATATCCAGGAATCAGAAATAATCTCGTCTGGATTCTTCCATCCAAATCACAACTTCTTTTCTATTAAATCTCAAACACAACTCCAAAATCTTCAATAACAGTGCATTTCAAACCAGGACATTGTTGGCAAGCTTGAAGAAACGTCAGAAAGCCTCACTGTTGAGGATTTATGCGTCTCCTCTCTGCCCTTCTGTTTTAAAAAATGAACATTTTTACCAAAAGGAACACTATATCTGACAGGCTCGAGCAACTCATAAGAAAAGCAAGATTAATGATGTGCGATGTAAGATGGGGAAATGCTTAAAGAGTGAATATTAAACATGAGTAATGTTTGGTTTATCTTGACCTAATACATCATGTAACCTGAAAGACTCAGCAGAAAGTTACATTAATTTATCTTTTCTGTCATCACCTAAGACTGTGTGTGTGGGAGTGTGTGTATTCATCTTATCATCAGGGCTGTATCTACCCTAGAGGACAGTGAGTTCCATTTCTGGAAATTTAGGGGGTTTAGCATCCTTCAGGGAGTTTATATTCATACTTGCAAACCTTGAGACCTCAAAAACAGGGAGGATTTCAAAACCAAATCGCGGGTTTGGGGGTCCTCCTCCAGGAAAATTTCCTGTATTCTGGTTTAAAGAATGTAAATAACAAAATACTGCAACAGCATTTTTATGTTAAATACTGTCAGTTTTACTTTAATTTTAATTCGCCCCTCTGGTGTGGACTTGTGTGAATCTTTGGCATAAACTAATATTCATCAGTTTTCATTCATTCATTCATTTTTTGCCCCTGCTTGAGTATTTCTTTCTCGTCGTACTCTCCGTTTCTCTCTCCGTCTCTCATTCACTGAAGACCCTTTCAGACACAACGCGACAACGGCACCACTGTGCTCTGAAACACATTATTTCCAAAGACTTGCGCTGCACCACGACAGCTTTTCGCTGCACTTTGGATGCAGCACGCTGGGATGTGCACTGCATGTGTAGCGGCGAGCGCAGCTCAAACCGTGGCATGAGCGGGCTCGAACAGCTCCAATCCGCGTCAAGTGCATGCCAGGAAACGACATTTGGTGTAGCCGTATTGTTATCCGGGTGGAAACAGTCAACTTTTAGAGTCATAGGCCTTATACACAGTGCAAGAAACAGATTGTGATAACGAAAAGTAAAAAAGGTGTGAAAAGTTGTCATAAATCGGGAGAAATACGGGAGATTTGTGACCCCGGGAGGAAACCGGGAGAGGGCAATGAAAAACGTGAGTCTCCCCGAAATTCGAAATAAAATAAATTTACAGATTGTGGGTATTTTACATCATGATTTCAGTACGTTAAAGAAATAGTGAAAACAAACATTTCAGGAAATGCACTTATTTGTTTTCTTGCCAAGAGTTAAAAGAGAAGATCAATACCACTCTCATATCTGGAAGGTAAATATGAAGCTACCTCTAGCAGCCGGTTAGTTTAGACTAGAAGCAGAGGGAAACGTCTAGCCCGGCTCTGTCTAATGGTGACAAAATCTGCCTCCTGCAGCTCTAAAGCTCACAAATTAACATGTTTTATCTTGTTTGTTTCATTTGTACAAAAATCTAAGTTACACGTTGAAATGTTATGGGATTATTTTTTATTTCAGTATTTGTATGGATTAAACAAACGGGATGAATTTGTTAGTGAGTTTTAGAGGTGCAGTACCCTACTTTGGGGAATAAAGGCATGTTATTACCTTTTTGACATTAAATGTAATCAAGTAAACAGTGATTGATTGATGACAGATTATCAGTCTGGGAAATGCGCACAGATCGGCCAACACTGACGCTGAGAACTCTGAAAACAAACCGATTTTGTAACAGCGTGCCTCAGTATTTGTCCTTAGTCTGGAAGTTTCAGCAGACTTAGAGGGAACTTCAACGTCAGCCCCTGTAGATCAAGGCCGTTCAAATCAAATTAGCTTTGTACTCCTCACTCTGATTTCTCTCCTTTAGACACCTATTGACTTTGCAGGCCTCCGGTATGTGAAGCAGAGATGACCTATGACAGAGTGTCAATATCATTTCTGCACCTTCAGCCTCAGCTAATTTCTTCCCATTCTGTGGACCTTTTAGAGATCAAACAGCCGTGGCCCTGACTGTGTGTGCGTCTAGTCTGGGGAGGGGAGGGGGATGACGGAATAAGATTTTGGCGACTTGTTTTGATGACACTCATCCTGGGACCTTTCTTCATATGCCAGTCCGCCGAATGGCATTACACGTTTCTCTCTCCCAGTTTCTTTGCCTACACTCTTATCTGCCACATGAGAGGCCCAGACAACCCCCCATCAGGAGGCGAATGATAATTGTCAGCGCCTTTCCAGGAAGATGCAGGTAAGGGAAATGGTCTGGCATTTATCCCCCCATTAGTGTATTGGTCAAGCCCGAGAAGATGGAATCGAGGCTATGTGGAAGCTGGAAACAACCTGATTGTGCCTCTCTAGCAGACCGGAGTGTAAATCACAACCTCAGCAACTACAATTCTTTCATGAATAAGAAATGAAAAGCAGTGAAAGTTCAAATGTAAACTGTTAGATGTCATGTTCACCAACATATGTTAATTGGCCTGTAGGGGAAAGTGGCATAATAGCAAAGTGGGACATAATTGAACGCTCTTATTGAGTCCCACATGTCGGTGGTAATCAGAGCTCAGCCTTTACCTCTCCTGTAGTTATCTTAATCATGCTCCCCTGCCACACTTGCAACCTATATAAATGCTAATTGCTCTTTTGTAATTTTACACAATGCCAGGCGTTCCCTGCACATGCTAGTAATATTATGCAGCAGTCCCATGAAGCTGCAGCAACCTTTGCGATTGTACAGATAAATGACTCTGGTGTTAAACTGTTCATTTGTTGAAACCTTTTCACTACGCTGAATCAGAGAGCACGGCATTATGCTGTTCATTTGGTGTAATGTGACACTCACGCAGGCGGGCCTCCACTGGTGTTGCACTGGCTTGACCTTTCCAAACTACTCTCCGGGGGCATGTCTGTAAATGTCGGATCACTTCCTATTATGAGGAAAAAGTTACTCATGTCTTACTTCTTGTTATTCCACTTTTGTATACAGCAGGTATATGTTACGGTTTGGCAGAATTATGTGCACAATTACACACCGGCGGCGTTTTTTTCGTGCGATTAATTTGCACGGGAATATATTTTTTCGAACTGTTGTTTTTGTCTTAAGTACTTTCACACAGAACGCTAATATTACTCTGCAAAAAAGCGATGTAATGTTTTTTTTTCGGAACAAGGTTTATCTTCTGAGCTTTCACACCACGAATAAAGTCAACAACCAATCACGTTATGCGGAACCGGTTGAGTTGCGCCTATATTTATGAAACAACAACAAGGAGGCTCCGTAGTCCGAACCAGCAGCAAACTTTATTACTTCTTTCAACCTTGACAAAGGCAGCGCAGACCTGATCCACTCCTTCCATTCTTACCTTTCACAATAAAAGCCCTAGGCATATAATATTTGCAGGCGAATATTTCAAATTCTCCCAAATGTAAAACAATTCCTTTAAGAATTTTTAAGTTTAGAAAAATCATCTTATTCCACACTGTCTGGCAGTATCATGGATGGGTTACTGAATGGACATACCTGGCACAGGCCCAGGGGAACCAAAGAGTCCGGGGGTCCCAACATGAACCTCTGTTTGAAGCGATAAAGGGATTTATTTTTGAAAAACCAAAGAGCTGCATCAGAGTAGAGATGCCCAGATCTTTTCCCTGATCCTCATCCAAGTCCTTTAATATTGAGTGTCTGTCATACCTCGTACAATCTGATATTTATTTTTATTATGTTTTTGTTCATTTTTTCCCAACATAATAGCCTACAGCTGGACATTGCTCACTAATGCTACTAAATTAGTAAAGCATGTCTATAATACAAAGTTTAGGGGCAGTTTTCAACCAACAGCAGCACTTTACAGTTGTGGTTAATTCATTGAATGTCACTGAAAGTGGAGCAAAATGATCCACTTGCTGCAAAGGGGCGGCGTTTTACAGTATGTGCCTACGCCCAGGGGCCCATCATCTCACAATCTGTCCAAGGATAGTCTTATTCCAACTTCTCAGTGGAGCGAATGGTAAAATATTCAAACCCTCTGCCCTATTCCTTACCACTTTGTGTATCATTTTATACGCAGTTCCTCACAATTCAAACTTACACAATCTTTAGAAACTTCAGGATCAAAAAAAGATCTATTGGTTTGAACAAAGTTTGGCTGCACAGCATGAGTTTGTAACGGGTCAGTGAAGTTTAAGTGAAGTGAAGACTTCAACAACAGCTTCCTCTTATAGCTGAGCTTTCTTTTCCAAATGGTGATTTATGTCCACGGTCAGGTCAGAGCCGGGCAGTAGAGGTGAAAACACTGATTAGAGGGATGTTAGCTCCCCATGTGGCTGTTTGCAGTATCTCAGTGTTGCTAAATGAGTGTGGCCTAAGGTGAGGAGTGTGATGGAGCAGCTGGCTGTCTGTTGGGACCTTCAGCGCCGCTGGAAATCCAGACTGGATGCCCCTGATGCATGTCTCAGGCCACAGACACTTCTGAGAAAGTCGACCAGATTTATACCCCTCCCCTGCTGTGTGTGTGTGTGTGTGTGTGTGTGTGTGTGTGTGTGTGTGTGTGTGTGTGTGTGTGTGTGTCAGTGCTTGTTCATGCTTAAGCGCAAGTAAAAATACATGGATGTATTTTTTTTTATGTAAGCATATGCTTCCTATTTAAGCATATGGCGTAGGCTACTTTGTGCATGGACATGTGAAATGAGCTGAAAAAAAATCTCCAACTTCCATCAGAAAAATTCTAATTTTCTGGTTCCGCTTAATTTTTTGGCCTGTATGAGCCATTCAATATATATATTGTTCTTATACAAATGATACTGCTTTAATCATATTTAAATAATAATGAAAAATAAAACTAAATTAATTACTTTTGCAAAAAAAATAAATGCATAAAATTAACAAAGCACTTGTCCATATGAGTATTTTGTAATTAGATGTAAATTACTATTTTAATATTAAATATGCTAATAGCCAGCGATGGAATGTAACCAAGTACATTTACTCAAGTACTGTACTTAAATACAATTTTGAGGTACTTGTATTTTATTTGAGTATTTCCATTTTTATACTTCTACTCCACTACATCTCAGGGTGAAATATAGTACTTTTTACTACACTACATTTATTTGACACTTTAGCTACTAGTTACTTTTTACATAAAAAAAACATGTACTTTTGTGATATGATTCAGTAATGTACGACTAATATACCCAGTAGTATATAAAGTATCTAATTTGACTAACTACAACATTAAAATGTATGTTTAACACTTTACAAGGAGCCGTTCTGTATAATGAGCCGGGTGACGAAGTAGAGCAGGCAGCTAGCAGCTAGCGACCTGGTGCGACACCCACCTGTCACTCAAAGCGGCCAGGCCTTCAATTATGCCGAACTTAAAGCCTTAATATAATTTAAACGGGTGAGTTATATAAAAATGTACCCCCCGTACAGTTGTCATGAACGGAGATATTAGTTATAGAGACCAAAAGCGTTTTTTGTACCAGGCTGTAAACATGTTTATTTCTGCTGTAAAGTCGGGCATTTTAACATGGGGGTCTACTGTATGTGGATTGACTCGCTTTTGGAGCCAGACTCGAGTGGTCATTCGAAGATCTGCAATTTGTGGCACTTCATTTCTCAGCAACGGAAGTTGCTGCTTGGGAAAAAGTAGCAGAAACATCATGGGGACATCATGTGACTCTCCTATAAAACACCCTAGATCAATAAAAAATATTTAAGGGATATCAGCTCTTAATATTCCTCAAAACACACCTGGGATGCAGTTGGAGCATTGTAATTCCAAGGTCACAAGTTTCTCCATTCCTCTAATGAGGCGTGCTTCAAATTTGAGGTCAAACCCAAATGACGTCGAGAAGGCAGAGGGAAGGGCGAGGCAGGTGAAGACGGAGCTCCAGAAATGAGGCCAGTCTCAGCTGTTCGCCTGGAGACTCGAGAAGGCCAGGGAGATGTTGATCTGTCTGCGCTGAGAAAAAACATGTGTCACCTCAAAAACACATCCCTCCTCCCCCCCTTCATCCCGCCGTGGCCACATGGAGACCGCGCACACATGATGTTCCTTACTTCCTTCCTCTGGATTACACAACGTGACCCACTTTGTTCTGGTTATCCAGATAAGATAATGTCATACTGGCGACAGGCAGTCATCATTTTCTACATCCCTGTTTACATTCAGTTTATTCATTCGCAATTACTGTCTGTTTTACTACTTTTTAAATATTTCATTCATGTATTTTATCCCTTATTTTAACTTAATATTTTATGTTAATACACTCGTTTAGTTTTTTTTTTTATCTTCTTTTTCTTTTTTAGATATATTTAATTAGCATTGTTGGAGGGAGCTTGAGACATAAGATTTTTATTCCCAACGACTGCTTCTATGTAATTGTTGTGCATATGATAAATAAAGAACTTTTTTTGTTGTTTTTTTGTTTTTTATTCATCCGGAATCCCAATGAGTTACTACCAGGGTAGAAACATGTCACCCACTATCCACCAGGACATCAGGTAGTTTTTAGAAAAAAATATGTTTGCCTGTATTCATTCTACCGCAAAAACACTGTATGAAAATAAAGATACATCAGCAGCCTAACAGATTGGTAGGACGGGCGAGTGCTCAAGTTAAGAGTTGAAGAGAACAGCTTGAAGGCTAATGAGCCAGTCAAGTGGATATCCTCTAGAAAAATATGTCAGGGAGCTGCTCTCATCTCGGCGATATGCTCAACTGAACTATGGCTTAATTCCTCTTTAGACTCGCAGACCTTTCTTGGAATCTTCAGACTAACGAAGCAGAATAAACCAATTAACCTGTTGGAAAACGTGAAAAATACCACATCACTATGTACAACCTCCATCAAACTGAGGAAAAACCCTGTAAAAACGAAAAAGAGGCAGTCAGGGGTGCAGGAATTTATACAAAAACCTAAGTAGAATAAATTCCTCTGCTTTTCACTTGTCATACAGTGTTACAGAAACAGATTGGAAGGCGTATGGCTCCACTGCTTGTTGATCAATTTAATTGTTTCAGTTTCACTCCGCGTGTAGATTTTAATATAAAACAATAAAGTGGATAAAATACTAGGCCATTTATCACTGAATTTCAGTTTCACTTTACATCTTCTACTGATTCAAATGACTTGTCTCGCAGATAAATGAACAGGAAAGATGTAAACTACCCATAGTTCCCTCTGTCTGTCATCTGTGCACTCAGCAGAGGTTACAACCTGCTCTGGAGAAGACAGGAAGAACAGGAAGTCTGCCAATTTGACTGGCAGGAAGCGCAACTCATCGGTGCAGCACTGAAGTCATAGAGAGGTTGGAGTTCAAAGCGCAGGACTTTGACACTGGAGACCAGGATTCACATCCGGAGTCCTGTGTATAGTCTAGGCAACAAAAGAACTGTGGTTAAGGTTAAGGAAAGATCTTTATTTAGACCTAATATTAATAAAGTGAACATGTGTCTCATGATTTAAGTCCCTGGAGACTTTCTGTATTAAAGAAAGACCAGGATATTTCCCTAAACTTAAAGGATAGTTGGGGTTTATTTCAACCTGTCGTATTTCCCGTCGTATAAATGTGATTTTTATATGAATCATTTCAAATGCTTGTCTCCAGACCGTTCTTAATCCCAGGGCGTCAAATACTGAGGCTTTGTCTCAGCCGTCGGCGTGTGATACCACCGCACAAGGCATCCTTTAGCACCACTATGAGCCGCAGCGGGCTTTCCATTAACTACAGTGTAAACTCATCCGCGGCAAGAGAGAAGAGAGAGAAAATGCGCTGGGAGTGACTGTGGTGACGTAGTTTAAAGAGCGAAAAGACAAAGTATGGGTGTGTGGGAGTGGAGGGGCATGGGTCCAACAAACACAAGGCTTTCATCCAGGAGACAGCTGTTCCTTGTTATAAGATTCACTTTCACGTTACAATCAGCTGTTCATTTGTGTTCGCGTGTTGAGATTGCAACCAACTGAAGCCTTTCCCGTGTGCCAAGCGTGTAGGAGAGCTAAGTGGCCTCTAGAGCCAGGTGTTGTAAGAGTAGAGTGCCTAGAGGGTGTGTGTACGAGGGAAGTGAGTGGTGAAGCAAGAGAGAGAGAGCGGCGGTGACGGGAGTGGGTAACGTTATCGTTCTGGGCTACTGTAGGCCGTATGTGACGAGTTGGGATGAGAACGTGTTGCTTTGAGTCCAACTGAAAGTAAACACAGAAAGTATAGCATCCATGGAGCATCCATTATGGCTAACTGCAGAGTTGCAAGGCACGTTAATCAACAACGTTTCCTCATTATGTTGATAAAAAAAATGTAATCTCGGTGGCATTGTTTCCCCGTTGCTAATTTGTGGTATATAAATTTAATTTCGAAGAGACAGGGTGATTTATTCACACTGTCCCTGAAGACTTCCCTTCCTCACATGAGTGTAAGCGATGGGGGATAAAATCCAAACGCCTCGGTGTGTGCAAAATGCATTAAAGTTAAAATGAGACGCCAGCGATCTGAGTTAGATAAATCAAGTGGATATCTTCCAAAGTTACAGTTTGTTTTTTCAAGTGTTTTTCTTTCTGACTTTAGAAAAACAGTAACTTTGGAAGACTTGATTTGACTCTGAATACCTCCTGTTACCTGAATTTTGAGTGTTTTTTGTGGATTTTGTCCCCTATCGCTTACACTGGAATTGCTTTTGGAAGGGATCTCAGGTCAGTTTCCACCAGGATACCAACAGCAATTTATTGTTATTGGATTCACTGCTAACTAGCCATGATTGAAATTGCATCATTTGTCAATTGCATCATTACTTCCTCGTTTGTTACCAGTCTGTCGAATAAGGGATTCAGTCCTTTGCCGAGTCAGTGAGATTTTTGAGGAGTTGGAGCACGGTGGAGGCAAACTCTTCAGACTGCTGTGTGTCTGATGAATATAGGCAGTGCTCCTTAAGCACACCAGCCTCATGTGAATTCATGAGGGCAGAGGAGTGGGAGTGACTTTCCCCTCACGGTGACAGCTCTCCTGGAGTGAATAACTAAATGGGCCGCGAGCAGCAGCCCCCTGGGAGAGAGCTCACGGTGGAGCCGCTGAAACACATCCACGGCTCCCAACAGAGGGTCACCTAGACGAGGAAATTCAATCTAAATCCTGACATTGTTTTATAGTAAAGCTGGGATAACAGGCAGTATAACTCTGCGTCTCAGTATCAGCCCAGATAGCTACACTTGTAAAGAGAAACCTCACGGGGGCTGTGGGAGAGAGAAAACGGCAGGGACTAATAGAGGTTCTGCATCGGGCGCTCTTATGACTCTCTGCTGTGGACTGTCACCCGCTCTCCTTCACTGCGTTTACATGCAAATGTCACCTGGCAAACAGAGCATTGTGTAATAAGTCAAATTTACAACCTTGGTTTATCTCTCTGTGTTTATGGGGAGACAAACAGCAGCATTTACTCTTTTTTTACCTGGTGCTGAGGTGAATCCAAACACTGAAGCTGAGGTGAAAGACCTGATAAGGCTTAAGAAAGACGCCGCCCGAAGTCATTAAATGATGAAAGTGATAAATGAGATCAGTGGAATATTGGGATAGTGGAGTTATTGTATTTGTTGCACATTATGAGCTACTGAGATTCACAGGATTCACAGTACTGGGCTGGAAACTTGCTGAGGTGAGGGGTGCTGTTTTGGGGCTGACCTCCATGTTCATGACACTGTTACATGATCTATTACAGTGCAAGAAAGTTGACTCAGTCACTGCGCATTACTCCGATTATTGCTCTGATTTATGCAATTTGAACTGCGGATAAGAAAAGATATTGTCATGATAGTGAATCATGTTTTGTACTGCCCCTGAGCCTCACTAGATATGCTAGTCCTGTACCGCTTGACTCACAGGCTTATCATAAATTCCACTTTATTACACTGATAATCTGAAACAAAATGAGTTTATGATATTTTTTCCGTACTGCTTTTTTCAGAATTTCCTCGAAGCACTGTCTTTATCTTTGGTTTAAAAGGGCATATTGTGACAGCTAAAATGTTTCTTTGTCTAGAGTTACTCTGAAAACATTGAGCAAGTGTGTATAGTATATCGTATGTAACTTCAAAGAACAGTAGTATATTACTACATTTTTCTGAGAGCATGCAGGTCTGATTAATCAAATGATAAAGATACTAGCTTAAAAGAAGGAAGAGACAAGATATGTAGCTGAGTAATGAATCATAACTGTCAACAGTGACACAAAAAATACCTGTAATTCTTTCCCTTGTAGTCCGTCAGTGTTAAGGGAATAAGTTGTCATTTTGGGAATACTCGTATTCGCTTTCATGCCGAGAGTTAGATGAGAAAATCAATACAGTGGTATAAAAATTAATTATATTTTAATATAATAAATATTAAATATTTTAAATAAAATATTTAATAGCGATTAATCGCATGATTGTCCATAGTGAATCAAGATTAATCGCAAATTAATCACACGTTTTTATCTGTTCAAAATCTACCTTAAAGGGAGATTTGTCTAGTATTTAATACGCTTATCAACATGGAAGTGGACAAATATGCTGCTTTATGCAAATGTATTTATATATTTATTATTGGAAATCAATTAACAACACAAAACAATGACAAATATTGTCCAGAAACCCTCACAGGTACTGCATTTAGCATACAAAATATGCTCAAATCATAACATTGCAAACTGCAGCCCAACAGGCAACAACAGCTGTCAGTGTGTCAGTGTGCTGACTTGACTATGACTTGCCCCAAAACTGCATGTGATTATCATAAAGTGGGCATGTCTGTAAAGGTGAGACTCGTGGGTACCCATAGAACCCATTTTCATTCACATATCTTGAGGTCAGAGGTCAAGGGACCCCTTTGAAAATGGCCATGCCAGTTTTCGCCCAAAATTTGCCTAAGTTTGGAGCGTTAATTAACCTCCTTCACGACAAGCTAGTATGACATGATTGGTTCCAATGGATTCATTAGGTTTTTCTAGTTTCATATGATACCAGTATCTTCACTCTAGCTTTAAAACTGAGCCCGCTACATCCTAAAAAAAAACAAGTTGCGTTAATGCGTAAAAGAAATTAGTTGAGTAAAAACAAATGTGCGTTAACACGTTAACTCTGACAGCCCTAAGTCGAATGTAATTCTTGCCAAGCAAGCAAAGAAATGTTAGACAGACTGGTGAAACTAACTAATGCTGTTATGGATTTACAGTATTTGATAAACCGGCTTTATCAACTCTACGCTGTCAGATGTTTTGGTTCTCTGTCACAGCTGAGGTTCAGAGTGATCCTTTTCCAGCGGGGCCTCTGAATCCGTAAGGGACAAACTCATCAACCTAAAGCCTCAGTGTTTATTATGAAATTGACCTTGCAGGGTATGAATCTGACAGCTCAGCAGGGAGCAAAGGCAAAATTATGGATCAGTTGTCATTGGTGTCACACACCCTCCTGTGGTCATCGCAGCGACTACTTAAAAAAGCCACAGGAGCACAGAAAAACACACAAACAGTTCACAGTGAGGTCTGTGGAAGGACGCATGTGATTCATTGTTAATATAAGAATACTGAACTTTACGATTATTTAAAAACGTTTTTGTTTTTGTTTTTTATCTTTTGTGATTTTAATAAACTGACCCGGGGGAGAGATCTGTAATTGCCACTAAATGCATCAAAATTAAGCAATACTTCAATATCAGTTGCAGTAATGTTAGTTCGCTTGTCTCCGATGTGCTCGAATTTCTCATTAGGTGAATCTGTTTTCTGCTTTTGAGGTTCAGCACAATAAAATGATAATCAGAGCTTTGAAAGGCGATATGATATGTCCTGGATCTGTGAAGGAAACTCATCACCCTTTCCTTTCTGTCACCTAGAAACTTTTATTTTCATTATTATATAAGCCTCTGTGTATTCTGAATGCATGATGTGAGCAGCAGCACTTCCTTTGGTAACGTCAGGCAGGATGTTATTAGAATATTGCAGCTGAAGGGATTATTTCAGTCGGTGTAAATTTCAACTGGATGGTGTTCATGCAGGCACACGCTGACAATGCAAGTCATTCACAGCAAAACTCAATGAAAAAATAATAGTTTCACTGCTGCACCAGAGGCTGAAAGGAAGTCAGGTCACTGTGTGGTTACCATAGATATAAAATAGTAGATGTGACTTGTTCTAATGACTTGCCATTTTGGGATGGAACCATATGATGGCCGTCTGACCTGCGTCCAGTTTGCTGTAATTGGAATATGGTGAAAGAGGCCTGTGCTGTCTTTATAATCCTTGTATTTTTCTACCAATACACCAATACTGTGTTTTATTCAAGGTAATGGGCGTAAGACAGCTGTGCCTGTCTAGAATCTAAAGATTCTGGTAGAGTTTTGATTATTATAGCTCCAAGAGAAGAAATCATACTGTCAATTATGAAGATAAACTCATAATTGTGCATTTATATTGCAGACAATGATTTTATTTTCTCAATTGTGCCTGAATTTAATATGTAAAACTGTCTTTGGTATTCTGAATGGCTAATATACTACATTAACCTCAGGGCCGGCTCTAGCCCTTTTGGTGCCCTAGACGAAATTTGGATTTTAAGATTTTTATTTTCATAAATAACTGTATTTATTATAATATAAATAAACAATTGGTCCCTGATATTGGTGGCTTAAAAGTGTTTCGTCAGTTTCACTACAATTTACACTTCTATAAACAAATAAGTGTGGCTGGGCAGATGAAAAAGAGTAAAAAAAGAGAGTTACAGGGTTGAAAAGTGTATTTATTTATTTATTTATTTATTTGTTCATTTGTTCATTTGTTACCTCAATGCAGAAAATGAGGAAGGGAGCCCACCGGCATTTATTTTTTAAATTATTATTATTATTACTTTTTAGAGGTGACCCCCCCCCCCCCCCAAGAAGGTGGCACCCTAGGCCCTAATTAACCCTCTGAAACTTACTTTACTGTTTTTTCAGAAGCTGTAGCAGGTTTTAGAGCTAGAGTGAAGATACCGGTATCTTATGAAACTAGAAAACCTGAGGAATCCAATTGGTGTCATACTAGCTTGCTGGGAAGGTAGTTAAATAACACTCCAGGCTAGGCTAAATTTTGGTGAGGAAAAACTGGCCATTTTCACAAGGGTCCCTTGACCTCTGACCTCAAGATAGTTAAATGAAAATGGGTTCTAGTCTCCCCATTTCATGATCATCACATGCAGTTTTTTTCATGCAGTATAAATGTGTTATTTTCACCTACTCTAAAAATGGTATATTTGAAAATTGGGTATCACTGAAGCTGAGACTCTTATGGATCCAATGAGCCCAACTGTACTCATGTGTGAAGACGTTAGTCCCCATAGTAGCCATTTCACATAGTGAGACCATTTTTTGAAACTTGACCTCACTGTATAAAATGACCTGTGGTGACCTCTAGGATAATCACAGCCTCATGAAACTTTACAGCCACAAACTAAAGACCTAGAGCATTCAGAGGATGGATGGCTTTCCTAGTTAGATTGACAATAAGGGGGTTTCTGAGCAGTTTCCAGAACAGAAGTGCTCGCCATCCAATCGCCGAAAAATGCAATTCTTGTAGAAATGTCAAAATGTTGCATCTGTTGTTTTATATCTATGGTGGTTACGATCTAATGCCTCTGTGTGGCTGGATGTTCACCTGTCTTATATGGTCGCGGTCGTGGTCTAATTACGGTCCCCGTTTACACAGTCAAGTGAATCTCCTGCTTTTCTGTTCCTTTGCAGTCGGATTATACAATGAGGTATCCGTCTGAGCTCAATGGTAATGAGAGCATGGAAAAAGAGCCCCCTTTTGATAGGTCCCCATCATCCAAGAGCCTTTATCCTGGACTACACAGACCTCTTTCAGGCCTGCTTCTATAATCAACCTTGACATTAGCGTGTGAAAGCTCATCACGCTACAAAGGAAAACAATTAGCCCTAATGGCACTCGATGGCACATGATATTGAATAGTATGTTTTATACACAGCTGCCCAACAGGCTACATGTTTACGCAGCACCGTGACCTTTAACCACACACGCATATTGGACATGGATGGAGATGGAAGAGTTTGAACAGTGTTTTTTGTATCCCCGCCTGCTAATATGTCTTCATTTTGAAGGCTGACATGGGTACGCTACCCAGGCAACAGTTTTATACAGTACAGTAAGGTGCTGCGACATGCCGTGATGAATGTAATCAATTACAGTGGTGATGGTAGGGAACCTGCAGCCATATCACCCCTCCTGTGTTCCCCCTCCTGCCTGGAGAAAGCAGCATCTCCCTCTCCCTCGGACTATCCCTACCAGTTCATCTCTATTAGGGAGCAAATGAGCTGTCGAGCTGCTCGCAGAAGTGCTCAGACAAACGAAGAATGGGACTCAGTCCTCTGGAGAGGCTCATGTCACCCCAATATGGGCATCTACCTTCCACTCCGCACGCCGAGGCTACTGATCGATCAATAACCTAGACACTAATTGCTTCTTTAAAAGAAAAGGTAAGCCTTTAAATGCCACTTAAAAGCATTGATTAAAAATTTAGTTCTGAAAACTTGCTCATTAGGAATGACTTTGGTGATAGCAGTGGGCATTGCTCATGAAATATCCCTGTTGTCGGGGTAGTTGTATGTGGTGACCCAGAAACAAAAGTTTCCAGAACAGACAATGCTGCCAGGCCCGGCCAATCATTAGTCTTAATCCGTATAAACTCCTTATCCTTCATCTCCTGTAATTCTCTCCCTTCTCATTTGCTCTGTCATCAATACAGGCAACAACCAAAGTGGGCCGGCCAGCTGTCAAGGAGAGCAGACATTAACTCTCCGTCCCAGACAAAATGTCCTCAAGAACAAAGAATGTTTTCAGGGAAGTGGAGAAAATTCAGACAGCAGTGGTCGCTGAGGCTTTCGGGCTGCGTCAGAGGTGGGAAAACCTTAGCAGTGTTGACCTTTGGGTGTCGGAGCGATCATTCAGGCCGACCCTGTGGGCCGTCTCCTAAACAGCCCAGTCTGTACCCTTGATATCTGCCTAACAGGACGCTTTACATTAATCTCACTGCTGACCCCAGTTACAAGGGCGCCAGACACTTCGTGGAACTCCTGGGTGCTCCGCCTTCTCACCAAATCACCCCTCTGCTCATCATCTTAATAACCAAGGAACTTTTTAAGCTTCACAAGCCCACATAGTATCTATCCTTGCTGCTGTAGTTGTAGAACTTGTTCCCTGGATGTTAATGCTCATGAGGTCATTTATATAACTTCTTTTAGATCAATAAAAATCATCATAGAAGAAATGTTTTTCTTCCCGAATGGGTTTATTGAAACACTGTGACTCACCAAAAGGACACAGACATCATTTGTTGGAAATCGTTGACAAATGAACTTTCAGAATACTCTAAACCCTGTTTTTTTCTCAGAGCATTAACATTTTAGGAAAAGGTTAATGTTTCATGATTGACAGATATTTCATTTCAATGCTCAACGCCTAATAAAAGCTAAATCAAAACTCGCTGAATCCAGACACCTCGAGGGAACCTGTGTTGTAATCATTTGATTGCTCAGACTAAATTATTGCTGCCTCATAGCTGTATAAACATTTACATAAGAGATGGTGTTAATCACAGTTGCTGATGTTCAATTACTGACAAATAGGATGTAGTTGGACAACTTTAATGTCGATGGTTATCCCACCTTGTTTGGGTGTCTGCCATACTGTTGTTTCAGTACAGAAACTCTCAACATATTTCCATGACCATCTGTATGTTGTTCTCCAACAAACGCACCTTTTGCTGTCATGTATGTTACATACTGTAACTACAAATCTCTCTTTTCCTTTTGGACACAAAATTGAAACTTCCTCTGTCTTTACTTTTTCCCAACAGACATTCCTAACCTATTGCATTCTTTAAAATAACTATGTCTAGATGCTGTATATCCTTGCAGCATCTAATGCCTCATTTCCACTGCATGGTTCAGCTCAACTCGACTCAACTCACTTTTGGCCATCACAAAACTAGATAAGAATCTCCTTTTTCCTTCAGGTACTCCCCCAATTCAGGTGGTATTCGATCTTACTGTCGCTCTCAATACAGCCGATCACAATGTACTCCTGAACCATTTAGGAAAACAGGCTGGACTTTGTGTCCCAGCAATTTCTTGGCTCATTCTCCACCTATGATAAAATGCACTGTGTGGATATCTGAACTCTCCAGAGTGACCACATTAATCTTCGCGACAAAGAATAAGTATTTCAGCGACAACACACAACTAAAAAAAACTTTAATTTGTCTCCTTCTGCAGTGACCATCGTGAGCAACAGTTAGTTCTGGAGCAGTTCAGTCTGTTTTCCTCACCTGTCACAGACATAGACTGTAAGTAAGTACTGGTGGGACCATACATGGTGAAAGACTGTCCTAGTAGTTCTACCTCTATACTCATTCTCTGTTTGCCATCAGATCACATTCAGTCTGTTTCTGCCCCATTTGTGAGTGTGTACGTGGTCGAGAGAGTGTAAGTCGCACTTTGTACAATTGAGAGAGATTGAGAGATTGGATGTGGGATCTTTGTTGCAGTGGCTCCCCCTGCAGATGAATACAGATTCTGGCACTGGTCAAACTACCAATCCACCAGATTAAGTGTCCCATGTGCTTTAACTCATTGTCAATGTCCATGTTACTCTGTTTAAGGTGTTTCTCTATAACTTAGCCCGTTCAAGATTTCTTTTTCTTTTCTTTTTGTTTCTGCTAACCCTGAGACCCGCGGGATCACCGGCGATTCCGACCGACTTTACTGTCTGTCAGAGGCTGTAGCAGCTAGAAATATAAATGTGTTATTTTCGCCTATTCTAAAAAATGTTGTATTTGAATATTTCTGCATACTGGGGTCCCTAAACAGTCTTGGAATTGCATAAATTGCATTGCATAAATATGACTGGAAAGCTGAGACTCTTGTGGATCCAATGTGTATTCATGTGTGATGATGTTAGTCCTCATAGTAGCAAGTTCATGTAGTGAGACCATTTTTTGAAACTTGACCTCACTGTATTAAATGACCTGTGGTGACCTCTAGGATAATCACAGCCTCATGAAACTTTACAGCCACAAACTAGAGACCTAGAGCATTCAGAGGATGGATGGCTTTCCTAGTTAGATTGACAATAAGGGAGTTTCTGAGCAGATTCCAGAACAGAAGTACTCGCCATACAATTGCCGAAAAATGCAATTCTTGCAGAAATCTCCAAAAGTCTTTGATATCAAATCACAGCATGTTTTTTTCTATGGTGTTCCTAAAAACTTGGTGTCTTATGTGGTATTTTGGAGGGATTATTGATCATTTTTATAAATTGTTGAGTGGTAAAAAAATGTTAAATTTAGCGCCAAATCTGGTTATCAACCCCAAAATTGCTGCAACAACTTATGAGACATACTAGAGCATGGGAATGGCCATCGCATACTTCCATCATAATGTTCCTTTTGATGTTACTATCTCCGCAGAACTGCCACATCCTCACTCATCAAACGGCATTCATAGATGTACAGTATATTAACATGGATAGTCATTTGGCAAGCATGTTATGATGCTGTATCCATGAATCCCCACCTGATTAAATCTTTGCACAGATGACTTTGAGCAGCTGCAGCTGGGGTGCACCAGGCTGCGGGCTGCTTATCTGTGTTACCTCAAGGTGTCTGCTTTCCCTTCATCTCACAGGGGAATTTAATCAAACACAGATCTGTAAGGTCAGCCACAACATCGCCATTAGTTATGTGCCTGCAAATGCAATTCAGCGTTATTAAGATATCATGAATCTGATGCTCTTTGCTGTCAGATATCACAACAATGACAACTGACAGGCGGTTTATAATATTGTGACTCATCCAACATCAAAAACAGCAGGGTCGTGTGTGGTCAATTACACAGAAATATGATGGAGTCACATTTGCATTGCGGGTTTCGTGAAGTTATTTGCCTCCTTGTTGTTCGGTGTGCAAACACAAAGCAATAACTGACCCACGTAGCCTTTATTAAACCAGCGCTCATGAGCTATTTATGGGAAATTTAAAGGGATTATATTCCAAAGTATCCGTGAAGGTATGGTTCTCTGCTGTCCAGCCCTGCCCGGGCTCAACAAATAGCCTGCATGAGAGTTTGGCCAAAAACAATATGTTTCTAAGCTATGGCCAATCAAAGTCAAGATGCGGCACCCAGCACTTTAATTTCCCTCAAGTCCCCCAAGTTATTGCTCCCTGATCTGCACTGTAATGCAGCTTTCACTCTCTGATTTTCACATGGCCACATAACATGGAAACAAACACACTGAATAAGAAACTTTTTGTCTGGACAGAAATGAATGAATGTCACTCATCATACGGCAAAGTTTACACTAGTTTTACCAGGCTAATGTCATGCTATTATGTTATGTTATGCCTGGGCAGAAGGCAGGAAAACACTGTGGGAAGGTTGCCAGGGAGAAAACCAGAGCCTCTGTCTGGAGATACCGGGACAGGCCGTGAGCCTACCTGCTGGTTCAGGGTCTTGAATGAACAAACCAGCGTGCAAGAAGCACTGAGCTGTCATGGCATCTGGAAGGCATAGAAAAAAGTTATATAAATAACACTTCAATTGGAAGTTCAACGAACTAGAAATGTTAGAATTTAGATGTTAAACAAAGTGTGTTCATGATTTTGTTTGTAAAAATAAGGCTCTCCCAGAGAAAATGGGTGCAGTCTTTGTGTTTCTTTCAGCCCATAGTTCTCTTTTTGATAGAACCACTGAGGGGCGCCAAAGTCATATTTTCAAACCCTGCACATAGTGGCTTTGATTTGAAAAAGTGATCATGATACTTCATTTGCCCAAAGTGGGGCATGCCATCAGGTTTGATTTGGCTTACCTGATCTTAGCGAATTTCTTTTTCTTTTTTTACTGTCTTTTAGAGGCTGTAGTGGGCTCAGTTTTAGGGTTAGAGGTGAAGGTACTGGTATCATATGAAACTAGAAAACCTAAGGAAATTGTACCAACTATGTCATGTTAGCTTGTCGGTAAGGAAGCTAAATAACGCTCCAAGCTAAATGTTGGCGAGGAAAAACTGTCATGGCCATTTTCAAAGGGGTCCCTTGACCTCTGACCTCAAGATATGTGACTAAAATGGGTTCAATGGGTACCCACGAGTCTCCCTCTTACAGACATGCCCACTTTATGATAATCACATGCAGTTTGGGGCAAAATCATGCAATTTTTTTAATGCACTATAAATGTGTTATTTTTACCTATTCTAAAAATGGTGTATTTGAATATTTCTGCATACTGGGGTCCCTAAACAGTCTTGGAATTGCATAAATTGGATATGACTGGAAATGAACCCAATTATATTCAGCAGATGTTTTTTAAAGGGTTAACTATGTAATAATATTCAATTAGGGGAACTTGTATAATTTGTACCCTTTACAAGGTGTTTACTTTTGGCCAGTGGCCCACCATTGAGTTTCAGTTTTTGCCCTCCAAGGGAAAAAGTTTGGGCAAGTTTGGGTTTAGACTATATAGTCCTCCTTTATTGTACTGTATTATATATCTTACGGGCTATATATAGCCTACAAGTCTGAAATTAAGCTACACACTGATTATGTGTGGACTTCATTTCAAATGATTGCATCAACTGAATCTCAGTAGACTTATTTATTGTCACTTTATCGTACGTTAACACCAGAGTATCCAAATAAAGTGTAACCAGAACATGTATACATGCAACTACAGCATGGTGGAACATCAACATCTAATGTTCACCAGTGGCTCCCTCATAAATGATCTGCCCTTCATTTACAGCCTCGGTTCACCACTGATTTTTGTCCGACTCATGTATGACCTCAGGGTGACATCCACTCATGGTCCGGACACACAACCAGGAGGCTCTTGCAGTTTCTTGTCCTCCTTCTAGATGCAGGTTGCCATCTAGTGGTTTTACTGGGTCCATACCCTGCTTTCAGTGTGTTTAATGCCTCTTATGAGAGAGAGGTTTCACAACACAGAGTTGAACTTTTGCATTAAATTTGTAAATGGCATTCCTATGAATTTAAACATTTAGATAATGACCATCAAAAAATTAAATTGTAACTCCATTAAACCTTATGGAGCTCAAGATTTCAATATTTATCTCCTCTTACAATGTTTAAACTAGACACTACAAGGTCTATTATAATACATACTGTTACCACTTTGAAAGATTTTATAGTTATTTTTTAATTATTTTTAGTTTTTAAGTAATTCTCATTTCAACAGTCTCCATTCATTATCTATGTCTAATTTGCTATAACTTATAAGATAAATAGTATAATAAATAAATAATAAATAAAAATATCTCAGGAAAGACTGACTCCATACTAAGACACTTCATGTTGGTTTTAAAACCCTCTGAGGTCTAAGCCATTTAAAAAAAAAAAATTGTTTTGGTCCGCCTGGTCTCCTTTTGTGATAATGCATAACCTCAACACTGTAATGCACATTGCATCTCTTTTTTCATGACAAAGTGGGCTCTCAGAATATGTACGCTACAGTGATGTCACATGCATGTATACTATATATAAATATTGTATCAATAACAAACTTAAGGAAGTGTCTTTCAAGATATTACATAGAATTTAACTGCTAAAACTTGTGTTAGAAAGATTAAAGCTGGATATTGATTACAAATGTGATTTCTGTGGACTTGAAAAAGAGAATATTTCCCATCTATTATTTCACTCTACATACAAGAATGTTCTGTTTCTACAAAAGAAACTTAAGATAAATGTTGAAATAAATATGTTTGATGTAATGATATATTTTAGTCAAGATAAGATTGGAAATAACATGCTGTATATAATACAATTATTTATTATTTTTGGAAAATTTCATATTCATAAGAAAAAAAAATGGTCAGGAACCAAGCCAACTTTCCTGCACTTTATTAATGAATTTAAACAGTAAAGTACCATCATACTCAAAATAAAAAAAACAAAAAACCACTAAGACTTATAAATTATTAAATGATTATAATATGATGTGTATAACATAAAGACAAACCCTGGCATTATGAAATGTATATGTCATTCAACTGTCTGTATCTGTACCTCTGTTCTTCTTCTGTTCTGTTGTAATCAGTAGAGGGCAGCATTGCAGCGTCTATCTCCCGAATCCATAGAAGAAGAAGAAGAGTCGCCCCAATGCCTCATGGGATAAGTCATGCCTTCAGTGGGCCTCTGACAGCTGAAAACAACAAACATGCTTTCAACACGGATAAATGAATAACTAATCACAAATAAACTTAATTTTTGGATGTATTAGTTTGATAAAGTCTCTAAAAAAAAGTGCCGTTGTTCCATGTTGGATTACAAAGCTTCTGAAAGGGACACAATCACTTGCTGGAAAGCTGAAACGGTGACGAGGCGGCGGCCAATTAACGTGAGTTTCTGCAGAGTTCAAGAGTCGGGATGGGTGATACCACACTTTCTTAATTCGATTCGGTACCGATACTTTTTATTTACAATTTTTCCGATACTGTTCATTTCTTAAATTGGTATGTGATTTAAAAAAAAAATTATAATAATATAATAATACATTTTATGTATATAGATCTTTTCAAGAAACTCAAAGACAATTTACACAGCTAAAATGATCATAAACAAGGACAATAGTAATGGTAATTTTTTAGAATAATTAAATCAAATTTAAAATAATTTTTCTTCAATTATTTTTTGTTGCTTCCACCCTTGAGGCCACTTTTTTCCTTAAATGATAAATGGCAGTTTTGCGTTGTGAATGATTAATGATGAATGTAAGATGGTGAAAATGATGAAAAATGTCTCTGTTTTCATCATATCACGACTGTTGTAGTTAAAATCAGCTTTAAATCAATCAAATCACTTAATAATTAATCACTCCATTTTTCATTTCACATCCATTTTTTACGGCTCTGTTTTTCAATTCACATGCATTTTCATCACCTCCATTTTTATAACTGTTTACATTCAGTTATTAATTTGCAGTTATTGTCAAGATATTGTCACTACGAATTTATATTACCTTATTTTACGTTTTATTTATGTTTGAAATTTTAGCCCTATATTTTTACACACTGTTTTGTGTCTTAGATTCTCATTTTGCTTTCATTTGCATGATTTTAATTTTTTTTTTTATAGCCTGCATATTTAATGAGCATTGTTGAAGGGAGTCAAAGATCCAAGATTTTCACTGTCAACGACTGCTTCACTGTAACTGTTGTGCACATGATTATAGAGAACTTGAAACTCATTAAACAACCAAATTTAAAATGAGATTGTGATGATGATGATGTTTAGGAATTTAGTTAATATTTAGTTTAATATACGTTCTTTGCTGATGTCTAGAACGTCAGAATACCTGAAGCTGACATTACAGCCCATTCAAGGAGCTCATTTGTCTTCTTTGTTGAGTGAGTTTCTGTCTTTATTAAGGTGGAACTGACGTTGTGGGATGGTTGGTCTTGCCGGACCCGTAATGTAGTGCACTGGCAGTGAACAGGTGATTAAAGGTACCTGTTGGCGGGCTGCAGGCTGGGGGGTCAAGCTGAAGGTAAACACGGACATATTTGCTTCATTGTAAGACTACTAATAAAAAACTATTTGATTTACGGTAATACTGTGGTTTTGTTGTTTTGTTCACAGGCGAGCTCCATGCCTGGGAGGCATGTTACCTTGACGTGGCTGTGTGTGCTGGTGGTTCGCTGCTCTGAGAGCTTTCTGAGCAGTGGTCAACACGGACAGTTGGGGGAAATCCGAATATGTTTGCTGTATAGCAGGTGGGTTTTGAATTTTATTTTCTTTTTTTGTGTCTGTTTTGTTTTGAGGATTTGTTGCATGGGATTATTATTTATTAATTATTATTATGCAGTATGTCAAAAAAGTCATAGTATAGTGTATGTCGAAAAAAAAGTCATAGTATAGTATATAAAAAAAGTCATAATATAGTATGTCGAAAAAAGTCATTGTATGGTATGTTTGTTTTTTTTAAAAAGTCATAATATATGTCGGAAAAAATGCAAAGAAGTTAAAGTATAGTATGTTGAAAATATGCAAAAAAAAGTCATAGTATAGTAGGTTGAAGAAAAATGGAAAAAAAGTCATAGTATAGTATCTCAAAAATTCATAGTATAGTATCTTTTAAAAAAGTCAGTATAGTATGTTGAAAAAATAGTCATAGTATATATAGTATGTCCAAAAAGTAGTCATAGTATAGTATGTCAAAAAAAAGTCATACTATAGTATGTCGGAAAAAAAGTCGTAAAAGTCATACTATAGTATGTTTAAAAAAAAATTGTAAAAGTCATAGTATAGTATGTTTAAAAAAAGTCATAGTACAGTATGTCGAAAAATGTAATAAAAAAAAGTCATAGTGTAGTATGTTGTAAAATTTCATTAAAAAAAGTCATAGTATAGTATGTTGAAAAATGTCATTAAAAAAAAGTCATAGTATTGTATGTCGAAAAATTTCATTAAAAAAAAGTCATAGTATAGTATGTTGTAAAATTTCATGAAAAAAAGATGTTGAAAAATTTCATTAAAAAGGTCATAATAAAGTATGTCGTAAAATTTCATGAAAAAAAGTCATAGTATAGTATGTCGTAAAATTTCATTAAAAAAAGTCATAGTATAGTATGTCGTAAAATTTCATTAAAAAAAGTCCCAGTATAGTATGTCGAAAAATTTCATGAAAAAAAGATGTTGACAAATTTCATGAAAAAAAAGTCATAGTATAGTATGTCACAAGAATCATAAAAAGTCATATTACAGTATGTAAAAAAAAAATCTAAAAAAGTTATAGTATACTATGTAGAAAAACTCATAGTAAAGTATGTCGTAAAATTTCATAAGAAAAAGTCATAGTATAGTATGTTGAAATTTTTTTTGATTTAAAAAAAAGTCATTGTAAAGTATGTCGTAAAATTTCATGAAAAAAAGTCATAGTATAGTATGTCGAAGAAAAAAGTCATAGTAAGTAACTATAAACTATAAACTCACACTTTACATGAATATAAATTGTCATGAAGAAAAACAACATAAATATTAAAAAAACAACATTATTGACACATTAAAATAGTTCTAAAAAGGTGAGTTTTTAGTTCTGTTTTGAATTCTGATAGGTTGGTGCAGTCCTGGATGTGTTTGGGGAGTGAGTTCCAGAGGGAGGGGCAGCTGATGAGAATGCTCTGCCGCCCCAGGTCCGGTGCTTCATCGTGAGTGGTGGAGAGGGGAGGTTGGCATCCGAGGAGCAGAGTCTGCAGGAAGAATGTGGTGGAGCAGGTCAAAGAGGTACGACTGGGCCTGGTTATTAAAAAGTCAAAGTATAGTCATAAAAAATAAAGTAATAGTATAGTATGTTGAATAAAAAGTCATACTATAGTATGTCGTATAAAAAGTCATAAAAAAGTCATATTATTGTATGTCGAAAAACTGTCGAATAAAAAGTCATACTAAAGTATGTCAAAAAAATCTAAAAAAGTTATAGTATACTATGTAGAAAAACAGTCATAGTATACTATGTAGAAAAACAGTCATAATATAGTATGTCGTAAAATTTCATAGAAATAAAAAAACTGTATAGTGTGTCGAACATTTTCATCAAAAAAGGCATAGTATTTTATATTGTAAAATTTCATGAAAAAAAAGTCAGAGTATAGTATTTCAAAAAATGTCATTAAAAAAAGTCATAGTATAGTATGTCGAAAAATTTCATTAAAAACGTCATAGTATAGTATGTCGAAAAATTGCATATAAAAAAGGTCATAGCATAGTATGTCGAAAAATTTAATGAAAAAATATGTCGTAGTATAGTATGGCGAAAAATTTCATAAAAAAAGTCAGTATAGTATGGCGAAAAATGTCATGAAAAAAGTTATAATATATATTATGTTGAAAAATTTCATTAAAAAAAGTCAGTATATAGTATGTCGAAAAATTTCATTAAAAAAAGTCATATTATAGTATGTCGAAAAATTTCATTAAAAAAAGTCATACTATAGTATGTCGAAAAATTTCATGAAAAAAAGTCATAGTATAGTATGACGAAACATTTCGTGAAAAAATGTCATAGTATAGTATGCCGAAAAATTTCGTGTAAAAATGTCATAGTATAGTATGTAGATTCATTTTGTGGAAAAAAAAACTCACAGTATAATATGTCGAAAATTTTCATGAAAAAAGTCATAGTATAGTATGTAGATTCATTTTGTGGGGAAAAAAAACTCATAGTATAGAATGTGGAAAATGTTCAGAAAAAAAATGTCATAGTATAGCATGTTGAAAATTTTCAGGAAAAAAAAATTCAGTATAGTATGTCGAAAATTTTCAGGAAAAAAGTCAAAGTATAGTTTGTAGATCAATTTTCATGAAAAAAGTCATAGTATGGTATGTCGATAATTTTATGAAAAAAAAGTCAGACTAGTATGTAGAAAATGTCATGAAAAAAAGTCATAGCATAGTATGTCGATAATTTTATGAAAAAAAAGTCATACTATAGGATGTCGTTAAGTTTTTTAAAAAAAAGTCATAGTATAGTATGTCGAAAAATTCGTAAAAAAAGTCATAGTATAGTATGTCGAACATTTCATGAAAAAAAGGCCATAGTATAGTATGTCGATAATTTTGTGAAAAAAAGGTCATAGTATATAATGTCGATAATTTTATGAAAAAAAAGTCACAGTATAGTATGTCAAAAATGTCATGAAAAAAAGGTCATAGTAAAGTATGTCGATAAATTTATGAAAAAAAAGTCATAGTATAGTATGTCGAAAATGTTATGAAAAAAAAGTCATAGTATAGTATGTCGAAAATTTTATGAAAAAGTCACAGTATGGTATGTCGATAATTTTATGAAAAAAAAGTCAGACTAGTATGTAGAAAATGTCATGAAAAAAAGTCATAGCATAGTATGTCGATAATTTTATGAAAAAAAAGTCATACTATAGGATGTCGTTAAGTTTTTTAAAAAAAAGTCATAGTATAGTATGACGAAACATTTCGTGAAAAAATGTCATAGTATAGTATGCCGAAAAATTTCGTGTAAAAATGTCATAGTATAGTATGTAGATTCATTTTGTGGAAAAAAAAACTCACAGTATAATATGTCGAAAATTTTCA
Organism: Sebastolobus alascanus; assembly: GCA_916701645.2. Classification (NCBI taxonomy): domain Eukaryota; kingdom Metazoa; phylum Chordata; class Actinopteri; order Perciformes; family Sebastidae; genus Sebastolobus; species Sebastolobus alascanus. The sequence goes on from CAKAOJ020000078.1 coordinate 1,473,278, forward strand.
TGAAAAAAGTCATAGTATAGTATGTAGATTCATTTTGTGGGGAAAAAAAACTCATAGTATAGAATGTGGAAAATGTTCATAAAAAAAATGTCATAGTATAGCATGTTGAAAATTTTCAGGAAAAAAAAATTCAGTATAGTATGTCGAAAATTTTCAGGAAAAAAGTCAAAGTATAGTTTGTAGATCAATTTTCATGAAAAAAGTCATAGTATGGTATGTCGATAATTTTATGAAAAAAAAGTCAGACTAGTATGTAGAAAATGTCATGAAAAAAAGTCATAGCATAGTATGTCGATAATTTTATGAAAAAAAAGTCATACTATAGGATGTCGTTAAGTTTTTTAAAAAAAAAGTCATAGTATAGTATGTCGAAAAATTCGTAAAAAAAGTCATAGTATAGTATGTCGATAATTTTATGAAAAAAAAGTCACAGTATAGTATGTCAAAAATGTCATGAAAAAAAGGTCATAGTAAAGTATGTCGATAAATTTATGAAAAAAAAGTCATAGTATAGTATGTCGAAAATGTTATGAAAAAAAAGTCATAGTATAGTATGTCGAAAATTTTATGAAAAAGTCACAGTATGGTATGTCGATAATTTTATGAAAAAAAAGTCAGACTAGTATGTAGAAAATGTCATGAAAAAAAGTCATAGCATAGTATGTCGATAATTTTATGAAAAAAAAGTCATACTATAGGATGTCGTTAAGTTTTTTAAAAAAAAGTCATAGTATAGTATGTCGAAAAATTCGTAAAAAAAGTCATAGTATAGTATGTCGAACATTTCATGAAAAAAAGGCCATAGTATAGTATGTCGATAATTTTGTGAAAAAAAGGTCATAGTATAGTATGTCGATAATTTTATGAAAAAAAAGTCACAGTATAGTATGTCAAAAATGTCATGAAAAAAAGGTCATAGTAAAGTATGTCGATAAATTTATGGAAAAAAAAGTCATAGTATAGTATGTCGAAAATGTTATGAAAAAAAAGTCATAGTATAGTATGTCGAAAATTTTATGAAAAAAAGTCACAGTATAGTATGTCGATAATTTTATGAAAAAAAAGTCATAGTATAGTATGTCGAAAGTTTTGTGAAAAAAGGGTCATAGAATAGTATGTAGAAAATTTTATGAAAAAAAAGTCATAGTATAGTATGTCGAAAATTTTATGAAAAAAAGGCATAGTATAGTATGTCGAAAATTTCGTGAAAAAAAGTCATAGCATAGTATGTCGATAATTTTATGAAAAAAAGGTCATAGTATAGTATGTCGAAAATTTCGTGAAAAAAAGTCATAGCATAGTATGTCGATAATTTTATGAAAAAAATGTCATAGTATAGTATGTCGAAAAATTCGTAAAAAAAAGTCATAGTATAGTATGTCGAAAATGTTATGAAAAAAAAGTCTTACTTTATAGTATGTCGAAAATTTCGTGAAAAAAAGGTCATAGTATAGTATGTCGATAATTTTATGAAAAAAAAGTCATAGTATAGTATGTCGATAATTTTATGAAAAAAAGTCATTGTATAATATGTCGAAAATTTTATGAAAAAAAGTCATAGTATAGTATGTCGATAATTTTATGAAAAAAAGTCATAGTATAGTATGTCGATAATTTTATGAAAAAAAAGTCATAGTATAGTATGTCGAAAATTTTATGAAAAAAAACTTAGTATAGTATGTCGATAATTTTATGAAAAAAGTCATAGTATAGTATGTCGATAATTTTATGAAAAAAAGTCATAGAATAGTATGTCGAACATTTTATAAAAAAAAGTCATAGTATAGTATGTCGGAAATTTTCGTGAAAAAAAAGGTCATAGAATAGTATGTCGAAAATTTTATGAAAAAAAAGGTCATAGTATAGTATGTCTAGTGAAAAAAGTCATAGAAAGTATGTCGAAATTTATGAAAAAAAAGTCATATAGTATGTCGGAAATTTTATGTTAAAAAAAGGTCATAGTATAGTATGTCGAAAATTTTATGAAAAAAAGGTCATAGTATAGTATGTCGAAAATTTATGAAAAAAAGTCAGTATGTTGAAATTTTATGAAAAAAAGTCATAGTATAGTATGTCGAAAATTTTATGAAAAAAGGGTCATAGTATAGTATGTCGAAAATTTTATGAAAAAAAAGTCATAGTATAGTATGTCGAAAATTTTATGAAAAAAAGGCATAGTATAGTATGTCGATAATTTTATGAAAAAAAGTCATAGTATAGTATGTCGATAATTTTATGAAAAAAAGTCATAGTATAGTATGTCGAAAAATTCGTAAAAAAAAGTCATAGTATAGTATGTCGAACATTTCATGAAAAAAAAGGCCATAGTATAGTATGTCGATAATTTTGTGAAAAAAAGGTCATAGTATAGTATGTCGATAATTTTATGAAAAAAAAGTCATAGTATAGTATGTCAAAAAATTTCATGAAAAAAATGGTCATAGTAAAGTATGTCGATAAATTTATGAAAAAAAGTCATAGTATAGTATGTCGATAATTTTATGAAAAAAATGTCATAGTATAGTATGTCGAAAAATTCGTAAAAAAAAGTCATAGTATAGTATGTCGAACATTTCATGAAAAAAAAGGCCATAGTATAGTATGTCGATAATTTTGTGAAAAAAAGGTCATAGTATAGTATGTCGATAATTTTATGAAAAAAAAGTCACAGTATAGTATGTCAAAAAATTTCATGAAAAAAATGTCATAGTAAAGTATGTCGATAAATTTATGAAAATAAAGTCATAGTATAGTATGTCGATAATTTTATGAAAAAAAAGTCATAGTATAGTATGTCGATAATTTTATTAAAAAAAGTCATAGTATAGTATGTCGAAAATTTTATGAAAAAAAGGCATAGTATGTCGATAATTTTATGAAAAAAGTCATAGTATAGTATGTCGAACATTTTATAAAAAAAAGTCATAGTATAGTATGTCGAACATTTTATAAAAAAAAGTCATAGTATAGTATGTCGGAAATTTTGTGAAAAAAGGGTCATAGAATAGTATGTAAAAAATTTTATGAAAAAAAGGTCATAGTATAGTATGTCGAAAGTTTTATGAAAAAAATGTCAGTATAGTATGTCGAATTTTTTATGAAATAAAGGTCATAGTATAGTATGTCGAATTTTTTATGAAATAAAGGTCATAGTATAGTATGTCGAAAATTTCGTGAAAAAAAAGTCATAGTATAGTATGTCGAAAATGTTATGAAAAAAAAGTCATAGTATAGTATGTTGATAATTTTATGGAAAAAAAAGTCATAGTACAGTATGTCGATAATTTTATTAAATAAAAGTCATAGTATAGTATGTCGAAAATGTTGTGAAAAAAAAGTCATAGTATAGTATATCGAAAATTTTGTGAAAAAAAAGTCATAGAATAGTATGTAGAAAATGTTATGAAAAGAAGGTCATGGTATGGTATGTAGAAAAGTTCGTGAAAAAAAGTCATAGCATAGAATGTCGATAATTTTATGAAAAAAAGTCATAGTATGTCGATAATTTTATGAAAAAAGTCATAGTATAGTATGTAGAAAATTTTCTGAAAAAAAAGTCATACTATAGCATGTCGTAAATTTTATGAAAAAAAAAGTCATACTATAGCATGTCGTAAATTTCATGAAAAAAAAGTCATAGTATAGCATGACGTAAATTTTATGAAAAAAAAATTCATAGTATAGCATGTCGTAAATTTTATGAAAAAAAAAGTCATACTATAGCATGTCATAAATTTTATGAATAAAAGTCATAGTATAGCATGTCTTACATTTTATGAAAAAAAGTCATACTATAGCATGTCGTAAATTTTATGAAAAAGTCATACTATAGCATGTCGTAAATTTTGTGGAAAAAAAAGTCATACTATAGCATGTCGTAAATTTTATGAAAAAAAGTCATACTATAGCATGTCGTAAATTTTATGAAAAAAAAAGTCATACTATAGCATGTCGTAAATTTTATGAAAAACAAATCATACTATAGCATGTCGTAAATTTATGAAAAAAAGTCATACTATAGCATGTCGTAAATTTGATGTAAAAAAAGTCATACTATAGCATGTCGTAAATTTTAAGAAAAAAGTCATACTATAGCATGTCGTAAATTTTATGAAAAAAAAAGTCATACTATAGCATGTCTTAAATTTTATGAAAAAAAGTCATACTATAGCATGTCTTAAATTTTATGAAAAAAAAAGTCATACTATAGCATGTCTTAAATTTTATGAAAAAAAAGTCATAGTATAGTATGTCGAACATTTTATAAAAAAAGTCATAGTATAGTATGTCGAAAATTTTGTGAAAAAAGAGTCATAGAATAGTATATAGAACATTTTTATGAAAAAAAGTCATAGTATACTATATCGATAATTTTGTGAAAAAAAAGTCATAGTATAGTATGTCGAAAACTTTGTTAAAAAAAAGTCATAGTATAGTATGTAGAAAATTTTATGGAAAGAAGGTCATGGTATGGTATATAGAAAAGTTCGTGAAAAAAAGTCATAGCATAGAATGTCGATAATTTTATGAAAAAAAGTCATAGTATAGTATGTCGATAATTTAATGAAAAAAAAGTCATAGTATAGTATGTCGATAATTTTGTGAAAAAAAAGTCATAGTATATTATGTCGAAAAATTCCTAAAAAAAAAGTCATAGTATAGTATGTCGAAAATTTCGTGAAAAAAAGGTCATGGAATAGTATGTCGATAATTTTGTGAAAAAAAGGTCATAGTATAGTATGTCGATAATTTTGTGAAAAACAAGTCATACTATGGCATGTCGTAAATTTTATGAAAAAAAAGTCATAGTATAGCATGTCGTAAATTTTATGAAAAAAAAGTCATAGTATAGCATGTCGTACATTTCATGAAAAAAAGGTCATGGAATAGTATGTCGAAAATTTCGTGAAAAAAAGGTCATAGTATAGTATGTCGATAATTTTGTGAAAAAAAAGTCATACTATAGCATGTCGTAAATTTTATGAAAAAAAGTCAAACTATAGCATGTCGTAAATTTTATGAAAAAAAGTCATAGTATAGCATGTCGTAAATTTATGAAAAAAAGTCAAACAATAGCATGTCGTAAATTTTATGTAAAAAAAGTCATACTATAGCATTTCGAAAATTTTAAGAAAAAAAAGTCATACTATATGAAAAAAAAAGTCATACTATAGCATGTCGTAAATTTTATGAAAAAAAAGTCATACTATAGCATGTCTTAAATTTTATGAAAAAAAAGTCATACTATAGCATGTCGTAAATTTTATGAAAAAAAAAGTCATACTATAGCATGTCGTAAATTTCATGAAAAAAAAGTCATAGTATAGCATGACGTAAATTTTATGAAAAAAAAATTCATAGTATAGCATGTCGTAAATTTTATGAAAAAAAAAGTCATACTATAGCATGTCATAAATTTTATGAATAAAAGTCATAGTATAGCATGTCTTACATTTTATGAAAAAAAGTCATACTATAGCATGTCGTAAATTTTATGAAAAAGTCATACTATAGCATGTCGTAAATTTTGTGAAAAAAAAAGTCATACTATAGCATGTCGTAAATTTTATGAAAAAAAGTCATACTATAGCATGTCGTAAATTTTATGAAAAAAAAAGTCATACTATAGCATGTCGTAAATTTTATGAAAAACAAATCATACTATAGCATGTCGTAAATTTATGAAAAAAAGTCATACTATAGCATGTCGTAAATTTGATGTAAAAAAAGTCATACTATAGCATGTCGTAAATTTTAAGAAAAAAGTCATACTATAGCATGTCGTAAATTTTATGAAAAAAAAAGTCATACTATAGCATGTCTTAAATTTTATGAAAAAAAGTCATACTATAGCATGTCTTAAATTTTATGAAAAAAAAAGTCATACTATAGCATGTCTTAAATTTTATGAAAAAAAAGTCATAGTATAGTATGTCGAACATTTTATAAAAAAAGTCATAGTATAGTATGTCGAAAATTTTGTGAAAAAAGAGTCATAGAATAGTATATAGAACATTTTTATGAAAAAAAGTCATAGTATACTATATCGATAATTTTGTGAAAAAAAAGTCATAGTATAGTATGTCGAAAACTTTGTTAAAAAAAAGTCATAGTATAGTATGTAGAAAATTTTATGGAAAGAAGGTCATGGTATGGTATATAGAAAAGTTCGTGAAAAAAAGTCATAGCATAGAATGTCGATAATTTTATGAAAAAAAGTCATAGTATAGTATGTCGATAATTTAATGAAAAAAAAGTCATAGTATAGTATGTCGATAATTTTGTGAAAAAAAAGTCATAGTATAGTATGTCGAAAAATTCCTAAAAAAAAAGTCATAGTATAGTATGTCGAAAATTTCGTGAAAAAAAGGTCATGGAATAGTATGTCGATAATTTTGTGAAAAAAAGGTCATAGTATAGTATGTCGATAATTTTGTGAAAAACAAGTCATACTATGGCATGTCGTAAATTTTATGAAAAAAAAGTCATAGTATAGCATGTCGTAAATTTTATGAAAAAAAAGTCATAGTATAGCATGTCGTACATTTCATGAAAAAAAGGTCATGGAATAGTATGTCGAAAATTTCGTGAAAAAAAGGTCATAGTATAGTATGTCGATAATTTTGTGAAAAAAAAGTCATACTATAGCATGTCGTAAATTTTATGAAAAAAAGTCAAACTATAGCATGTCGTAAATTTTATGAAAAAAAGTCATAGTATAGCATGTCGTAAATTTATGAAAAAAAGTCAAACAATAGCATGTCGTAAATTTTATGTAAAAAAAGTCATACTATAGCATTTCGAAAATTTTAAGAAAAAAAAGTCATACTATATGAAAAAAAAAAGTCATACTATAGCATGTCGTAAATTTTATGAAAAAAAAGTCATACTATAGCTTGTCGTAAATTTTATGAAAAAAATGTCATACTATAGCATGTCGTAAATTTTATGAAAAAAAAATCATACTATAGCATGTCGTAAATGTTATGAAAAAAATGTCATAGTATAGCATGTCGTAAATTTTATGAAAAAAAAATCATAGTATAGCATGTCGTAAATTTTATGAAAAAAAAAGTCATACTATAGCATGTCGTAAATTTTATGAAAAAAAAGTCATAGTATAGCATGTCTTACATTTTATGAAAAAAAGTCATAGTATAGCATGTCGTAAATTTTATGAAAAAAAAGTCATAGTATAGCATGTCGTAAATTTATGAAAAAAAGTCATACTATAGCATGTCGTAAATTTATGAAAAAAAGTCATACTATAGCATGTCTAAATTTAATGAAAAAAAAGTCATACTATAGCATGTCGTAAATTTTATGAAAAAAAGTCATACTATAGCATGTCGTAATATTTATGAAAAAAAAAGTCATAGTATAGCATGTTGTAAATTTTATGAAAAAAAAGTCATACTATAGCATGTCGTAATATTTATAAAAAAAAAAGTCATAGTATAGCATGTCGTAAATTTCATGAAAAAAAAGTCATACTATAGCATGTCGTAAATTTTATGAAAAAAAGTCATACTATAGCATGTCGTAAATTGTATGAAAAAAAAAGTCATACTATAGCATGTCTTAAATTTTAGGAAAAAAAAGTCATACTATAGCATGTCGTAAATTTTATGAAAAAAAGTCATACTATAGCATGTCGTAATATTTATGAAAAAAAAAGTCATAGTATAGCATGTTGTAAATTTTATGAAAAAAAAGTCATACTATAGCATGTCGTAAATTTTATGAAAAAAAAGTCATAGTATAGCATGTCGTAAATTTATGAAAAAAGTCATACTATAGCATGTCGTAAATTTGATGTAAAAAAAGTCATACTATAGCATGTCGTAAATTTTAAGAAAAAAGTCATAGTATAGCATGTCGTAAATTTTATGAAAAAAAAAGTCATATAGCATATCGTAAATTTGATGAAAAAAAAGTCATACTATAGCATGTCGTAAATTTTATGAAAAAAAGTCATACTATAGCATGTCGTAATATTTATGAAAAAAAAAGTCATAGTATAGCATGTTGTAAATTTTATGAAAAAAAAGTCATACTATAGCATTTCGTAAATTTTATGAAAAAAAAAGTCATACTATAGCATGTCGTAAATTTTGTGAAAAAAAAGTCATACTATAGCATGTCGTAAATTTTATGAAAAAAAGTCATAGTATAGCATGTCGTAAATTTATGAAAAAAAGTCATACTATAGCATGTCGTAAATTGTATGAAAAAAAAAGTCATACTATAGCATGTCTTAAATTTAAGGAAAAAAAAGTCATACTATAGCATGTCGTAAATTTTATGAAAAAAAGTCATACTATAGCATGTCGTAAATTTTATGAAAAAAAAGTCATACTATAGCATGTCTTAAATTTTATGAAAAAAAAGTCATACTATAGCATGTCGTAAATTTATGAAAAAAAAGTCATACTATAGCATGTCGTAAATTTTATGAAAAAAAGTCATACTATAGCATGTCGTAAATTTTATGAAAAAAAAGTCATAGTATAGCATGTCGTAAATTTTATGAAAAAAAGTCATACTATAGCATGTCGTAAATTTTATGAAAAAAAAGTCATACTATAGCATGTCGTAAATTTTATGAAAAAAAAGTCATACTATAGCATGTCGTAAATTTTATGAAAAAAAAGTCATACTATAGCATGTCGTAATTTTATGAAAAAAAAGTCATACTATAGCATGTCGTAAATTTTATGAAAAAAAAGTCATAGTATAGCATGTCGTAAATTTTATGAAAAAAGTCATACTATAGCATGTCGTAAATTTCATGAAAAAAAAGTCATAGTATAGTATGTCGATAATTTTATGAAAAAAAAGTCATAGTATAGTGTATCGAAAAATTTGTGAAAAAAAGGTCATAGTATAGTATGTTGATAATTTTGTGAAAAAAAAGTCATACTATAGCATGTCGTAAATTTTATGAAAAAAAAGTCAAACTATAGCATGTCGTAAATTTCATGAAAAAAAAGTCATAGTATAGCATTTCGTAAATTTTATGAAAAAAAGTCACAATAGCATGTCGTAAATTTTATTAAAAAAAAAGTCATAGTATAGCATGTCGTAAATTTTATGAAAAAAAAAGTCATATAGCATATCGTAAATTTTATGAAAAAAAAGTCATAGTATAGCATGTCGTAAATTTTATGAAAAAAAGTCATACTATAGCATGTCGTAAATTGTATGAAAAAAAAAGTCATACTATAGCATGTCTTAAATTTTAGGAAAAAAAAGTCATACTATAGCATGTCGTAAATTTTATGAAAAAAAGTCATACTATAGCATGTCGTAAATTTTATGAAAAAAAAAGTCATACTATAGCATGTCGTAAATTTTATGAAAAACAAATCATACTATAGCATGTCGTAAATTTATGAAAAAAAGTCATACTATAGCATGTCGTAAATTTGATGTAAAAAAAGTCATACTATAGCATGTCGTAAATTTTAAGAAAAAAGTCATACTATAGCATGTCGTAAATTTTATGAAAAAAAAAGTCATACTATAGCATGTCTTAAATTTTATGAAAAAAAGTCATACTATAGCATGTCTTAAATTTTATGAAAAAAAAAGTCATACTATAGCATGTCTTAAATTTTATGAAAAAAAAGTCATAGTATAGTATGTCGAACATTTTATAAAAAAAGTCATAGTATAGTATGTCGAAAATTTTGTGAAAAAAGAGTCATAGAATAGTATATAGAACATTTTTATGAAAAAAAGTCATAGTATACTATATCGATAATTTTGTGAAAAAAAAGTCATAGTATAGTATGTCGAAAACTTTGTTAAAAAAAAGTCATAGTATAGTATGTAGAAAATTTTATGGAAAGAAGGTCATGGTATGGTATATAGAAAAGTTCGTGAAAAAAAGTCATAGCATAGAATGTCGATAACTTTATGAAAAAAAGTCATAGTATAGTATGTCGATAATTTAATGAAAAAAAAGTCATAGTATAGTATGTCGATAATTTTGTGAAAAAAAAGTCATAGTATAGTATGTCGAAAACTTTGTTAAAAAAAAACTCATAGTATAGTATGTAGAAAATTTTATGGAAAGAAGGTCATGGTATGGTATATAGAAAAGTTCGTGAAAAAAAGTCATAGCATAGAATGTCGATAATTTTATGAAAAAAAGTCATAGTATAGTATGTCGATAATTTAATGAAAAAAAAGTCATAGTATAGTATGTCGATAATTTTGTGAAAAAAAAGTCATAGTATAGTATGTCGAAAAATTCCTAAAAAAAAAGTCATAGTATAGTATGTCGAAAATTTCGTGAAAAAAAGGTCATGGAATAGTATGTCGATAATTTTGTGAAAAAAAGGTCATAGTATAGTATGTCGATAATTTTGTGAAAAACAAGTCATACTATGGCATGTCGTAAATTTTATGAAAAAAAAGTCATAGTATAGCATGTCGTAAATTTTATGAAAAAAAGTCATAGTATAGCATGTCGTACATTTCATGAAAAAAAGGTCATGGAATAGTATGTCGAAAATTTCGTGAAAAAAAGGTCATAGTATAGTATGTCGATAATTTTGTGAAAAAAAAGTCATACTATAGCATGTCGTAAATTTTATGAAAAAAAGTCAAACTATAGCATGTCGTAAATTTTATGAAAAAAAGTCATAGTATAGCATGTCGTAAATTTATGAAAAAAAGTCAAACAATAGCATGTCGTAAATTTTATGTAAAAAAAGTCATACTATAGCATTTCGAAAATTTTAAGAAAAAAAAGTCATACTATATGAAAAAAAAAGTCATACTATAGCATGTCGTAAATTTTATGAAAAAAAAGTCATACTATAGCATGTCTTAAATTTTATGAAAAAAAAGTCATACTATAGCATGTCGTAAATTTTATGAAAAAAAAAGTCATACTATAGCATGTCGTAAATTTCATGAAAAAAAAGTCATAGTATAGCATGACGTAAATTTTATGAAAAAAAAATTCATAGTATAGCATGTCGTAAATTTTATGAAAAAAAAAGTCATACTATAGCATGTCATAAATTTTATGAATAAAAGTCATAGTATAGCATGTCTTACATTTTATGAAAAAAAGTCATACTATAGCATGTCGTAAATTTTATGAAAAAAAGTCATAGTATAGCATGTCGTACATTTCATGAAAAAAAGGTCATGGAATAGTATGTCGAAAATTTCGTGAAAAAAAGGTCATAGTATAGTATTTCGATAATTTTGTGAAAAAAAAGTCATACTATAGCATGTCGTAAATTTTATGAAAAAAAGTCAAACTATAGCATGTCGTAAATTTTATGAAAAAAAGTCATAGTATAGCATGTCGTAAATTTATGAAAAAAAGTCAAACAATAGCATGTCGTAAATTTTATGTAAAAAAAGTCATACTATAGCATTTCGAAAATTTTAAGAAAAAAAAGTCATACTATATGAAAAAAAAAGTCATACTATAGCATGTCGTAAATTTTATGAAAAAAAAGTCATACTATAGCATGTCTTAAATTTTATGAAAAAAAAGTCATACTATAGCATGTCGTAAATTTTATGAAAAAAAAAGTCATACTATAGCATGTCGTAAATTTCATGAAAAAAAAGTCATAGTATAGCATGACGTAAATTTTATGAAAAAAAAATTCATAGTATAGCATGTCGTAAATTTTATGAAAAAAAAAGTCATACTATAGCATGTCATAAATTTTATGAATAAAAGTCATAGTATAGCATGTCTTACATTTTATGAAAAAAAGTCATACTATAGCATGTCGTAAATTTTATGAAAAAAAGTCATACTATAGCATGTCGTAAATTTTGTGAAAAAAAAAGTCATACTATAGCATGTCGTAAATTTTATGAAAAAAAGTCATAGTATAGCATGTCGTAAATTTATGAAAAAAAGTCATACTATAGCATGTCGTAAATTGTATGAAAAAAAAAGTCATACTATAGCATGTCTTAAATTTTAGGAAAAAAAAGTCATACTATAGCATGTCGTAAATTTTATGAAAAAAAGTCATACTATAGCATGTCGTAATATTTATGAAAAAAAAAGTCATAGTATAGCATGTTGTAAATTTTATGAAAAAAAAAGTCTTAATTTGATGTAAAAAAAGTCATACTATAGCATGTCGTAAATTTTGAGAAAAAAGTCATACTATAGCATGTCGTAAATTTTATGAAAAAAAAAGTCATACTATAGCATGTCTTAAATTTTATGAAAAAAAGTCATACTATAGCATGTCTTAAATTTTATGAAAAAAAAAGTCATACTATAGCATGTCTTAAATTTTATGAAAAAAAAGTCATACTATAGCATGTCGTAAATTTTATGAAAAAAAGTCATACTATAGCATGTCGTAAATTTTATGAAAAAAAAGTCATAGTACAGCATGTCGTAAATTTTATGAAAAAAAAGTCATAGTATAGCATGTCGTAAATTTTATGAAAAAAAGTCATACTATAGCATGTCTTAAATTTTATGAAAAAAAAAGTCATACTATAGCATGTCTTAAATTTTATGAAAAAAAAGTCATAGTATAGTATGTCGAACATTTTATAAAAAAAGTCATAGTATAGTATGTCGAAAATTTTGTGAAAAAAGAGTCATAGAATAGTATATAGAACATTTTTATGAAAAAAAGGTCATAGTATACTATATCGATAATTTTGTGAAAAAAAAGTCATAGTATAGTATGTCGAAAACTTTGTTAAAAAAAAACTCATAGTATAGTATGTAGAAAATTTTATGGAAAGAAGGTCATGGTATGGTATATAGAAAAGTTCGTGAAAAAAAGTCATAGCATAGAATGTCGATAATTTTATGAAAAAAAGTCATAGTATAGTATGTCGATAATTTAATGAAAAAAAAGTCATAGTATAGTATGTCGATAATTTTGTGAAAAAAAAGTCATAGTATAGTATGTCGAAAAATTCCTAAAAAAAAAGTCATAGTATAGTATGTCGAAAATTTCGTGAAAAAAAGGTCATGGAATAGTATGTCGATAATTTTGTGAAAAAAAGGTCATAGTATAGTATGTCGATAATTTTGTGAAAAACAAGTCATACTATGGCATGTCGTAAATTTTATGAAAAAAAAGTCATAGTATAGCATGTCGTAAATTTTATGAAAAAAAGTCATAGTATAGCATGTCGTACATTTCATGAAAAAAAGGTCATGGAATAGTATGTCGAAAATTTCGTGAAAAAAAGGTCATAGTATAGTATGTAGATAATTTTGTGAAAAAAAAGTCATACTATAGCATGTCGTAAATTTTATGAAAAAAAGTCAAACTATAGCATGTCGTAAATTTTATGAAAAAAAGTCATAGTATAGCATGTCGTAAATTTATGAAAAAAAGTCAAACAATAGCATGTCGTAAATTTTATTTGAAAAAAAGTCATACTATAGTATGTCGTAAATTTTAAGAAAAAAAAGTCATACTATATGAAAAAAAAAGTCATACTATAGCATGTCGTAAATTTTATGAAAAAAAAGTCATACTATAGCATGTCTTAAATTTTATGAAAAAAAAGTCATACTATAGCATGTCGTAAATTTTATGAAAAAAAAAGTCATACTATAGCATGTCGTAAATTTCATGAAAAAAAAGTCATAGTATAGCATGACGTAAATTTTATGAAAAAAAAATTCATAGTATAGCATGTCGTAAATTTTATGAAAAAAAAAGTCATACTATAGCATGTCATAAATTTTATGAATAAAAGTCATAGTATAGCATGTATTACATTTTATGAAAAAAAAGTCATACTATAGCATGTCGTAAATTTTATGAAAAAAAAAGTCATACTATAGCATGTCGTAAATTTTGTGGAAAAAAAAGTCATACTATAGCATGTCGTAAATTTTATGAAAAAAAGTCATAGTATAGCATGTCGTAAGTTTATGAAAAAAAGTCATACTATAGCATGTCGTAAATTGTATGAAAAAAAAAGTCATACTATAGCATGTCTTAAATTTTAGGAAAAAAAAGTCATACTATAGCATGTCGTAAATTTTATGAAAAAAAGTCATACTATAGCATGTCGTAATATTTATGAAAAAAAAAGTCATAGTATAGCATGTTGTAAATTTTATGAAAAAAAGTCATAGTATAGCATGTCGTAAATTTCATGAAAAAAAAGTCATACTATAGCATGTCGTAAATTTTATGAAAAAAAGTCATACTATAGCATGTCGTAAATTGTATGAAAAAAAAAGTCATACTATAGCATGTCTTAAATTTTAGGAAAAAAAAGTCATACTATAGCATGTCGTAATATTTATGAAAAAAAAAGTCATAGTATAGCATGTTGTAAATTTTATGAAAAAAGTCATACTATAGCATGTCGTAAATTTCATGAAAAAAAAAGTCATACTATAGCATGTCTTAAATTTTATGACAAAAGTCATACTATAGCATGTCTTAAATTTTATGAAAAAAAAAGTCATACTATAGCATGTCTTAAATTTTATGAAAAAAAAAGTCATACTATAGCATGTCGTAAATTTCATGAAAAAAGTCATAGTATAGCATGACGTAAATTTTATGAAAAAAAAATTCATAGTATAGCATGTCGTAAATTTTATGAAAAAAAAGTCATACTATAGCATGTCATAAATTTTATGAATAAAAGTCATAGTATAGCATGTCTTACATTTTATGAAAAAAAGTCATACTATAGCATGTCGTAAAATTTATGAAAAAAAGTCATACTATAGCATGTCGTAAATTTTGTGAAAAAAAAAGTCATACTATAGCATGTCGTAAATTTTATGAAAAAAAGTCATAGTATAGCATGTCGTAAATTTATGAAAAAAAGTCATACTATAGCATGTCGTAAATTATATGAAAAAAAAAGTCATACTATAGCATGTCTTAAATTTTAGGAAAAAAAAGTCATACTATAGCATGTCGTAAATTTTATGAAAAAAAGTCATACTATAGCATGTCGTAATATTTATGAAAAAAAAAGTCATAGTATAGCATGTTATAAATTTTATGAAAAAAAAAGTCTTAATTTGATGTAAAAAAAGTCATACTATAGCATGTCTTAAATTTTATGAAAAAAAAGTCATACTATAGCATGTCGTAAATTTTATGAAAAAAAAAGTCATACTATAGCATGTCGTAAATTTCATGAAAAAAAAGTCATAGTATAGCATGACGTAAATTTTATGAAAAAAAAATTCATAGTATAGCATGTCGTAAATTTTATGAAAAAAAAAGTCATACTATAGCATGTCATAAATTTTATGAATAAAAGTCATAGTATAGCATGTCTTACATTTTATGAAAAAAAGTCATACTATAGCATGTCGTAAATTTTATGAAAAAAAGTCATACTATAGCATGTCGTAAATTTTGTGAAAAAAAAAGTCATACTATAGCATGTCTTAAATTTTATGAAAAAAAAGTCATACTATAGCATGTCGTAAATTTTATGAAAAAAAGTCATACTATAGCATGTCGTAAATTTTATGAAAAAAAAGTCATAGTACAGCATGTCGTAAATTTTATGAAAAAAAAAGTCTTAATTTGATGTAAAAAAAGTCATACTATAGCATGTCTTAAATTTTAGGAAAAAAAAGTCATAGTATAGCATGTCGTAAATTTTAGGAAAAAAAAGTCATAGTATAGCATGTCGTAAATTTTATGAAAAAAAAAGTCATACTATAGCATGTCGTAAATTTATGAAAAAAAGTCATACTATAGCATGTCATAAATTTTAAGAAAAAAGTCATACTATAGCATGTCGTAAATTTTATGAAAAAAAAGTCATAGTATAGCATGTCGTAAATTTTATG
Organism: Sebastolobus alascanus; assembly: GCA_916701645.2. NCBI lineage: Eukaryota > Metazoa > Chordata > Actinopteri > Perciformes > Sebastidae > Sebastolobus > Sebastolobus alascanus. The sequence continues at coordinate 1,489,086 of CAKAOJ020000078.1, forward strand.
AAAAATTCATCCTATAGCATTTCGTAAATTTTATGAAAAAAAGTCACAATAGCATTTCGTAAATTTTATGAAAAAAAGTCACAATAGCATGTCGTAAATTTTATGAAAAAAAAAGTCATATAGCATATCGTAAATTTTATGAAAAAAAAGTCATAGTATAGCATGTCGTAAATTTTATGAAAAATTCATCCTATAGCATTTCGTAAATTTTATGAAAAAAAGTCACAATAGCATGTCGTAAATTTTATGAAAAAAAAAAGTCATATAGCATGTCGTAAATTTTATGAAAAAGTCATCCTATAGCATGTCGAAAGTTTTATGAAAAAAATTCAATTTTGTAAAAAACAGTACTATACTATGACATACTTTTTTTTCTACAAAGTTTTTCGACATACTATACTATGACTTTTTTACAAAATTTTTCCACAAACTTTACCATGTCTTTTTAAAAATAAATTGACATACTATACTAAGACTTTTTTCAACATACTAAACTATGACTTTTTAAAAAAATTTTGACATCCTAAACTATGATTTTTTTAAACTTTTTTGACATACTATACTATGATTTTTAAAAAAAAATTCGACATGCTATATTTTGAATTTTTTTAAAAACACATTTGACATACTTTTGGGGAGTTCTGATAGTGTAGTGGTTCAATCTCAGCTAAAGAAAGGAGGAGAATTTTGAAATAATTTTCCAGGATAACACAAGACTTTCCAGTACACTTTACTTTTTCTCAAATTTTCCATGCGTTTTCAATGAATGGAGCATTGGTCAACTGTCTTCCAGGTTTTTCAGGATGCATGGGAACCCTGAAGAAGACGGAGATATGGTTGAAGTGGGTGAAGAAACTGTGACATCCTCAGATTTGGTCCGAAAACTCTGCACTCATCTGGTAAGAAAAAAATGCATCACATTCACATATATCTGTGCTGACTACTACAACAATGAATTCTACAACTGCTGCTATTTTATTATTATTTATTACAACTTTTTGGACATAAAAATTGTTTTTTGACTCTTGAGATACTACACTGACGTTTTTCGACATACTAAACTATGACTTTTACTTTTTTCAACATTCTGACTTTCCTTCATAACATTTTTTTCAACATGCTTTTTTAGCGCTTTTTTCGATATACTATACTGACTTTTTTACAAAAAATTTCGACATACTATAATATGAGTTTTTTTACAAAATTTTTTGACAAACAATACTATGACTTTTTTTGTAAACATTTTTCGACGTACTATACTATGGCGAAATTTTACGACATACTAAGACTTTTTTCGACGTACTAGTATGACTTTTTTTTACAAAAATTTCGACATACTGTACTATGACTTTTTTTCATATAGTATGACTTTTTTTTCTTAAAATTTTCGAAATGCTATAGTATGACTTTTTTTACGTAAAATTTACGACATGCTATTGTTTGACTTTTTTTCATAAATTTACGACATGCTATACTATGACCTTTTTTTCACAAAATTTCGACATACTATACTATGACTTTTTTTTCTTAAAATTATCGACATAGTATACTTTGACCTTTTTTTCATAAAAATTTTCGATATACTATTCTATGACTTTTTTCACAAAATGTTCGACATACTACACTATGACCTTTTTCACGAAATTTTCGACATACTATACTATGAATTTTTTTGGGGAATTTTTCGACATACTATACTTTGACCTTTTTTTCATAAAATGTTCTACATACTATTCTATGACTTTTTTTTCATAAAATTTACATGCTATACTATGACTTTTTTTTCATGAAATTTACATGCTATAGTATGACTTTTTTTTTCATAAAATTTACGACACACTATAGTATGACTTTTTTTCATAAATTTACGAAATGCTATATAGTATGACTTTTTTTTTCATAAAATTATCGACATTCTATGCTATGACTTTTTTTCACGAACTTTTCTACATACTATACTATGACTTTTTTTCATAAATTTACGACACGCTGTATGACTTTTTTTTCATAAAATTTACATGCTATACTATGACTTTTTTTCATGAAATTTACGACATGCTATACTATGACTTTTTTTCATAAAATTTACGACACGCTATAGTATGACTTTTTTTTCATGAAATTTACGACATGCTATACTATGACTTTTTTTCATGAAATTTACGACATGCTGTATGACTTTTTTTCATAAATTTACGACACTATAGTATGACTTTTTTTTCATAAAATTTACGACTATGACTTTTTTTTTCATAAAATTTACGACATGCTATACTATGACTTTTTTTTTCATAAAATTATCGACATTCTATGCTATGACTTTTTTTCACGAACTTTTCTACATACCATACCATGACCTTCTTTTCATAAAATTTTCGACATACTATACTATGACTTTTTTTTCATAACATTTTCGACACACTATAGTATGACTTTTTTTTTCATAAAATTTACGACACGCTATACTATGACTTTTTTTTCATAAAATTTACGACTATGACTTCTTTTTTCATAAATTTACGACATGCTATATAGTATGACTTTTTTTTCATAAAATTTACGACATACTATACTATGACTTTTTTTCATAAAATTTAAGACATGCTATACTATGACTTTTTTTCATAAATTTACGAAATGCTATATAGTATGACTTTTTTTTCATAAAATTTACGACATGCTATAGTATGACTTTTTTAACATAAAATTTACGACATACTATACTATGACTTTTTTTCATAAAATTTAAGACATGCTATACTATGACTTTTTTTCATAAAATTTACATGCTATAGTATGACTTTTTTTTTCATAAAATTTACGACACGCTATAGTATGACTTTTTTTTCATAAAATTTACAACATGCTGTATGACCTTTTTTTTCATAAAATTTACGACTATGACTTCTTTTTTCATAAATTTACATGCTATACTATGATTTTTTTTTCATAAAATTTACGACATGCTATAGTATGACTTTTTTTCATGAAAATTTCGACATGCTATTGTATGACTTTTTTTCATAAAATTTACATGCTATACTATGACTTTTTTTTTCATAAAATTTACGACATGCCATACTATGACTTTTTTTTTATAAAATTTACGACATGCCATACTATGACTTTTTTTGCAAAATTTTACGACATAATATACTATGACTTTATTTTACAAAATTCATCGACATACTATGACTTTTTTTTCGACATACTATACTATGACTTTTTTTTTCGACATACTATACTATGACTTTTTTTACAAAATTTTTCGACATACTATACTATGACTTTTTTTTCGATATACTATACTATGACTTTTTTTTTCGACAACCTATACTACGACTTTTTAAAAAAAAAATTCGACACTACTATGACTTTTTTCGACAAACTATACTATGTCTTTTTTTTTACAAACTTTTCGACGTACTATACTATGACTTTTTTTTACAACATTTTTCGACATACTCTACTATGACTTTTTATTACAAAATTTTTCGAGATACTATACTATGACTTTTTTCTACATGCTATACTATGACTTTTTTTGCAAAATTTTTCGACATACTATACTATGACTTTTTTCGACATACTCTACTATGACCTTTTTTTTTACAAACATTTCGACATACTATACCATGACTTTTTTTTCGACGTATTATACTATGACTTTTTTTTACAAAATTTTTCGACATACTATATTATGACTTTTTTCGACATACTATACTATGACTTTTTTTTTTTCGACATACTATACTATGACTTTTTTTTCGATATACTATACTATGACTTTTTTTTTCGACAACCTATACTACGACTTTTTAAAAAAAAAATTCGACACTACTATGACTTTTTTCGACAAACTATACTATGTCTTTTTTTTTACAAACTTTTCGACGTACTATACTATGACTTTTTTTTACAACATTTTTCGACATACTCTACTATGACTTTTTATTACAAAATTTTTCGAGATACTATACTATGACTTTTTTCTACATGCTATACTATGACTTTTTTTGCAAAATTTTTCGACATACTATACTATGACTTTTTTCGACAAACAATACTATGACTTTTTTTGTCAATTTTTCGATATACTATACTATGACTTTTTTCGACAAACTATACTATGACTTTTTTTTCGATATACTATACTATGACTTTTTTCGACACACTATACTATGACTTTTTTTTAGTCATAGTATAGTATGTCGAAAATAAGTCATAGTATAGGATGTCGAAAAATTTTGTACAAAAAAGTCATAGTATAGCATGTAGAAAAAAGTCAAACTATAGTATGTCGAAAAATGTTGAAAAAAAAGTCATAGTGTAGTACGTCAAAAAAAACTTTCGACATACCATACTATGACTTTTTTGTACAAAATTTTTCGACATACTATAACTTTTTTTTCGACATACTATATTATGACTTTTTTCGACATACTATACTATGACTTTTTTCGACATACTATACTATGACTTTTTTTACAAAATTTTTCAACATACTATACATGACTTTTTTTCGACATACTATACTATGACTATAAAAAAGCCATAGTATAGTATGTCGAAAAAAAGTCATGTATAGTATGTCGAAAGATTTTGTAAAAAAAAGTCATAGTAGTATGTCGAAAAATTTGGTAAAAAAAAGTCATAGTATTAGTATACGGTCAAAAAAAGTCAAATAAAGATAAATGTCATAAAAGTCGTAGTATAATTTGTCGAAAAATGTCAAAAGTTCTAATACAAATGTCACAAAAATATTACATTATATATATAACATACTATACTAATATACTAATGTTTACTAAGGTCAAAAAAGAGGTACTAGCATGCCATAAAAATATCTGAATATAGTACACTTTTCCTGTGCGGCCCTCAATTATATGCTGGCTCCCTAAATTGGCACACAGTCATCAAAACTTTGAGAGCCCCTGTTGAAGTAGTAGTTGTATTTTATGTTGTAGTAGTAGACACGCGAATGTGATGCAAATTCTTATGTCGTCCTTCTCTTCTTCTCTCTCTAGATGTGTGCAGAGTTCCGGACCAAAACTGAGGACTACGGCGTTTCTTCACTTTGTTTAATGCCTTCTACTATTTGAATTCAGAAGTCTTAACAACCCCAGGGTTGGCCCTCAGATTATGATACCGCATGTCAAGTGCTATATAAACAAAGTTCATTAGTATTGCTGCAATCTGATCTCCCCATTGACGTCAGAAACACGGTACATCTTCTGTCCCAGACTGAAAACTCATCTCTTCTGACTGCACATTTGTCCATAAAATAATATATAATAAAGAAAATCTGTGTCTTATTGTTGCTAATTGTGGCACTTGAAGCAGTTCACCTTATTTGCTGCAGTTGACGTATTTGCATGATTCTTGCGATTTCTGAGTTGTATTTACATGGTTAACAGCGTCAGCTAAATAAATGTAATTGTACTAAATTTGCTTGAGGAAGCATCCTCAAAACTTTGGAGTAAGAAGACACTTTAGAAAATAAGTTTACTTCACATTTGTGCCAAAGAATTAAATATTTCATTTGTTAAGATCCTTGTGACTTTTTTATGATATACTGTACTATGACTTTTTATGGCGCACTATACTATATTAAAATGTTAATAGCATACATGTAGTAAAGCATACTATACCACTATGACATTTTTTCGGCAAACTATACTGTTACTTTTTTATGGTATAGGATACCATGACATTTTCATGGCATACTGGTAAATATTATTTATTGCATTTTTTATGATTTACTATATTATAATTTTTTATGTTATACTATATTATGACATACTATACAATAGCGTTTTTATGGCTTTCATGACATACTATACTATGAAATTTTTATTATTTTTTTATGACAAACTATATTATCTTTTTTTTTTGGCATACCATACTATGCCATTTTTGTGACATACTGACATTTTAATGGCTTACTGTACTATAACATTTTTTACAGCATTTTTATGGTTAATTATACTGACATTTTATGACATTTTTTGGTGTACTATACAATGATTTTTTTAAACATTTTTATGACATACTATATTACTATTTTTATGGCATACTGGACTATGCCTTTTTTGTGACATACTGTACTATGACCATTTTTAAGACTTCATGACATACTATTATATTTTCTGTGCTATATTTGTTTTATGGCATACTATATTATGACTTATTTCTGGCATGTTTTATGACAATTTTATGGCATACTATATACCATTACATTTGTTATGACACTTGTTAATAGCATACTATACTATGAAAATGTTGATGCTGTATTTTTTTATGGCATACTATACCATTACATTTTTATGACACACTATAGTATGGCATTTTATGACATTTATATGGCATATACTATATTCATATTTCTTTATGGCATACCAAATTATGACATTTTTATGCTATATAATATTTTTTATGGCATACTACACCATGACAGTTTTATGGCATTTTATTGCACACTGTACTATGACATCTTCTATGGCATACTATACTGACAGTTTTTATGACAGTTTTTTTTGTAGCATACTATACCAGTAACATTTTTGGCGTACTATTCTATGATATTGTTATGGCATACTATACAATGGCATTTTTTATGACATACCATATTACTATGTTTTATGGCATACCATACTCAGACTTTTTTCTGACATACTATACTATGACATTTTTATAGCATACTACAATATGATATTAAACAATGACATTTCTATGACAAACTATACTATGATGTTTTTTATTACTTTTTTTAATGACATCTTTATGCTATATTATATTTTTTATTGCACACTATACCATGACATTTTTTATGACTTTTTATGGCATAGTGTATGATGATATTTTCATGGCAAACTATACTATGACATTTTTATGGCATAAAATACTATGACATTTTTATAGCATACTATAATATGATATTAATCAAAGACATTTTTATGATAAACTATACTATGATGTTTTTTATTACTTTTTTTAATGACATCTTTATGCTATATTATATTTTTTATTGCACACTATACCATGAAATTTTGTATGACTTTTTATAACATATTGCACGATGACATTTTTTATGACTTTATGGCATACTATACCGTGACATTTTTTATGGCATACTATATTACTATCTTTTATGGCGTACCATACTATAATTTTTTTTGTTGACATATTATTCTATAACATTTTTTATGACATACTATATTTTTTTTCATGGCATAATATACTATGATTTTCTTTATGGCATTATACTATTTTATACTTTTTTTATATTTTATACTACTATTTATTATTTTTTATGACATACTATAGCATGACATTTTTTGCATACTATACTATGACATTTTTTATGACTTTTATGACATACTATGATAAACTATGATATTTTTTATAACTTTTATGGCATACTAAACTATGACATTTTATTACTTTTTTATGGCATACTGTACTATGACATTTTTATGGTATTTTCATGGCAAACTATACTATGACATTTTTATGGCGTAAAATACTATGACATTTTTATGACTATTATGACATACGATACTATGACATTTTTATGTTATATTATATGTTTTTAATGGCACACTTTACCATGACAATTTTAAATGAACTTTTTATGGTATACTATATTATTATTTTTTATGGCATACTATACTGTGACATTTTAATAACATACTATATTATTACTTTTCCCGGTATACTATACTATAACATTTTGTTATAACATTTTAATGGCATACTGTACTATATCATTTTTAATGGCATTCTGTACTATACTATGACATTTTTTATAAAATTCTCTCACTAAGTTTAAAAACTTAAAAACTTTATCAATTGATGGTTGTTTGTTTTAGGAGGTGCTGCAGCAACACTACCTTCCTGTGTCCAAGCTATTTGCGTAAATAACAATCTCAATAAATGAATTGAAAATGAAAATTGAATGAAAATGAAAATTTCCCTGCTTGTGGGCATATTAGGGGTGGTCCTGGGGTAGAAACGTCATTAGCACATATCGGATTATTAAATTCACGGTTTATTAATGAATGTAACGTTAGGCCTAAACTTAGATTGTGTGGGATTTTACTTTGCTATGTTTTCTGTTATGATTTGATTAGTTAAACTAAACTTGTTTGTAATGTGACAACAGCTAACAGTGTTTGCAACTTCCACTTAAGTCACATTCTGCCTGGGAGCATTTTATCCTCCCAGTCAGAATGTGACTTGTGCAACTGAGGCATCTTGTTTTTTGACACTGACCTTTTTTTTGCATAATTTTGATGAGACATGATTTGATTTGGTTCAACATTATTTGAATTGTATTATATGTTCAATAAGTGTATATTTTTCTATAGTCTTGAAGCTTGTTATTTAACGTAATTCAACATCTACGACTTTGTACGTATGTGTCTAAAGCCCCTTTGGTATCAGCGGACGGGCTAAATATCTTCCGGTGGTGCTAAATAATTATGACAATTATTTATGACATACTATAGTATGACTTTTTTAAGATTACTACAACTACTACTACCAACGTTACTACAACAGCTACTACAACAACTACTACTGCTACAACAACAATAACTACTAATACTACTACAACTACGACAACAACAACTAGTACTAGTTGATTTGACACTTACCAAATGTTTGTTCCATGCGCTGCAGTCCTCTTCTCCTCCAGACCCTTCAAGTCCCTTCGTTCATTCGGCAGTCTGGACAGAAAACAGAGACATTTACAAAACATATAAAGTGTCTCCTGCTCCAATAACAACAAACCCTGGATCACCACTTTTTAAACTGACTTTTTGCATCAGTTTTCATGGAAGATAAATCAAAACCTTGTACAACACAAAATACACTTAAGTATATTGGGTCATACACATACAAATAGAATATAGGAGTAGAGCGGACATTCCTATTCGAATCAATGTAGCAGGATGGTCACAGCGGCGACCATTTTTATGGGAATAAAAATCTGAAACAATAATCAAAGTTTTAAGAGAATATTTTGCTTTACTTGTGTTTCATTACTCCGTAAGTTCGTCCAGCATCGATCTCGTCTCGGCGAAGTGGCTGAGCTGCTTCTGATGAGCCTTGTGTCTTTTCTCTGAGAACCAACAAAGAAGACAAATGAGCTCCATAAATGGGCTGTAATTTCAGCTTCAGGTATTCTGAAGTTCTGGAAATCAGAGACAAAGATATTTTCAGGAAGTGTAAATCAAACTAAATGATGTCTGAATGTCCATCTCTATAACAGACCATATCCAACATACATGAATTTTTAAGGCCACTGAATTGAAAATATGATGTATACTTTCAATATTCAGCAAGATTAAAGACAACACAGCTGGTATTAAGAATAAATGTATCCTACCTCTGATCTTCAGCACAGTTAACATGCCGCTCAGTTGGTCTGTATAATGTTCCTCTTCTTCCCAGATGTCATCCATTGAAGCAGCATTTCTACAAGTGTGTGACAAATAAAATAACCTGTCTTAACATGCAACACAATGGACAGTAAAAATCACATAACAATGATACACTTTTATATAATTTATAGTTATATTTACAGTTATCACTAACACTGGAAAGTGTATTACTGACTAACGTAAACTAAATCCTGTTCTACATACTCCTCCTACTAAAAGTTGGCATTGCAATCCGCTACAAAACATAAAGAAGAAGAAGAAGAAGAAGACAACGACAACACTGTAAAGTGGGGAATTGAATAATGTTCATTAATAAAATGACAAAGATACACAAGATTTGGACAAACCTGAAGCCTCTTCAGACTCGACATAGTTCCCACGGACCATGTCAACACCAGTCCACCTGCAACCGCCTATATATACGATGAAACACAATAAATAAAGTCATCAGAATTTTGAGTTGCATTGATTTCATGTTGAACCATGTTGCACACATTCAAATTAACGACGACCATATGTGACACACATTAGCCATTTAACTGAATAATCTGTCAATTATAATTCTCATGAATGAAATCAAGTCATTGTTTGAGCATAAATAACCTTTCAGTGACACAGTTGGAGCTGTAATCACTTTTTTGGAAGTGGAAAACTACATTTTATGGGTTGTATTGCCCCCTTAGGAGTGGTTTAACAGGTAAAAAGGACTGGTGGGATATAATATGTCAAATATAACTCTCATGAATGAAATTTAGTCATTTTGAGATATAAATAAACTTTCAGTGACACACAGGAGCTGTAATCACTTGTATGGGTAGTAGGCCTATTACCACTTAGCCTATATTTAAACTGGTAAAAAGAACTGGGTTGTTATAATCTAGGACACAGAGCAGGTAAAAATAATGCAATCACAATGCAATAGAGATCATTACTATAACATATCAGTAAATCATTATAATTACAGTCTAGTTTCCAAATATAAACAAGGATATTAGACACACCAAACACATACTGTATTATTTGAAACTAGTATTGAAAATAGTATTGCCTCTATATCACGTAAATGTCATGCTTGAAAAACTGCAAACACTTGTTTGGCCAAAAATGTGATCATTCACTTAGGAGAAACGTTAAAGTTTCACAAAGTCATCACACAGAAACCTGCTGTTACACTTTAACATCAATGCGGTCTGACTCCAAACAACCTGCTTTCGTCGGTTTCTTGTTGAACTCAAGCAGTATGGCACCTTACTGGAAAATGTCAAAAACAAAAAAGCTGTAAAGTCTCTCAATATTTTAAAGGAAGTACATATTCTTGAACTCTGAAAAGACTTGAAATGAATGGAGATTGAACTCCTCTGGCATTAAGGTTTGTTGTTTTTTTTGTCTTGTTTGTTATGTACTGTTTATTGTATTCCCTATACTTTTGTACTTGTCTTTTGTTGAAAATAAAGTTCTGAAAAAAAAAAGAAAAAAAAAAAAAAAAAAGAATGGAATACTTACTGAAAAATGTCAAAAAAACAAAAAGCTGTAATGTCTCTCAATATTTTAAAGGAAGTACATTTTCTTGAACTCTGAAAAGACTTGAAATGAATGGACATTGAACTCTTCTGGCATTAAGGTGTTTTTTTTTCTTTTGTTTGTCTTGTTTGTTTTGTACTGTTTATTGTATTCCCTATACTTTTGTACTTGTCTTTTGTTGAAAATAAAGTTCTGAAAAAAAAAAAAAAAAAATATTCAACAACAAAAAAAGACAAAAAAAAAAAAATTTAACATCGAAGCCTCCACTCACCTCTCCGCCGGACTGCGCTGGATGTTGTTAGCTAGCCAGCTCAGACCGTAATCATGACGATGATCCTTGGCTCGGGTTCAACACGGTTCTAGAATCCGCTGTTGTCAGGGGTGACTCATCTGTAGCTGCACACCTGACTCTCATTAGCCTGAGAACTCCACCGTGTTTCACTCACTGGCGATTTTAACGTCTCCTTGGCAACGCAGGCGGTTATTCACGAGTGATGTCATCCATCCAAACTAGTTAGTGGTAAAACCTCCGCCCGAAAACATTTCACTTTGTGTCTCAAACTCAGGTTTTTCTCCATCACGCAGATAAAACATTTCCACGACCGTCCGCTCTTCTCATTTTGAAGAGTCCCGCCCAGGTCCGGCTGCTATTGACGTCCCCGGGGTCCTAGCACCAGTCTCATTGGTTCCGCATTCGTCACTTCCGCTTTGTGGAATTATTGCATACAATAAATACTTGATGCGGAAAAAGACATTGGAGAGATTTAGAATTTAATATTCTTGTACTTTCTGTGAATTAGAAGAAGAAACAATATGTCATTTGCTTTATCAATGTTTGTATACCAGAATATTTTGAGTGGATGTTGAACATTATTTAAGAAGGAAAACTGGGCAAACAATTCAATTTCAGGAAAAGGACATTCTTATGTGTTTTGAAGGTAATGAGAAGGACAAAGATATAGATGTATATCTTTCTATAGTTTATTTTATTTTATTTTTTTATTTTTGTTTACTTTTTCAATGTACCCCTGGCATGAGCAGTTTTGTATGTACATATTGTTATTGTACTTATCTTTTGTAAAATAAAAAAAATACTTGATGCATAGATGAAACATTATCCATTTTGTGTTTAAAATAAAGGCCTGTCTGGACTTTCTGGACACGTTGAGGGTGACATAAAACCAATTTAGTTGAAAAACAATATTACATATATTTTGAAACAGCTGGATGAAGGCACTCTCGATGATGTCTTACAGTGCCTCCAGTAGTGAACACAAACATTTAACTATTCATTATTAGGCTACTAATGACAATCCCAAATACAACAAGTTAACAAATATATACAGTGTGTTTAAAAAAGTGTTGGAATGAATGGATCACATTGAGTAAGTAAGTAAACCAGCTCAAGATGCTTTATTGTAAATGTACAAATGACATAAAAAAAAAACAATTTAATTTAACATTAAAAAAACTGTTTTTAACTGTCTATGAAATAGGAGGCAAGGCAAAATATAAGGAATAGGAAGTAATTCTATTCTAGTAATTCTAATGGTAAATGACTGAAATTCAGTGATGTCATTAAATTAAATAATCAATACGCTAGAAAGATTGTATTGGCCTCTGTGACTTTGACATGTTGCTTCAAGTAAATGACAAAAACACATTTATGGTTTCAGTGTAAACAAAGAAATTGTGACTGGAGGCCTCTGCTCTTGTTTCACTGTTACACTCAGCAATAAAAAAAAATCTGATTTTCTGTTTGTTTATTTATTTATTTAATTATTTTTATTAGTTAATTGAAATTTTTGTCCTGATTTTCCTTTGGAAAAAAACAGTTTTCATCATTCTTGATGAGGAACCAGCTGAAGTGTAACAGCTTTGGTATACAAAACCTAACATTGTCACCCTCACATGGTTCCTGACTTAATTTTGTTTTGACTTGCAGACATTTATATTCATTCCAAATTCCACACATAATTTGGGGATAATTCATCATATCACAAATGTTTTTAAGAAAAGTGCCTTTTCATGAGGGTCTATATCGTTTTCCTACAGCTTGTAACTCGAATCAATAGAGTTTTAACTCAAGTAGCAAGTCTGATGATGAGCACTTTTATGCGTGTTAACAGGTGGACTCAAATTTTAAAAAAGGCCCGTTTATGTTGGTTTCAATTTGTGCCACTAGAGGACGCTCCTGGTCAAACTATACGGGCTTTCATTTTACTGTCCTGTGAACTGACTAATTTACATGTAATCACATGTTTGAAAAGGGGTCCCAGTCCTTTTTCTACCATTTGACTTCCCAATGGGTATTTAAAATGAAATACTGCAGATGTACTGACAACAGTAAATAAATGTTTTACATTCTAGCTGATTAAACTTAAAATTCTGTTTCCTTTTAAAATAATAATAATAATGTAAGTGTTTTTTTATTTTTATATTTTCTGTAATTTAGATTGTATTTATGTGTAGTATTTTTAATGTTCATGATCATGGTGTTGATTGTTTAAAGGACAGAGAGGCAGTGATGAAGCAGCTGAGCGCCTCGGTGACTGTGAGCAGATCAACTGGCTGCAACAAGCGTCTTTTTGTCCAAACATCTGCTTATCTTCCCTGTCACTGCTCTGTGAATTCCCATTCGTGTCGAGGTTACACTCAGATAAGATTATCTTTACGCTGTTTATTAACCTATTTCCCTTCAATAGTGGGACAAAGGCCTGCGGTACGCGCCATCAGCAGGCCAACAAGCCATTATTAAAAATCACAATAGAGTTTACCGTGTAAATCAGGCTCATATTCATCTGGACTGCAGTGCTGCGAGCAACAGGTTCACATTTTATGACAAAGATTTGAATAAATAATAATAAAATAAATATTAAGAATATATTGTAACGCTTTTATTCATCTTTGTTATTACTGTGGTTAGACTATCACTATTATTGTTATTCTATAATTATTATTGTAAGTATTATTTTTATTCTTGTTGTTATTATTGATATAATTTCACTAATTAATTACCATTTTATCATCTTTAAAAAATAATAATGTAAGTGTCAGTCAATATCTTGGTGTTTAATCGTATTTATTGGTTGAATATATTTTTTTTCCAATAATTATCTATCAAGTTTTTTACCCTCCATTCGTTTAGTGAGCGCCACGTCTATTTCTGTAACAGATCTGAGTTTAAGAGTTTAAACTTTAAATTACTTGTGAATTTAGGAGATAAAAATGAATTCATTATGTTAAATTGCGATTATGGTTTTACGGTGACGGGCTGCTTGGCAGCTCTCGTCTTTGGCTGTAGATGAACTGGAAAAAAGTGCCAATCTTTCTGCCATTGATCTCACACTGGGTCAGCCAGTATAGCTGCTTTATTTAACTCACTCACATTTTACAAAAACGAAGAGATTGAGTCACGGTTGTCAGCTTTGATTATAGCCTATAAGAAGACATTTATTTTTTCAAAAAAGCTCCTCCTATGATCATTTTAGAAAGACTTTAAAACAAGGTAATAAAATGTATATGATCAGGGGGAAATATACGGATATGAATTAGAAATAGAGGGCCATTTGCAGAATTAGAAACCGTGTGTATACTGCATCCTTTCAACTTGAAGAAATACAGTCAAAATTGTGAATCACCTCGCGTTGAAAACCTTTTAAAATCCACAATCTTTCCCCGGTGAGCAAATGGGCAGCAAGGTGCATTTGCTGAAGCCTTTCAAATGCTAACGTGGCCATATTTCACTCTTACAACCTTCTCACATCTCCATAAAATATTACAGCACTCAGAGTGATGACTGGAGCCTGCATGGCGCTTTTTTCTCACACACTTTCTAACGCAGTTTGACTCGAAAAACACGGATTATCTCACTGTTATAAAAAACACTGTCCTTTAAAGAGTTTACACTCTGTAATGAGCCACTTCTGTTTTTATATCTGCACCAAATACCTGATGAAAAACATGAAATGACGTGAAATAATGGGGATGTTCAAGATGTCTAGGTAAAGCGAGTGAAACCGTAATCTTTTAGGAAGGCAGATTACAACACGAGCTGGAATAATTCAGTTTATTCTGACCTCATTTCCCAAAGTACCGGGATCAATCACAAAATAGTGTCTGGAGGAAATAAAAAACATGCTGACTAGTTGAAAATCTATTTCCGCATATCATATCATATCATAAAAAAAGTAAATATAAAAATAGTAAAAAAATAAATTAAAAAAAATCAAGTTAATTCGGTTTATTTTTTGGTCTTTAAAATTTAATTCCCAGTCTCCACACATTAGGAGCGAGTCCTTCCCCCTCTCCAGGTCCCGTTTCTACTTTAATATACTCAAACTGTCTGCGCTAACAGCTGATAATGTAAATGTATATTCTTTGTCATATGTGGAAACAATGATTTCCACCGTGTGAGACGCATCATTAACAGCACCGCTAAAGATCTTAATAGAGTGTGGCTGCTGGTGCATTCAGGGTCTCCTCCGACACCCTGACTTCCACAGCTTCAAACGGCTTTGAGCAACAATCAAGTAGTTTCAGTCGAGGATGAAGAAGAGTTAGGCCTATAGTTTCTAGACACAGAATATGTACATCAGGCGTGGCCTTTTAGTGCAAATATTAAAATGCTATTAAAAAAAACTTTTATATAGACCCCAAAAAAATCCTACTACAACCGATGCTATATAATCCTACTTTTTTCGGCTGTATACTCGATCTGAAACGTCACTTGTCCACATGGATCCTCATCTATCATAAATAAGTCCTTATATCCGCCGAGTAGAGTCGTTCATATTTAGTTTTTAAGTGGATGCTGCTATTTCCGACAGCACATCAAGGCAGCACCCCGTCCAGCGAAGCCGCAACGTGTGAAGCAGCGGAGTTTCTGTCTCCTCCAATCAGCGCGCCGTCTCACTCAGCCAACCATCCAATGGGAATAGCTTGCGTGCAGGTGGCTGCGCTATTATCAGCGGGTCCCGCTTCACTCTCAGCCTAGAAGCGAGTCAATTTATGGAAAGACAAGTCGAGCCCTTAATGGTTCCCATCAAAACCACTAAAAACATCATCAGACCGGCCGACTTCCGAGAGGATTCCTGCGGCGGACACATGCAGCCTTCTTCCTCTTCTTCCTCTTCTTCTCCTCCCAGCTGACAGACTCCGACCAAAACAAACACAGAGACATTGTGGGGAGTTTGACTCTTCCCAAGAGAGAAGAGAAGTTCGCTTTTGCGCAAGTTTTTTCCAACATTTCAAGAGTCTTCCTCATCAGGATACTTGTGCGTAAAGCAGCAGAAGTGGCCTGGCTCCTGATTTCCACCACTCCGCTCTGCGCCTTTATTCACTCATCATTTTTATCTCCTGTTTCTATCCAAGCGAGTCCGGTGGTTCATGTTCACAAATGTTAGCGGTCGGGCAAATGGAGGCTAACCGGCAGAGTGCGTTCGTCCTGGGCAGCACCCCGCTGGCGGCGCTGCACAACATGACCGAGATGAAGACGTCCCTGTTCCCGTACGCGCTGCAGCAGAGCCCGGGGGGCTTCAAGGCGCCGTCGCTCTCCTGTCTACACGCCCAGATGGGGACCCCGCACGGAATAAGCGACATCCTGGGGAGACCCATCACCACGGCCGGGCAGCTGCTCTCCGGGTTCCCCCGGATAAACGGCTTGACCACCACCGCGGCCGCCGCCGCAGCAGCAGCGGGGATGTACTTCAGCCCGGCGATGTCTCGGTACCCGAAGCCCCTCGCCGAGCTGCCGGGGAGGGCGCCCATCTTCTGGCCCGGGGTGATGCAGGGTTCTCCCTGGAGGGACCCGCGGATGCCTTGTCCCTGTAAGTCTTGTCTCACTGGCTGTTTGTGCTCTTTAAGGAGCTGTTTTTGAATTGTATAAATCCAGAAAAAAGCCAAGGCACTTCTGTGAGGATGTAGCATGTTTTTGTAGAGTTATGTTGCTTGTCTTGTGATTTTCGGCCTGTCACTACACACACACAAACAAAATAACTATTTTACGCAGTCATCACAGCTAATCTAAATCTATTATAATAAATATTTATAAGGGATAATTATGATCACCATAAAGGCTACTTTAGAGCATCACATACACTGTAAGTTCCCAATAGAATAATACATTATAATGTGAAACTTGGCAGGACTTAAACTGAAAAATAACAACTATAATAGTAGCCTACCATCGTAAATTTGGGGCAATAAATTCACCATGTACATCAGGCACACTTAGAGGCTTTTTTGGAATATTTGAGGCTCATTTTGAGTTAACTTATACGGGTTTTATCGATATAAACAGTTGTCTAAACGTCCACTTTGTGTTTCTTCTTCCAGCTCAAAGTATGATGTTGGACAAGGACGGAAAGAAGAAACACTCCAGACCGACCTTTTCAGGACAGCAGATTTTTGCACTGGAAAAAACTTTCGAGCAGACGAAATACCTGGCCGGCCCAGAGAGAGCCCGCCTGGCTTACTCTTTAGGAATGACCGAGAGTCAAGTCAAGGTAAAAACCTGCAGTCATTTTTGGCAAATGTGGAAAAATATTATTTGGTCAACTTTAATTTTTCTGTAATTTGTGAAATCCCACTTTTGTCTGCACATTTATTTGTGGTTAATTACATGATACAACCTATATTATTCAAATCATTATTATCTATATTTTTGTTGTTGCTATTATTAGTAATTGCTATTAATTTAGGATTATTTACACATGTCACATGTGATTAGTTTAATGGAGCATTTCTGTTGATTCCTTGTACACATCTGGACCTGTTGAGCATCTGTGCGCATCTCTCTCCCTCCTCCAACAGGTTTGGTTTCAGAACAGAAGAACCAAATGGCGGAAGAGACACGCGGCGGAAATGGCCACGGCCAAGAAGAAGCACGACTCGGAGACGGAGAAGATGAAGGAGAGCTCGGATAACGAGGACGACGACGAGTACAACAAACCACTGGACCCAAACTCAGACGACGAGAAAATCACGAGACTGTTGAAAAAGCACAAGGCCACCAACCTGGCGCTGATCAGCCCCTGCAGTAACAGCTCGGACACCTTGTGATGCCCACAGCTGGGGGGGCAAAAGTGTGTGTGGGGGTCCAACAGAGACTTGTCGCGCTCTTTCTGACCCCCTTTCCACCTGACACTACGAACATGCGCCTGATGGGATCGCACTGTGCTCAGACTGAGCGAGAAAATGCGTAAAAACCGAGTGTGTGCCAAGAAAAGACGCGCTCACCAAAACGTGGCCAGAGACGCATTTGGTTGCATCAGACTCTGTAAACACGGAGATAAAAACTCCTGTCAACAACTGGACTTCTTCAAGGACACTGTCATGTCAGTTGAAAGGACAAAAAAAATATTGGGACAGGAAATAGTTTTGGCGACGCAAATCAGTTTTTACGCATACAACTGGAGTTTAAAATGTAAACAAAATATTATATCCACACAATCCGGATCAGTGTTGGGCTCATTAGCGTGACTTTTATTCCACAAGTAATGCTTTACTGGTGCAGTATAATTCATGACACTTGTTACATTATTTCCCGCTACACCTCTAAGATTAGCAGCCTGTGTCACCTTTACGAGCCAGGAAGGCCATTCATTTCGCTCTGAATGAGACCGTTGAATGTTCTTGTTAATTGGGTTTCATAATATTTTCACCTAAAGAAAAAAGACATTATTGCCAGTCTTTTTTCATTCTGAAGTAAAGAAAGCGTGCAGCATTTTAGATAACAACAGTTGATTTATGAGCAGCCAACTCTGATCCGGATGCCAGACGCATGTTTAAAGCGGCAGGTGTAAACGGGGCCTGTGATGCTTCTAAAGCTCAGTTTAACCAGGGTATCCACTGTCCTAAAAGGCGAGAGAATAAAACTGTTTCGAGGGGGCGCAGGTTTGAAATGAATGAATGATTTGTGCTGTAGCCTAAAGATGAAAATGTACGTGAGATTGTATATATTTTTTACTGAATAAGTTATGTTGTTTCAACCAGTGGAGACGTGGCAGCCCGGACGCGCTTATTCCCTCTCAGATAAACCTGCTGCTTCGGTTTTTTCGTCGCCCCCTTTTTTTTTTTTTTCTCCACGTTTTCGATTCCGGCACACAAATGTATAGACGCAAACTGCTGTAAATAATCACTGTAAAGGACAGCTTTGTTTTAACGACATCACTTTTTTTTTGATTTCATTTGAGAAAGTTTTGACCTCATCACACAGCGGGATAGAAAACTGGACCATCGTTTATGTTGGAATTAAAGAGAGTATTATTGCTTCCAGGAAGGTTATAGGAAGAAAAAAACACACTTTGTATTATGAATAAATTATTTAACAAGCATTTTTGTTGTATTATGGGTTTTGTTTTAATGTATGGGCTTAATATAAATTAAAGATTAAATTCATGACTATCAATAATTGAATTTCATTATTGGCAACAACGATGCTTTTAGAGGATTCATGCTGATTTAATTTGAGAACGATTTATGTTTTAGAAAAGTCTGAAGCGGAAAACAAGAAACTCATATTATTATTAATAATAATTAAGTCACAATACATTTGATATAGCTAGCGTATTTTTCATAAAACAGTCATTGTTTACTAAAAAGCAAAATTAATTTAAAAACAAAAGAAATTGTCTACAGGTTCAACTTTTATTTCTATTCTTCAATAAGGCATCCCAACAAGTTACATAAAGTGGTAAATATTCTAGACAGCATTATTAGCCTATTATTATCGCAAATGGTCAATCTTTATTATTATTATTATTATTATTATTTCTTTTATAGGCAACTGTTGATGATTTTTTTTTACAAATCAAAGCAGAAAATTTTACTAAAAAGTCAGTCAGTTTTAATAATGGATGTTATTATTTTGCAGTCGTCTTATTTTTCCCCAACTCAGGATTAATTAACTATTTTGGACCTCTCGTGGTTTCCTGTGGGGATGCCCAACAAGACGACCCGTATAGTTGAGGTCATTATTAATTAACTGAAGAAACTTACAATTTTTTATAATGTTTGGTGTAAATAGTTTGGAGATCCTTGACAGAAGTGCTCCCTCTCTGTCTCTCAGGTGGTATTACAACGTATTTAATATCACTGGGAGCTTTCTGAATAGTCCCTTCTGGTTTTAGCCAATCAGAAATTAGCAGTAAAATTAAATCACATTTAGGAATCATTTATAAACAAAGTGAACACCTGTAGTCAGGTAATGAGGCTCTGAATGAAATAATTCATAAAGAATTAGTGGCCTAAAGATGCATTTGAAATGTCCCTTTCTTACAGACATCTTATTGGCTGATATTCCAACAGCTCAGGCGTACTGATGGATTTAAAGTGAATTTATTGTATTATTTGTCTTATAAAAACTTTCTTTTGGTGTGATTTAAGTATCCTTTATGGTTTATAAATTATAAAGGAGTTTGTTTAGAGCCCGCCTGAAGGTTATTGTTAAAATTCTAAATTTTTCCGAATAGTTTAATTTTCGGAAAGGTTTAGTATCAAATAAGGAGCTTAAAAGTACATTTGTTATTTAATTTGCACAACCATCTTAAACTGGATTTATATGATGTATTTATATAGTAAAGTATAAAGTATCTCGCTTCAGCCTGTGGCAGCTAATTCTTTTAATTTATTTCAGTCTGGATCAAATTGTCCGTTAAAGAGCTTAAACACTGCACATTTCAATAAGCAGTAGTATTTTCTTAACTGAGCAAAATTATAATGAATATAAAACATCTTGCGGGAATATTAGTGATAGCCACGTCAATAGAAAATATAAATATCCCAAATAAAGTCGACATTATGACTAGTAATATCATTTTTCGTTGGTGGCTGGTCGGAGGCCCATTTTAAGCCAATTAAAGCTGCTGTCACAGTGCAACTCCCTGAAGAAAAACGACCAGAGGAAACGTGTAATTCTCATCCACACTGCTGTAATAATCTACTGATAATACACTGATGATCTGGAGGAAGGCTAATTGATGAAGACCTTTTCAGGAGGAGCTCTTATTGTGTATTAAGGAGGTAAAATGAGTGAAGTAATGAGGACAAACAGCCGCTGAGCTCTAATGGTTTTTTATTGCTTGAGAACTGCATCACCTACAGTAGAGGCCAGACCGTCACGAGGGGGACTAGAATAAAATCTCTATCTGCTTTTTATAAGATGGAGTGAAGAGAAAACTGCGGCTTATGCTCCTACAGTATGCTCACAAGGACCAGCAGGAACAAAAACAAGCAGAACAAGCAGGCTTTTTACAAAAAACAAAAACAGTTTGCCTACAAACCAAATCACACAAGACAACATAAATTCTGCAGCAGGCACAAAATCATTTCCACTTGCGGTGATTTAGATGAAAAAAAAAATCACTCTGATCAATCTGACGGCTTCACACAGTCTGAATCTGTAGTGTAGTAAATGAAATCGATAAAAAAAGAAATCGCCTCTTTAATGCTCAAATTATTCGCAATGAAGGCTGAAGGCTACACACACAAAACAAATAAAAATCTTCCTGCTTTTCCAAGCATTTAGAGTTTCTCTATTTTTTTTTTAAACATGACATAATCAATACCTTTACCATCTGACTTATTTATAACTCTTACACACTTCATTTCTGTGTACTTGGCACCATAATGCAGTAACAAAAATTGACAAAAAAAAACATTTTAAGGATACCCAAGCCTATCTAAAATATCACATTCAGAACCATAATAATATAGAAATAAGTTAGAGTAAGAATAATAATGAAATAACGTGAGAGTGCTATATATGAAACATTATCTTATATACTTGCATGGTCTATGGCACTGCTTAAAACATTCTTGGATAGGCAATAAATCACTGAACAGCTCCTCTCTCCTCTGCTGCTGACTATTCAAAGGTCACTGTGGCTGCAGGAACACCCAAACAGTCACTCTGTCTGTCTGTCTGTCTGTCTGTCTGTCTATCTGTCTGTCTGTCTGTCTGTCTGTCTGCACAACTTCAGCATAAACATTTTGGTAAGAATTATAAATTATCTCTTTAAAAAGTACAGTATATAAAATGAACTGATGTGTCAGGCATGGCAGTGTTGTGCACACAACAACAACAAAAACAAAAATGTATATATATATGTATATATATATGTATAAATTGTTGAAATAAACTGAAATGTTCTATCTATTCCAACAAAAGGACCAGAAAGTTTGGTCAGAAAAGCACTAAAACCATCAACAACTCTATGTTATACTGTCCAATGTACAAATAAACCTAACAATATAGATAAACAACTTTTTTTGCATTGCACTTTTCTTAAAACACCTTACATACTGTGTGGAAAGTAGCTTCTATACATAGAGGCATACCTAAAAATGGCAAGTACGGTGTCTAAAAGGATGTAGTAGGACTGATTTCAATTAGAGTTTTGGCAACGAGGCTGTGGCAGGGAAAAGAGTCGTCCGTCCGTCCGTCTGTGCGTCCTTTTCTTTTTCTTCTTCTCTGGGGAATGGGGTTGCATGGCAACAGTGAGGTCAGCGATGTGTGTCTTGTCTGGAGCCGGGCCCTCGGGTGCTCGTCCACATCTCAACAAGTGTTTTATGGAGAGAAAAACGGCTGCGTTTTCGTATGGATGAGGTGTCAGGACAACTGCAGCTGGTCAGCACTGCTGAAAAACTTCGTCTTCAGTGTACGCTTGTGCAAAGTGTGTGTGTGTGTGTGTGTGTGTGTTTGTGTGCATGCATGCGTGTGTGTGTTTGTTTCTCTGGTGTTTTCTCACAGAGGCGCTTCACGGAATATCTTCTCCCCCCTTTGGCAACACTTCCCTGTCATGAGAAAAATTGTATTCATAAATACCAAGCAGTCATTTCAATCAAAGAAAAATGACCCACTTTTTAGTTTAAAGTTAAAGCACAAGATGCAGTAAGTTTGTAAGTAAATGTCTTAAAATGACTGAAGCATTTTAATCATTTTTCCACTTCATGATGTCTTATTTTTGGAATAAAACTCTTTTGTGTAAAGTAATGAAAAATCAAGCAAATCAAAGCAAACAACAGCAACAATGGGAAGAATTATAAGAAAGAAAAATTAATATTTACCACGACATCACTGCACCACACAACACTTGTGCTTATTTGCATTAGGTTTACCTGCCCCCGCTGTTATTCGGAAGGACAGGAAGACGGGCTGGCAGGGGGACAGAGACAAAACACAGTTTTTATGAACGCTCTCTGGGACCAGTTTAAACTCTTTCCCTCTCTGACACACAGGTTAAACTCACATAGCAGCGCTGGGCATTTTTGGGCCCGTGTGCTAACTACATTGGACATTTTTTAAACATAGCCAGCTGTGATTTTAGCAGTAGTGTGTGGCGGGGAGGTGAGGGCCGCTGCAGTATCCGTCAGTGTGCTCAGGTCACCTCACACACACACACTACTGTCTATGGCACACTGAGTATTGATGAAAGACCTGACTTAAGGCGCCTCTCTTTCAGGGGAAGACCTTCTGTCTGACACCGCGGAGACTGGAGCGACAGTGTTAAACACTTTCTATACAGTCAGCTTTAAAAACATCCTCGGACTTTCTCTCTCCACTTCTTTAGGTCGTTCCTTAAGTACACAGCTTTAAATAAGTGGCGGGGGAAATTTAGTTGCAAGATTGAATATATTTGTACTCTACACAATTTTTTTAATTCTTGATCACAAGGATTATGCTTCAAAATGTTCTTCCTGTCAATCTGGTGAAGCATTTGAAACATAATGTACACTATTGGGAACCAGTGGTGGAATATAACTAAGTACATTTACTCAAGTACTGTACTAAAGTACAATTTTGACATACTTGTACTTACTTGAGTATTTCCATTTAATGCTACTTTATACTTCTACACCTACATTTCACTGGGAAATATTGTATTTATTACTTCACTACATTCATCTTACATCTGTAGTGACCAGTTACATTTTTCATGAAAAACACATGTTCTGCTTATATGATATGATGCCGCACTATATTACTAATATAACCAGTAATATACAAAGTATCTAAAATTGTCTCCACGTTGACAAACTACAACATTAAAATGCTCTTACTAGGGCTGTCAATCGATTAAAATGTTTAATCGCGATTAATCCCATGATTGTCCATAGTTAATCATGATTAATCGCAAATCTATCAGCGCTCGTATGTAGTGTTAGTGAGCCTGGGTTAGATAGCATTTACTTTAACACCCTTACAAGAAGAGTAAGATAGAAAGATATCAAGTCGGTAATGACAAAAATACTTCCTTGTTACCGTCTATCATGTTTTCCTTATGATTAATCGCATGATTGTCCATAGTTAATCATGCTTAATCGCAAATTAATCGCACATTTTTTTATCTGTTCAAAATGTACCTTAAAGGGAGATTTATCAAGTATTTAATACTACTATCAACATGGGAGTGGGCAAATATGCTGCTTTATGCAAATTTATGTTATTATTAGAAATCATTAACAACACAAAACAATGACAAATATTGTCCAGAAACCCTCACAGTCACTGTATTTAGCATAAAAAATATGCTCAAATCATAACATGGTAAACTGAAGCCCAACAGGCAACAACAGCTGTCAGTGTGTCAGTGTGCTGACTTGACTATGACTTGCCCCAAACTGCATGTGATTATCATAAAGTGGGCATGTCTGTAAAGGGGAGACTCGTGGGTGCCCATAGAACCCAGTTTCATTCACATATCTTGAGGTCAGAGGTCAAGGGACCCCTTTGAAAATGGCCATGACAGTTTATCCTCGCCAAAATTTAATGCAAGTTTGGAGCATTATTTAGCCTCCTTCGCGACAAGCTAGTGTGACATGGTTGGTACCAATGGATTCCTGCTACAACCTAAAAATCGCAAGTTGTGTTAATGCGTTAAAGAAATCAGTAGCGTTAAAACAAATTTGCGTTAACGCGTTATTATCACGTTAACTTCGACAGCCCTAGTTCTTACATGTATTTGTTAGAAAAGGAAAGGAGCCATTCTGCATAATGCATACTTTTACTTTTGATACTTTAATTACATTTAGCTGATAATACTTCTGTATTTTTCTTAAGTAACATTTTGAATCCAGGACTTATACTTGTAATGGAGTACTTTTAGACTCTCATTTCTACTTTTACTTAAGTGAAAAATCGGAGTACTTCTTCCACCACTGTTGGAAACTAAACTTAAACAAATGGTAAAAATGCCACTTAAACTTTCAGTAATGAGATATTTGTTGATAACTGAGCCAAATTCAACCCTAAAGTTGTGATAAAATCAAATCAGGTATAAGCCTGTGTAGTATAAGTAAACATCTTAATACCTTTAATAACATTATAAGCCTCATATAGTTGCAACACATTCCAGATGTACCGTATGTAATATAAACAGATGTTTCTACTAGATCACAGACTCACAGAAATCAGTTTACGTAGAACAGTTTCATCACAACAGAGTGAAGATGTTGTTGTTACCTTGTGGTCCCCCATGCAGACATTGGGCCCGATGTTATCATAGACTATAGACTTCTCTTCATTTTCAGGCTGCAGACACACAAAATAAAACATTTCGGGGGTTGAAAACGTGCTGAACGATATGTTTCATTCGTTGTATGAAATGAGGTTTTCCCACACGGTGCTGCAGCTGTTACACAGTAAACACACACAGGATGCCGGGTCAGCAGCACCGTGTTTGTGTTTACACAGTACAGTCATTTACATTACGTGTGTCGTGTTCTATGACACATTCGTGGATGAGAAATCAATGTACCAGCTTCATTAAGCACAATTAGCGGGATTATGTTGTTGATTTCAAAATAAAAGTCACCTAGAACTGCACAATGAGATTAAAATATGTCCATGATACCAACAGTGGCTTCAATCTTCTTTTCTTTTATTTGTGGACATTAAAAGTAATTGTAAAAATCTGCCAGGGCAATGATAGTTTGTTTAGTTGCTAACAGGGCTGGACTGGGACATTTTGGTCCAGTCCAGCCCACCATAATCGATCACACATCACCCATCTTCGTGCTCCCATACAGTACGTAGGCTATACCAACTGTGCCACTTCCTAAAGCCGTGTAAAGAGTAAGAGGGAATCAAGGAAGATTATATACCTACCAAAATGGCGTTGCAAAATTGTATACTCCACTGTGATGAACAGAGCATTCCAAAAAAATTAGTAGACAGCCAGTGGGGAAAAAGTAGTCCGAGGGACATGACTCCTCAGAAAAAAATGTTGGCCGTAAAAGACCAAATTTGGTTCCTCTAATGCCTCTATTCCATCATATACACTGATCTTAATTATTGCATATTTTAATAAGTTTACCTGCCTGATAGAGGTGAATTATTGTAAAGGAGAATTAGGTTTCTAGTGTGTTTTAGCCCACACAGTCTGTAAATAGATATTCATATTTAAAACCAGCCTATTCCTGGCTGATCAGAACTTTTGTAATTCAGAATCATTAGACCTTATTTATTATTATTCTTAAAATGTATGTATTGAAATCTTCACTGTAAGGTTTATCAAGACATGCCACAATGATGGTTAATAATTCATCCGTTCATTCATTAAGCCCATAAACGTCTGTGTGGCGTATTATGGAAAATGCAGAGCTTTCAGTGGACTTTTTAATGGTAACTGCGTCACTCTGTACACACGACATCTATAGCACGTCTGTTTGTCCTGGAAGAGGGATCCCTCCTCTGTTCTCTGTTCCTGAGCTTTCTTCCTTTTTTTTTTATCACTGTTAAAAGTTTTTTTTGGAAGAAGTTTTTCCTCATCCGATGAGAGAGTCATACTGTAAAGGACAGAGTCGTATCTTGTACAGATTGTAAAGCCCCCTGAGGCAAATTTGTGATATTGGGCTGTATACATAAAATTGACTTGACTTGACAATTGTCAAGTTGCTGCCACCGGTGTTTTCCGAAGAAGCCCGTCTAAGGAGGATGTCCCGTCTGTTCAATCAATGCAGTTCTTAATGTGTTTTGTCATCAATTATTTTGCTAATATTTGTCAAACACTGAAGACGACTCTCTGCTCTCTACTCAGCAAGACACAACCTCTTAGCTGAGCGCTCACACCTTCATATTCATATAGAGCATGAGGGGGCGGGACTGATACAGACAGATAAGCATGTTTCTCCATCATCATCTCCAGCTCAGTGTCAATTTAGATAAAAAACAAACAACAATGGGCCGATCTACCTGTTTTATGGGACAACTTTTCTGGAAAAAAGACGGTTTTGACGGCCCACCGGGAAAGAGCTCGGTCTGTCAGATGGCCGGTCCAGCCCTGGGTGCTAATAAAATCCTCAACCAGTGCAGTCACTATGTGCAGTTTATTTTTCATTTATATAATATTTCTGGGTAATATATATTTACTAAGACTCAGCCATTCAGTTTGCAACTTAGTATAAATGGTTGGGGGGAATACTAGGGACCATTTAAAATGAGCACCAGTTGTAACTGCTAAATAATTAAGGGTTTATTAAGTACTTAGACACTTAATTCAGATAATTGTAATGGGCGGCCATTAGTACAATTAAGATAATTTACAGGCAAGTGACCAACAGAAAGTAATATTTGTCTAAATTATGTTATACGATTGTTTAAGGAAACTCATAATTTCTGATTAACTCAGGAAACATCACAAATACCATAAGTTTGTTTTGTTGAATTGAATTGTAGCACAGCATCTGATTTATGAATAACACACGTATGCACTGAGCTGAATTTACCTTTAGGAACTCCGCACACACAGTTTGTGCTGCACACGGTGCAGTGAGGAGAAATGAAAAGCAAGGAGTAATTTACAAAGTGGACATTTGCCTCCGGACCAAATACTCTCTCTCTGTAATCTAAGTGCCCATCTGAGGGAATCATGTTTCAATATCACTTTCTGCACACAAAGAAGCCGTTACCCGCTCGCACATGAATCTGCAGACTGCAGTATAAATCACACTTGTCTGGTTGAACTAAAGACTTTTTAAACAGCCGACCCAACCCCCCACCTACACACACAGTTGGTTGGCTGGTGGGTGCTACCAGTTGTGACTCGGTGAGCTGCACCGGCGCCTCAGAAGAAAGAGACAGAGAGCTTGAGAATGAACCATAAAGCGAAATCCAAATTAACTTCAGACCAATCCTGCGGCGGAGCGGGGTCAGCAGCACACGGTGTGCCGCCACCTCACTCTACCTTTCCTAGCGGGCCACGCACTGGCACCTCTCTATTTGTCTGGCAGCCGGCCCCGAGCCGCTGCCTCCCAAAGCCGGAGATACATTCATCAAACACACACTTGATAATTTACAAAGGCAGCATAAAATTGTGGATTTTCGGGCTGCATAATCTTTAGACAGATAAACAAATTACCCGGGGCCCTCCGGCAGAGAGGGAGCGCTCGCTCGGCTAAACATTCATTACCGGCGCTCCCGGAGCTGGTGCCGCGCCGCACAGCCAGCGGGCAACCTTTGGCGTGTTAGGGCTCGGCAAGCAGAAAATAACATGATGGCGAGTTAACCGACCGTGCCATGATAGATGACGCCACACGCCGGGCTGTTTACGGGCCTATGTCTCAACAATCTGCAGCGCTCGGAGCCAGAGAGTGTGTGCTCAGTGAATCATCAGCCAATCTGCGAACACACTAACTGTTCCACTCTGTCCCTGCATTACAAGCAATTAGCCGGTGCTTGAGGGGAAGGAAAGCAAACAACAACCCAGCTGTGTGTGTGTGTGTGTGTGTGTGTGTGTGTGTGTGTGTGTGTGTGTGAATCACTTTTTTACATAATTCTGACACATTAAGTGGGTGAAATAAACTGGGGTGTTATTACAGGCTTTGTTTTTCACAGCTGTAATGCAGTGATCAGAGTTGTTGTTCTAGTGCGGCTTCAGTCAGTAAAGAAGAAAGATCAGGAAGGATTTTGTCATTTGAGGCGGACAAAAGAAAGCCAAACTTCCTGAGGAGCCTCCTGCTGTGGACTGTACCTGTACAATACACTGCTGCATGTCTTTCACACACACTGACAGATGAAAGTGTTCCAGCACTGAAAAGACTCAAACTTATTCCCAGTGTTTGGGAGACTAAAATGCTAGAAAATGGTGGTCGTGGCAGTTTTTTTCCCCCAAAATCAAAAGAAGTTGACTAAAGGCCCTGACACACCAAGCTGACGGTCGGATGTCGGACAGTTTGGGGTCGTAGGTGAGCATCTGTCGGCCTAGTTTGCCCGTGTCGGAGGTTTTTCGGCGGCGGAGCCCGTCGGTGAGAGAAATCACTCTGATTTGCTGTTCAGCTTAAACGAATCAATGCTCGAGAAGAGAAACGGAAGTGAGGAACGCAAGCAAACGAGTAAAGTCGAGAGGAAAAACACAGACGGCTCCTCTCATTTTTCATCTTTCTCTAATCTGATCATTCCAACACACGGATATTTTAACGACATGGTCGTCATGGCGGCCGTGGCTAATGAAAATGCGAAGCATAAAGTAGTAGTAAGATGGACCTCAGAAATGGAGGACCAACTTGCTGATTTGTAGCAACAACACGAGTGTTTATTTAACGTGTCTCCATGACTTCATCCAAATTTTTTCTTCGTGAATTTTCAGTTCGAACTAACATCGCTAATTCTTCCTGCCATCCACCATGTTTGTTTGCTCAGAACACACTCTATAGGAACAAAACTGTTGAATTTAACATAACATGTCATTATGTGTGGGGGTTTCTCACATTTTCAACATCTGTTAAAATTTAAAAAATCTTTTAGCGTGGTCCAGCCTTTATGTGAAAACTGATAAGGACAAATCTGGGGAAACTTTGCAGAGCTGCATGGCGGATCTCTAAAGTAATCCAGCAAACAGAATAGGAGGAGATGATGGAGGTGGCAGATTGGCTGCAGTTTACAATGCTGGGATGGATTTGAAGCTGAGCGGGGGACGACTCTCTGAGGAAGGAGACCGATCTGTGGCTTTATGAAGAAGATGGGGCCCACTGGAACTCTATAAGTGCTGGGATATATACACTGTCTGGGTGGACCCGTGGCTTAGCGCGCCAAATTAATATTCACAGACACCTCATCCTTCCATCTGTGAAGCGACGGAGGGCGGGGAGGGTAGTGCGGATCAAGGACGATAGAGTTGTAGAAATAAAGGGTGTGACATTTTTAAAGACAGTTGAGGGAGGAGGGTGATATTTTGGTTAGAATAGGAAGGAATCTGACTTTTAAAAGCTATCAAAACCCATGAATCGGATCAAAAGTGGCAGGTTTTGACTCACCTTTAAGACCAGGTCTCTGGCAGAGGGAGACAAGAGGATTCGGTCACACCAAGCGGGACATCTGGTGTTCATGTACTGCTTCCCCTGACTGCTGTCTTCACTGTACGGATAACTGAAGAAACACACAAGAAATACACAATCAGTAAACATCTATAGTCATTTATACACGTTTGGTATGAACTAGGGCTGTCAATCGATTAAAATATTTAATCGTGATTAATCGCATTATCGTTCATAGTTAATCATGATTAATAGAAAATGAATCGCACATTTTTTTATCTGTTCAAAATGTACCTTAAAGGGAGATTTGTCAAGTATTTAATACTCTTATCAACATTGAAGTGGACAAATATGCTGCTTTATGTAAGTGTATTTATATATTTATTACTGGAAATCAATTAACAACACAAAACAATGTCAAACATTGTCCAGAAACCCTCACAGGTACTGCATTTAGCATAAAAAACATGCTCAGATCATAACATGTCAAACTCAAGCCCAACAGGCAACAACAGCTGTCAGTGTGTCAGTGTGCTGACTTGACTATGACTTGCCCCAAACTGCATGTGATTATCATAAAGAAGGCATGTCTGTAAAGGGGAGACTCGTGGGAACCCATAGAACCCATTTTCATTCACATATCTAGTGGTCAGAGGTCAAGGGACCTCTTTGAAAATGGCCATGACAGTTTTTCCTCGCCAAAATTTAGCGGAAGTTTGCAGCGTTATTTAGCCTCCTTCGCTAGTATGACATGGTTGGTACCAATGGAGTCCTTAGGTTTTCTAGTTTCATATGATACCAGTATCTTCACTCTACCTTTAAAACTGAGCCCGCTACAACCTCCGAAAGATTGTTTGCTTTAAGGCGTTAGAGGAAATTAGTGGCGTTAAAATGAATTTGCCATGACGTGTTATTATCTTTAACTTTCACAGCCCTAGTATGAACTTTATTTTCTAGTGAAGTGCTGCACAAGGAACGAAGACAAGAGAGGAAAGCCAATAAGGAAGGCAATAAATATGATTTGTATGAATCTGCAGAGGAGTAATAAATATGAGACGTCACGTCATCTGCCTTATCTCAGAGACACCCATCAAAATGTTTTCCTGAGAAAACAGGAGGTCCATAAGTATGACCAATCATCTGAGTCATCTCTCGTATCAACACACATGGATGGCTCAATCAAGGCAATCTTTCTCTGCCAACTGTACAGGTTGCGAGTGTGTGTTTGTGAGCGAGAGAGAAAGAACGATTTAGTCGGAGCGAGACAGAGGGAGATTCAGTTGCCCATATGTATAGCTACATCCCTACAGGGTCATCAAAAACAGATTAGGCGCCGCGGCAAATGGCCGTGAGAGATTGTATCTCGGAACAGCAGGGAACAATCGCATGATTTAAGCGCCGGCAGGGCTGGAGTCGGGCGGAGAGCCACGGAGCTGATACAGATTTACATTGTTGAGAATTCAATTTGCGCCTTTCGGCTCATCAAAGTGCTTCAGATTTACACGCCACCAATCCAATTTGTTTGTGGGCGCTCATCAGGATGTAAGACCGGGCTTACATACTGTAATACCAATCCAATTTGCTCCTTCAGTGCCACACGTGCTAACCGTAGCATAACACAAAGTGCCTCTTCTTTGAGGACGGTGGTATCCTAATGATAAAATAAACACACACACATCGGGCCTTCGATTCATCACACTTGCCAAGCTTTGATAGCTTAATTGGACTTTGTGCAAAAGCAGAATACATTTTATAAGCATTTGGTTGTGGTTGCTTTGTATGTATGTATGTGTGCATTCAAATCACTGTGTGGCTGCTACTGCTGCAGCTGCAACTACTTCTGTTACTAATACTGCTACAGCTACTGGTACTACTTCTCTTTGTGCTCACAGCTAACCAACATGATTTCAACCAAAACGTATCTCTTCTGAAGAGACTTGGACTAATGCAAATGGCAAAAATCCAACAATGCTGCCAGATTTTCTTTCTTAACGGAAATGTTAAAGACTTGGGTTTAGAGGCGCCCCAGTGACCGAGGGGTTAAAGGGATAGTTTGGGTGTTTTGAAGTGGGGTTGTATGACGTACTTTTCCATAGTTAGTGTATTACCTACAGTAGATGACGGACGGCACGCCCCCCAGTTTAGAGAAACAGACAGGAGTTACCGCACGGAACCAAAGTGATGTACTGATGTGGACGGGGTCGGCAGCAAAACGGATTTCAGACACCTAAAAGAAAGGCGCACCTAAAATAATCAACATCAGTTGAAGTGTACGCTATATTTAGAATATTTTCACCGCTATACCTTGCTGTCAGACAACCCTTTCCAATCTGGTTTATGGATTTCATAAGATGTGTCATTTTATTCTTTATTTTTGGGTGCCTTTTCAGACCAGGGAATGCAAATTAGCCTTTTAGATTACCTCTGGTTCATTTTAGGGCTTTAACTAACGATTATTTTCATTGCCGATTAATCTGTTGATTATTTTCCTGATTAATCAATTCATTATTTGGTCTATAAAATGTCAGAAAATTGTGAAAAATGTCGATCAGTGTTTCCCAACGCCCAAGATGACGTCCTCAAAAGTCTTGTTTTGTCCACAACTCAAAGATATTCAATTTACTGTCATAGAGGAGTAAAGAAACCAGAAAATATTCACATTCAAGAAGCTGGAAACAGAGAATTTTTACTCTTTTTTTTTCTTAAACAATTACTCAAACCGATTAATCGTTAATCAAAAAGTTGGTGATTAAATTAATAGTTGACAACTAATCAATTAATCGTTGCAGCTCTAGTTCATTTACAGTAGTATTTTTCTCCTGTTGATCAATGAGCACAGGGACAGTGCTCATCAAATAAACAGATGGAATGAAAAACGGTTATTTATCTGTCCAATAGTAGTATTCTGCCGTACTATGACCATTTTTTAAAAGACACATGTGCGTGAGTGTGTGTGTGTGTGTGTGTGTGTTTGTGTGTGTGTTGGCCTGTGTGTATGGGGTTAAGGCTGGGGCATGAAGCACCCTCATCTTGCTCACGCACACACACACACATGCAGTCATACACACACCGAGCCCCCCCACCAGGTGTACAAACAGACCTGCAGAAAGCTACTTAGAGAAGTTCCCTGCCTCCAATTAGCATTAATAGCACTTAAACCATGGGGGAAATGCATGGGGGTTTTGGTATGCTAATCAAAGGGCTAAAGAAGTGATCCCGGGATAAAAGAGAGCATGAAGAATAGGATGAGTGAAACAGAGATAGACAGGGAGGCAGAAGAGAGGGGATAAAGACGGATCAGACAGAAAGTGGTGGAAAAGAGCAAAGTCTTCAAAGGGCTTGTGGAGCAGCTCCACTTCAGGGTGGCCTGAATGCTGCTGCTTCCTGAGGGACGGTCCCTGGCCTTAACCAGCCTGTGAACAGTCCTCCTATCAGGGACTCTCTTATAGCTTTATTGACTAACAAGCCCGGGGTCATTTTGGTGTTAAAGAGATTGAGAGAAAATCAAGTTTTCCCCCTCACCTCCTTCAAACAATGAACTCCCCGCCTGATAGCGAACTTCCCCCGAGCACTTCAACAACAAAACTTCGCTATCGTTCAGTCATTTTTGATGACAGGCGGCCATTGTAAAAGCTGATTAAAAATACTCAACAATGGCCATTAAAGGGCCATTCTGCGTCCCTGTGTGTGCAGGTATACGTTGTTCCCCTTTCTGTTTTACCGCACCCTCCGTTGGCTCCGATAGAGATAACAAGTCTTAATGCAACAGCAAACAGTGGAATGGCGCTCCGGGGCCAAAGTGATTAATGTGTCCGATTAGCGAGCTCACAAACTTATCGGGGAAGGTAAACGGTCCGAGAGGGCGTGTGGGCTGGAGGCCGTCAGCTCATATCAGACCCTTATTGCCCGCCGCAAGACTAATTACACTAATTAATGGGCCAAGCTGATAACTCCAACTATTGTGTACCTGTATAGGAGGGGGAGCTGCACTTCAACGTATCCACACACACATATATACATACAGAGGTATATATATGCACAGTGCTGCCAGTGCCTTTAAATACATTGTACATCCAAGTTAAAAAAAAAAGTTTTAAAAAATTGAATTTGCTACGAAGTGAAAAGTGTCAAGAGAAAAGTTTGACCATCATCAGTGTTGGATAATGACACTGCTGATGAAATATCTGTCTTGGTCACTGGTGTTTACCGTTGTGTGTAAAGTTGACATAAGAAAACTGCTTCCCTTCTTGTTCCTCCATTCTTTTGTGTTGCTGACCACGCAGGCCGAGATGATACATGTGTGTGCGGTCGCACGTCGAGACCCTCTAGCACCCATCGAGAGCTCATTCATTCATGCTTGGTTTGGGGTTTAATGTTTGACTTGGCTGCTGACACATTACTCACATGTGTTTTCCGGGCCGGTGTCAGCTTGTTTGTCTTGCAACAGTAAAAACTGCCGAGGTGAGCACCGGCCCTCCCTGTAGTGTGTCACTCTGCCTCACCCAGCAGAGGGAGAGGCTGACGTGACATACATCACTGTACTATACAAGCTACTGTTTCTACACGAATAACACTTCAAATAAAAAGATTCAAAGGACAAAAAGCTGTGTATAAAAAGATTTTGTTGGTGGATCAGACTTACAACCTGCATCCGAGGACCAGACACTCAGTCCTGCTATGGATTGCTCCAGACTTCCTTTCCCCCACATTCTCTTATCTTCCCATCAAAAGCTATTACCTTGTTCTACATAATGGCAGATAACTGACAGACCAAACAGTGGGCTATTCAGGTGCTTAGTATTTAATGAGGGCAATATAAACTTGGGAATATAGGTAGGGCAGGAAGCCAAAGATAAAAGTCACAGTAGCAGTGATATTAGTTCAAGGGTGGTAAAGAGCATCGTGGGATGTTGGAGGGGCCGAGCTGGGATTGGCTAAAAAAGTCAGAAACTGTGGGTTTCGAATGACTCGCTGCCTCTGTGTTTGTTTGCCGTTGTCAGGGGAGGCTTGGCAAAACACAACACACACACATACAAGGATTCAAAAATACCAGCCAAATGCTATCAATAAAGCTGAATGTTTGCTTCAGTTTGTAGAGCTGGGAGGCTCGCAGGCACAACATTGGCATAGTGCAGTACAAACAGAGTGAAATGCCATCTCATGGCTGTCAGCCTGCTGGGGGTTCAGCTATGACATGTTCTGCCTTTAGCTGCTCTAAATGAAGACAAGAAGACACAGATGGCGTCCATATCATCCTCTCCGCGTTCGATTGTTTTTTAACAAAGCCTCCCTCTCAGTGGCATCATCTCAGACAAGAGGCAATGACACACGACAGTGGACGGTCTTCAGCTATTATCGCCACAATGGCCCCCCCTCATCATTTTCACAGGCTCTCTAGTAGTTAGAATGATGGATGCGCTGATGGTTGTAAAACAATGTTCCTGTTCAGTAGATCAGCCTGTAACGCTGGATCCTGAGCTCACACACTTTACAGTGGCTCGGACGCAGCGCTTTGACCAAACATTGTCGTTTAAGTGCGTCTGCGATGCTCCATAAATGGAGTCGCACGCCAACGCTCCAGTATGGCGCGGATGTTCACAGAGCCGAGAAACAAGAGGCCCGTTCACGTAGGACGCAAACAGCAGCGCTATAGGACTAATGTATGCACAGTCAAACACACAAATACACACGCAGAGAGGGTGACATCATTCGTAGAGGCCGTGTTGTGTGAAGAGTGTTGTTCACAGAACAAAGACGGCTACTGTATACAGGAGAGCCATCTGTGGGAGCACTTCCTATGAGCTCAAAACGGGTCTCGAGGAATCCTCCACGGCTCCGACAATTCTCTCATATGTACTTATTAGCAGTTATTGAGGAACTGGCGAGGAGCCATTCGTGACACTTTCTCTCTCATCTGAAGGGCAAAGTCATTCTGCCTGGCATCAGCTTTCAATCCTCCCCCTTCCTCTTTTCATGAACCTGTGAATGTTGTAGCTTTCCCCAGCAGCTTGTCCTTCGCAGTAGCTTTGGGAAATGTATGCTAACGTGCCAAAGTTGGTCCCAGGGTGCATCCCGAACAGTGAAGACACAACTGTTTACCTGTTCCTGCCTCCTCACTGGCCTCACCTCCTGACCCCTGGGCCACGCTCTGGCCTCCGCTTCTGTCCATGTCTAGACTTGACAAACACAGATACATGGGACTGGAGCCATGCCGTTGCCTCTAGCACCTTCCCATCGTTCTCTCTATATATATACACTTAAAGAGAGGGTCGGCTGAGCTTTGGAATAAATGGAAACCAGACTCGGTCAAAACCGAGTCTTGTTTCCATTTTTCCTACATTTCCATGCTATGTTACCCTTCCAAACATGTATGTAGTGTGTTTAATAACAGCTGTACCTCACCAGTACCCAGATGTTATGTACTGTATGTGTCTGTACCTTGGCTCCTCTCTCCCACTTTACAAACAGACCGCTGGGACAGCAGCCATCTTTCCTATTCCTGACTTTCTGTCTCTTTGCTTCCACCAACATCGCACAACTTCCACACCAACATCTCCCTGCTTTGAAATCACTCATGATTTGTCCATTGATGGAGTTGTACCGCTGGTCTGATGTCACTCAAAATCTCCCTCAAAGCCCATTCCCAGTAACCATGTTAAAGGCAGAATACATTCTTCCACTGCTCCCTCATTGTCCACTGCATTTCCTCCTGAAGCTGGGGTCCCGATTCAATTTTTGCATCGATCTCGTGCAAAAAAAGGGCAAAGAAATCAGATCAGAGGAGTACTAAAAGCTTTCCCCTAAATCAATCAAAATACATGAATACGTTACTGGTGCCTTAGTATGTTTTAGGGGATATTACCTTAGTTATGCCATTTCAAATAGGAAATCAAAAGTACCATAATGTATAGTAAAACTTACCATTATTTTCAGTCTAACGGCCATGCTGCAGGCAGCCTATGCAAAGATAATGACCTAATGGCTTGTTGCAGTCCCCATGGATTAAAAACAGGAGAAACTGTGTCTAAATAAATGATTGGTTTCTCATTAATAGACTCCCAGTACACTGGTTGAGAAAACTAGTACCCATACATGGGTTCCTGTGTGTGTGTGTGTGAGTCGTCCCGCAGCAGCCGACTGGCTCCAGGTCCAACTGTGACAAGGCCCGGGCAAATTCCTCACCTCGGTGCCCAAGTACTTAGACTTGTCACAGCCAACTTTGACAGACGACTTTTTGAAAGTAAAGAGATATGAGTTTTTACGGCTTGCAGCCTCTGCAGCGACACAGGGGGAAGAATTCATATGTTTATATGTGTGGGGACAGAGATGTATGTCTGCGAAACTGGATATCTATCTATCTATCTATCTATCTATCCATCCATCCATCTATCTATCTATCTATCTATCTATCTATCTATCTATCTATCTATCTATCTATCTATCTATCTATCTATCTATCTATCTATCTATCTAGCCATCCATCCATCCATCCATCCATCCATCCATATCATATCTTATCTGCCCTATAGTGTTACCTATGCTTATACCTGCCCTTTAGGGCTGTCCCCAATACCATTACCAATAATACCAATACAATTTTTTTGGCTTCGAAGCTTCGGTAAGAAATATTCAAAGGTATTCGAAGCTTCGGGACAGCGCCGCTGCCACACTACTGTACACACACACACACGCACCTCTACACATAAACAGCGATATCTGTCTGAGAATAACTAATAATAATTAATGTTGAATATCAAAAATGAATAATGTCATGGGATCATTCCTTATCTCATAGGCTATTTGGGGATTTATACATTATTATTACTTACTTATATATAAAAAAAGACAAAACGAAGCATTCGAGTAGTGATTTGGAGGTCGATTACCATGGCGACGGTCAAAGCTTCGAAGCTTCGAAGCATTCGGGTCAGCCCTACTGCCCTTGTATATTGTTTGGGGTCGTTACCTATGCTAATACATTCCCTTATATAGTGTTTAGGGGGCGTTACCTATGCTAATAATAAACAATCGGCCACACACCTCTAATTTATGATCAAGTGGGATTCATCATTCAGCACACCTGGGAGATTTGAGAGCAGATTTGGATGGTCAAGAACGTTTGGTGCATCTGGAGTTGACTTCTCTTATTTTTCCTCTTAACAGAAAATGAATATATATAATATAAGATAAATTTAGGAGAATGTTGCTGCATGAGGCCCATTACTACGTATGTAGATGAGTCACTTTGTGTTATCCAATCCTTAGTTCAACCTTGACAGCATGTCTCATTTTGTGACAACTTCTTATCCACCGCCGGACAACAGATGGAATTAACTTGCAGATTAAATGTTTGTGACTAGTATTGATTTATAGATTTGAACAAAAGTGAGCCGTGTGCGTGCATGAGTGTGTGTGTGTCAGTGAGGGTGTGTTCTGATGGCCTGCATTAAAAAGAGTAATAACCTCACAGATGGCGAGGGGCCGGTCCGGAGCGGGCTATGTGATGGAGAACAATCGTTGAGGCTTGATTGCTCAAGGAGCACAAGGCAGACCTGACAGGGGGAGGGGTATCAGTATACGTGTGTGTGTATGTGTGAAGTGGGAGGAGGGGGTTGTTTAAGTTTAACTAGGCCACTGCTACCCATTACAAGTCTGACAATGATGTGGTTTGTCGCGCGCGCAGAGTAGATCAAATCAAATTTCATATGCTGCTCCCGGGTTTCATCTATTTGATTCATCATCACCTCAAGTATGTGGAAATCATTTGTATTCTTCCACAGCAGCACATTCATTCCTCCCTGTGGAGAGATGATTCAGTATTATATGGATAGGTGCAAAAGTCAGCCGGTGTAAAAGGACAATAAATCCACCTGTCACTTATGCAAAGTGATGTAAATGGGGTCCCTGATTAAGACACAGAGTCATTTAAAAAACAGCGACTGGCAGAACCTTGACACATGCACTCTCTCGCACACACACACTCAGTTTTACACATGTATGCACACACACACAATCTCAAGCTTACACTAAAAGCCACTCACACATACGCTCTGATAGCTCTATGTATCTCAAGCCCACTCTCTCGCACACACACACACACACACACACACACACACACTAAAATCCCCCGCCGCCCCGCGCCTGCCACTAGAGCAGTTTATCAAGTAATTATTGTTTGATTACAGCGTTTCATTATCTGCACTGATTGAGTCACAACCGACGGCAAAGGTCAAGCGCCATTAACGCGCTGCTCCCGAAACATATTTCCACGCCGGCCGCGTGTTTGCCCTCCCTCTCCTCTGAAAGGGCTAATTGCAAATGCATTTGTTTGAGGAAGAGGAGAGGAGACCACCCGCTCCAGTCTCCCCCAAGTCCCACCGAGACGGAATATCAATGCTGCCCAAAGCGCGGCGACACACACACACACACACACATATGAAAAAACATACACATGGGAGCAGTTTGGGATCAAATCCAATCATACTTAACAACTGATACCCATCAAACACACATCCAACAGCTTTCATAAAACCATTTTGGACAATAAGAGGGTGATTGACTCCTTCTGATTTTACATATTAATAATGAGTCCTTATGGCCAGGATCTGGTCAGCGTATCACGTCAACATGTGATAGACGCTGTGGGTGAAAACTCAAGCCTTAGGGCAGGCCTGTATTCAATTACTTTTATTTAGAAGGGCCAGAGATGAAAAACAGTGAAGTGCCAAGGGGGCCGCACATTTACATTTCCTGTCTGATCTGCAAAGATAGGAATTTAAATGTGAAAACAATTCATCTTTTTAATCTTAGTAGATTATTGTTTTAATAAACACAATGTTGTATTTAACATCTTTTTTATTCAGTTTGACTCCTAAATCTCCACTGCTTAAACAGCCTGGGTTAAAACTTTTTAATAAAATAAATATTTCTGTGCTTAACAGGACATATCTAATGAGTGCTAATTAGCCTACTAATACACTGATGATTTTCTAATAATTAACAATGTAAACACCTATAAACTTAGAATGTTAGCAGGTTATTTAAATAAAAACACCATATCGCTTTTAACAGTCCGTAACAGCGTCAATAGTGTGAGTGGTAACGTTGATGAACGGGAATAAAGTCTCTAATTGGAAGAAATTATTGTTATTTTTACATACTTTTTCATATTTATAAATGATCAGAGGGCCGGATTGAGGTTGTTAGAGGGCCGGATCCGGCCCAGGGGCCACCAATGAATAGGCCTGCCTTAGAGTTTACTCTGTTTATGTTTATTCTGTCATTGTGTCGCTGTTCAGTGAAAACCATCTCTGAATTTTGTGATTTTTAATTTTTCAAATAAACTGAAGCATTAAGTCTTCCTTTATAATCTGAGAAAATTGTCTTCGGCTACATAAACCATTAAAAAGCCTATTAATCCTTCCAAAAATGTGTTGTAACAGCTGAAAAGTGCATTACTTAGCTCATGAGAAGTTGATGTTTTTGGAGTAACAGTAATCATGTGTTATTGTGTCTGTTATCATGTCATTACCTTTGCTGTATAAAATCCATAAGAAAAGAAATATGCATATGGGACTGAGATTGAATTCATTAAAATCCTCTCTATTACAGGCCAATCAATAACTGTTTTCTTGTGTTTGGTGGATGCAGCTCAACCTTTGAACATCATCACCTCCCACCTGCTGATAATGAACTTGAATGATTTGACCAAACTGCCCCTACCGTTCATGTGCGTATTGCATCTTGCGGACGCGTAGCATTCATTTCTGAGGAGTGCACAACCAACGCTCCAAACAAACCCAAGAAACGTCTTGGAAAAACTTCAGGACCTGATATCATTGCAGCAACGTCAGACAGTAGCAGAAAAATCAGAGAGCGGTGTCGTGTTGTAGACGTTAGCAGTGTGAACTCGTGGGTGTCAAACAAAGTTGTGTGTGATGTAAAACGGCTCCATACCTGGGTGGGAAAGAGATCTCCAGTTCGTGCAGCCGATCCTTGTACACCGACAGCTCTTTGTCATACTCTAAAAGCTGTGCAGAGAAAAAAAAGAATGGGAAAAAGGAGAGAGACAGAAATTCAAATTATTACTATTCTTTAACATTTTTTTTGATCAAGGGGAAAGTCATCAGAGCCTGAATGCTCTTTTTCAGCTCTGCTCTGCTTTACATTCATAAAGTTCACTCATCCTTCTCTAAAAAGTTTTCCACTGTAGCAGTTATAGGTCCTGCTGAGCAGGTTTCTGATCACGAATATGGTCCAAATGGTGTTTATTTAGGCTTCAAACTTAAGATTTCTCCTCTGAAAAATAAGTAGGTTTTCCCCAACAAACAGACACACGAGTGCCTGAAATGGGCCGGTACTCACTGGTACACTTCTAATTTTTGTCCACATGAGTACCCTTACTTTTCATTGTGTACCGCCACCTCCTGTTGAGTCTAGGTACGCAACGTTAAGCGTAGGAAATAAACGCTTAAGGTTATATTTGTGTACAATTTGATTTGTATAAATAGCTACATAAGAAGTCTTTATTAACCAAATAGTCTGCATTTATGTACAAACTGTGGAAATGTATGTCGTATGTTTTGAAATGCATACAAATATACATTAGAAGTGGGATATATTACTAAGATATGCGTATAAATATAAATATATCCCAGACACATGCGATGATCATGTCATGCAGCTGCTGAATTAGGGTACTGGCACCTTTTGCGGTCCAATTCAGGCACTGAGACACATGCCAAGAAAATTCAAGGACAATCTGAAGCCTCTTCTGCTTCAGACAGTTTAATTTGAAATCTGATATTAACTGAACCTGGAAGTAAATACTCTTCTATCATCAGGCCTCCGTCTCAGTGAGGAGTGGATGAGAAGAAGCCAAATGAGAGTTTAGGAGAGTAGATATTGTTTAGTTATCTATATGTTCCCCAAACTGGCAAAAATTGACATCAGTTGACCAGTTGTGTGTGTGTGTGTGTGTGTGTGTGTGTGTGTGTTACCAGCCCTGTCCTACTGGGGGTCTATCTCTCCACACTGACAGTGCATCCACACACTCTTCATCAATCATGTCTCCTCACCCAGCTGTACTCACTCACTAGAGTGTACACACACACGTCCCCCAATTTCCCCCCTTTCACAAAACCCATAAATCATTAGTGAAAAGTGCAATTAGCGGCTCCTTGTACACATTAATTATCTGGGAGATGAACAGGTAGCTCGGGCACCTGCATGACTGCCTCCCTGAGAGACTGACAGCGACGTTTCCCAGCAACCCCGGAGGACCTCGCGCCAGCCCCACCCCTTTTTCTTTCAGACAGGAAGACATGGAGACGAAGCCGAGACATGTTTGTTTCGTAGTAAATTGGGCTATTGTACATGTTTCAAACACCGGGCTACAATTATGGCCTGATGAAGACCTCATCCTAGACGGTGTGAGTCTGACAGCGGCTGTAGAGGCAGCTTGACGTTAATGACATTACATTGGTGTATTACATGCAGCAATATGTTGATGGCTACATGATGAAATATCAGCGGGGAGGACGCGATGCATATATTTGGAAGGACGTCCTCACAGAGTGGAGACATGGGAGGAGGGATGTTATTATATCAGCAGAAGGTAACTACAGTCTTCCATCTACACTGACATATTTATGTTGTGCATGTATGACCGTGTAAGCATTGTTTGTCTTCACAGCAAACGTCCAGTATGTGCCTCCGCGATGGCTCGCTGTGTTTGTGTGTATGTGTGATTATGTGTCAGTGGTGTAGAACAGTGGCCATTACTTGCAGGCGGAGGGGCCTCCCAGACGGAGTCTCGGTGGTTCAGGAGGGCAGATGTGCTGCATTCATCAAACTCACAGAGCCGGGGTCACAGGAGAGACTCACACACTGTGGATGAGGGATGGCTGAGCAGGGGATGCAACCCCACGCTCCACTGTACACCCCGTCTCACCATCCACCCACTGACACCTTCCTCTGGTCTGTCTGTCTGTGTGTGTGTGTGTGTGTGTGTGTGTGTGTTGCGGCCTGACAGATATTGGAGTTATGAAGCCGATCGCGATACTGATAATTGAGAGTTAAAAGAAATCTGATAATTCATTGTGACAATGAAACTTGTAAATAAAATACATATTTAAAAAAAAAAATTGATAATTGACTGTTTGTTAAGACCCAGACCCCCTTAGTTACTGTTGCTACGCCTGTCAAGTTTTCTGATAATAACAGTGGCAGATTTAACACTTGAAAATCGTACAAATTTTTAAACTGTTTTGTTATTGATTTCAGAAAGAGGTAATCAAAAGCAGGCTTTTTATGGCCTTTACACACTGGGGGCATGACAGATAAACAATATGAAAATGTGAAATACTCACATACGAATATTATATGTCCAGGGCTTTTATTGTGAAAAGTAAGAACGGAGGGGGGGGATTAATAAAGTTTGCTGCCTAGTTTGGAATAAACTAGAGCCTCCTGTTGTTGTTTCATAATTATAGGCGCAACTCAACCGGTTCTGCACTACGTGATCGGTTGATGCCTTTATTCACGGAGGCTCAGGAAATTGACCTCATTCCGGAAAAATGACACTTTTTCACAACGTAATATTTGTGTTCTGTGTGAAAGTATTCATAAAAAAAAAAAACAGTTCAAAAAAATATTGATGTGCAAAGTAATTGCACGAAAAAAAACGCTGCCGGTGTCTAACGGCCTTTAATTAGCCAGTGAACTTTGATTTTGCCGTCCGTAAAGACAACTGTCACCAGTAGAATTTATTAGCTGTAGCTAGCTAGCTAAATAAGCTAACTTTAGCTTCAAGTGCGGTTGAAACCGCTTTCTCTGGCTCAATGTTTCAAACTGACTCCTTTCAAAACGAGAACCCTGTAAATAAATTGATGGCTACGTACATGAAATTGTGCTAAAAGACTGAGGCTGCAGTCAAATAGTCCCAAAAATTGCGTCCTATGTCTTTTCCTAACCACTTTTCCTTGACCTTGATGGAAAACTTCATGAGGTCGAGGGAAGATGTAAAGGAGAATTCATGAGGACTTAGGAAAAGACAACTGCAGTGCAAAGAGAATCTGACGGTGGATATTATGAGTCTGCTGTGGTGCTGCCGCAAGGAGTTGTGGGACGACATTATCTCCTTTCCTTTTGTTAAGGATGGTCCAGTGTAGCATCTTCGACCAGCTCTTATCATGGCTGCCACTTAGATACTTCTGGGTCATTTCACTCAGTTAGGAAGCAAAAAAGACTTCGACCGCAGCCTGAGGCTAAAAAAAAGTCAGCATCCTCACCAGTGATGATCCATGTGGAGGACATTAAAGTAATAAAACAGCACTGTTCTTGTGAGATCAGACTTATTTCATTCATAGCATAACTCTGTTTGACTGCTTAGCTTACATACTTGGACACATGCTGTGAAATGCTGCTGGGTTTGGTTATTACTGGTGGTAGTAAGCTAGTTAGACGGACATTCTTTACACTTTTTACACTTGGTTTTGGAGAGGGTTAAAAAAAAAAAAAAAAAGCCACCATCCAAACTATTTATACAGAGTACTGCTCTTACTAGCCCCATGCACATCGCTTCAACATGTGGAGAAATCATCTCCAATCCTCTCCACTCCCTCCTACTGTACAAAACTGAAGCCAAAATATCCCGTTTGTGTAGCCGCGGTATCGA
This sequence comes from Sebastolobus alascanus, assembly GCA_916701645.2. Lineage (NCBI taxonomy): Eukaryota > Metazoa > Chordata > Actinopteri > Perciformes > Sebastidae > Sebastolobus > Sebastolobus alascanus. The sequence continues at coordinate 1,533,984 of CAKAOJ020000078.1, forward strand.
GGTCCCACCCACACACTTGCCCGAGCCAATCACGGCCGCAGTTTGTTAGTGTGAGCCACCTACAGTAGCTGCTTTAGCACCAAAAAACGACTGTGACCTTTCTTCTGTTTCATGGTTCCACCTGAAGCACCACAAACATTATCCCTCTTTTACTTTTACATGTTTAGAGTTGTACGCAAGCAGAAGATCGCTCCGTGCTCCTCCTGGTCAAAGTCACGGACGTGAGGGTACACGTCATGAAAGGCAAAAAAAATTCACGCTAGTCTTTCTGTCGGGACGTCGTGGGGCGTCCCAGATGCATTGTCGGCTGCTGGATCGGGCTATAATCAAGTACCCAGCATAAGAGTATATTTAGCAATACATGCTCATACTGGTATAATGGTGAATGCTCAAATCAATAATTGACCATTTTCTATGGGTGTATCATGTTGTTCACAGGTGTGATTGTGTTTGTTTGAGGTAAATCACCTCAGATTATGTGTGTGTGACAGTTTAAACAGGGGATGAGCAACATATGGCTGTGTGTATCTACAGAGTGTGCGCCTTAAGTGAATGTTGAGTAATTCATTCAGGTGAATAAAAAACCCCACGGCAACAAATTTCACACCACATTTCATCCCAGGTCAATTAAGCATAATGCTCTGTTGCTCTTCCAGGTCAGCGGTTTTTAAAAAAACAGCTTATATTGGTTCAAGGCCTCATGACATTATAAAGCCTGGAGTAGTTTGTCAACCAGAAATGACCTTGGGAGTTGTGGAGGAGGTGGTGCGAGATGATGCAGCTCCGGCAATATCGCAGAGGGAAAAAGATGAAGAAGTGTCTGGATAAAAACTACCCTGTCATGGGCTCAAATTTCTGACTTTGCTTGGACGATCAGCGCGCTCTTAAATCAGAGTGGCAGTGATAGTTAAGAGGCAGGAAGTTAAAAAAAGGGAATACGACGTCTTTGGCCCCCAACTGTCCCTCTCACTGTGCTGGCGGCTTGTCCACCACCTGTAATTGTGCTTTGATTTACGCGTTGTCAAATATCCCCTGTGACAACACCTGCTGCCATTAAAACCCATCAATAAATGTTGGGGTGAAAGGTCATTTAATTTGATTTTTACACCTCGCACTTGGCTTTCATTGCAGGGGCCATATTTTTCCTTCTTTTTATGGGATCTTCATTATTTTGTGTGGAAAAGCGATAAACTGTCACTTGCAGTAGGGGGGTGGCCGATTGGTGTTGAGAGGGACCGACCCAAACAAAACACTACAGAGCACTGCACCTCTGAACTCTCAGCTCCATGTTAATTAAACTATGTAGAGAGGAAGGAAATTAATCCAAAGTAAGGGCGCAGTTATGGCTTTTTGCCTCACTCAGAAGCTTTGTTAGAATAAATACGCAATGACTGTAAAAAACCAAGGCTGAACTTATTTCAGAAGAAATATGAACGGTAGTCAACGACAAGAGGTAAATATTTTTTGGATCCCGTTTGATTTGCGCCATGAATCACACATATGATGTTTGTCAATTTAAAAGATAATTTTGCAAGTCAAGAAAGTCACAGTTTGTCGTAGTATCATTTAGTTTTGTGTGAAACTGCTACTGTTACGTATTTTCACAGTATTATACTTCAACGGTTTTACAACTTTCTTGACTTGCAAAATTATGTTTTAAATTGACAAACATCATATGTGTGATTCATGGCGCAATTCAAACGGGATCAAAACATTTTTTGTCTCTTGCCGATGACTACCGTTCATATTTGGTCGTGTCTAGAAGGGAGGCCGAAATCTGATTTGAGATCTGCAAAAACTCTTGCGAAACTCGCTGCCCGATGACCTATCCTAAACTTAACTATTCAAGGTCAACGCCTAACCTTAACTATTCGAGGTCAATGCCTAACCTTAACAGTTTCGTGAGAGTTTCCCCAGTTTGCGGTCTCCCTTCCAGCCACTACCTTCATATTTTTTTCCGAAATAAGGTCCCATGGTGGTCCAACGGAAGGGGCGGGACTTCGCCTCTCTATAACAGTAAATAAGGCCTGTATGCTATCTATTCTGATAAGGCTAGGTAAGCAGTCAATACTTTCCTGAACCATTCAAAATAGAGGCGAGCTAAACAAAGAAACAACCAGGGACCCAATACAGCATCAGTTTATATAAACCCTATAAGGTCCGGTTTCATTCAGCCTGGCTTCTGTATTACCACTTAAGAGCTTCTGACGGGTAAAAAATGAATAAAACTTTAAGCTGGAGCGGCATTTGTTCTTTATTCTTTTATGTCCTCTCATGTTGAAAACGTCTCCGGGCTTTTGAGTAATGCCGAGGACGACGCCGCCAGCATGACAAGGAGAGGCAGGCCAGACAGAAAGGTTCATCACTTACTACAGCGAGTACACAAACGCACCCTCCTTCTCCTGGTCCCCCCCATCTGCCGACACCACACTGATAAAGTTACAATAAAGAGATACTGAAACAAAATCAATGGGGACGGAGGAGGGAGACGGCCCCGCGGGTGTGTGCTCCAGGAGAGGAAGAAACTGTGCCGATGCACAGCACAAACGTGCACGATACGCATGCGTTCACACACACACACACACACACACACACACACATCATGCTCCTCCCATCTCTCCACCGGAGCAAGGCCCCGCGGTGCCCCTTGACGCCACGAGCGCCTGGAAAATTTAATCTTCCCAAATACTCATCAGGGCTCTCCATCGTCCCGCCGTGACAGCGCCGGGGATAATTAATTATACAATTTCGATGGGAATATCGACTAAACAAACCTATTAATCATAGCAAAAGTCAATAGGCATGGACACATTCAATCATGTCCCGGCCAATGATTACTCCTCTCAAAATACAATAATTATTTTCAAGAGCTGCCTCGAATTAAATTTCTGTCAAGCTGGTACAAGTCTTGCAGTTGATGAAGGATGCAATGGATTTTTTTTTTCTCTCTCCCCTTCCCCAGTGGAGGAGTGTGAGGAGGGACATTTATCCTTTTGGAAAGGTAGTTTGTTTTATAAGGATCATAACATGGTGTGTTTAACTAGACCATGACCATCAGATTATCTCTGATGCCCCCATTATGTCATCCATCTTGTCAGGCTTGGTGAGGAGGAGGAGAGGGAGGGAGAGGGAGGGAGGAAGTCAGCCTCCTACAGCTACTGTTACACACTTCCTACACATTTCTGCTTATCAGATTCAATGAATGTCCAACAGTACAGTGTGTAGGGTCAATATCTGCCAGCATCATGCCAGAGGTCTTTCAAATTCCATCTTTGGTTAAACAGCTGAATGACGTCCCTTCCTGCTGTTTTGGTGAACTAACTTCCAGTTGGTAGGACAAACAGATAGACTTTAAAGAGGTTGGTTAAGTTATTCCATATCCGATGTGAGGGTCCGAGGACAGAGGGTGTCGTAAGTTGTACACATTATAAGCCCCCTGAGGCAAATTTGTGATTTGTGATATTGGGCTACATAATTATAATTGAACTGAACTTGTTCACACAAATTAAATTGTGTGTCCAAGCGTTACTAAACCCACAGAGACATGCTGAATTTTGGGTAAGCAGTATGTAAAGACCGGTCGCACAAAAAGGGGTGAGAATGACACGCTAATGCCCAAGGCAAAATTGTGTAATAAGAACGCCATTCTTGCTTTATTAGGCGTGTCATTTTCATGCCATGTAGTCTGTACTGACTGCAATGTAAATACATCCGTGTCAATATGCTACGCTCAGTTAGTGACGTAGAATAAAAATCAGTTATGGCGGGCAGGAGGGGAGGTGGATGGGTCCAACAAACACAGAACTTTCAATCAAGATCAAAACTAGTGTTTGTTTTGTAGTAACTTACATTAATGATGTTTGTGACGCGTTTTTTGTACTGATGTTATGTTGTTTCCGTATGTATTTTACTTTGTTTACCTACCTATTTCAAGCCCAACCGTGATGTTTTTTCTAAACGTAACTAAGAGGTTTTGTTGCCTAAACCTAAGTGAGTGGTTTTGTTGCCCCCTGCTGGTGCTGCGCCTTCATACATGCGAGGCAAGACATGACACTGACACACTATCCTCTGGTGGACAGGCGGGTCTATTACACACTTCGGCGTGATATCGGGTCGGTATGTAACTTCAGTGCAGTGCTAGAAAAGTTGAGCAAAAGTTGATACAGAGCACAGTGAAATGATCCCTAAATTTAAAGAAACCTGAAGGAGAAGAAGTATTGGGAGTAAATTCCACTACCTTTCACGATTTCTATGACTACACAAGCATAAAGCAGAGCAACGCTGAAAAATGAGGAATGTCAATCAATCAGATTTAGGCCTTTACAGATAAAAATACTCAGTGACCCAGTCTAATCCAGGGGCACACAAACAAGTACAGACAAAAGTAAATATAGCATTTTCATAAATTGGTAGATGCATGCTATAAAAAGAAATGTGTCATATTACATATAAACCACCATCATTTAACATAATAATTTAACAAACTTCAATAATAAATGTTGCTCGAAAACACAATTTCCTTGGAATCAAAAATTTGTGAAACGATAACAAGATATCGTCCTGATACAACTCCAATTAGAGTTCATAAATTTTACTGCTGTTATGTTTTAACATTATGTGACCAACAACATAAATAGTCCAGTCCATTCTGTTGATGTGTGTGTGCGTCCTTCATGGGGTTTTTAACAAGGTCCAACTTAATGTAATATACAGCCATATAAAAGTGGAAGTGTGTACTGGGTGTTCTTCTTCTGCAGACGTTTAACACTCACCTCATCTACACTCAGTCTCATATAAAAGTTATTCCAAAGACATTTGGCCCCACAGTAGAGACAAAGAGAGTGTGTGTTGTGATGCGAGGGCATCAACTAAAACATCTGCATGACTGAGGTCAGCAGCTGCAGCAATGCTTATTTACCTTAACACTACCCTTTCTGTACCTTCTATCCAAATATAGAAAGCCCTCAAATCAAATTTTGTAGCAGCAATTAAAGTTTTGGCTTTCTTTTGTGAGCTGTGCCTTTCACAGATAATCAATTTGAAATGTAGTAAATGGCAGCTGTTGTTACTATAAAGTGGAAAAAGAGCGTCTATACATTTGATGAAGTGAATTTAATTTGGAATATACAACTGGAAGTGGAGAAATGAGAGAGTAGATGGATATATAAAAGAATTAAGAAGCAAAGGGGTGACTTACTGAGGTCCCATTGTTTTCCCGGAAAACGTCCTGGTTGACATAATTAAAAAGCTTCTTTTCAAGTTGAAGAACAACCTGAATCAGTGGCGAGAGAGAGAAACGGAGCTCTGATTAATGCCAATACTAATGTGAACTGCACTTTGTAATTAGAGCACTAATGAACAGCACAGCACTGTTAATTCTACACGTGTCTCGCCGAGGCATCACACCACTTTACACCGCGTGTTAACACAACCTGTAATAACTCAGGTTGAGGTATATGACAAATATAGGACTAGAAAATAATTAGTATTTGAAGGTTTAATTACAAGTCGACAAGTGCAATATTCCCTTTTCAACATGAAGTATAGATGCATCATCATATTCCTATTAAGGCCTCACACCAGGAATTTGGACGCCAAATCAGTTCAGTTCAAGGGAATCGCCACAATCAGTGGATTTGCACGGGGGGGTAATGTAAATCAACGCAAATCTTTCACGTCAAGTTCAATTTTGACACACAAATTCTCCCCAATAGGAAACTATTGTAGCTTATTAGCAGTGTTCACTTCTATTCAGCACTCCTCTGTTTAATAAAAAATACAGGATTTTTAGACCGCTATGAGACAGGAGTCGATGTGTGAACTTATTGTCCAGTTAGCGACTGAATTTTGAGACTTACTTCTCTGGTTTCTGGCTTTGAGAAACAGCAGCTCATGTTCACAAATACTGATTGGACTTTACTAGGCCAAATAACATATTGGAGTTCTTAATTTAAGTGGTGTTCCCCCTTAATTGCAGTATAGCTTACCTTTCGGTCATTGTCACTTTCTCTGAATATTAGCTTGTCGACTTCGTTGGTGTCGGCGGCTCTGACTGTCTGCATGGTGGCAGTGGAGCAGAGACTCTGGAGGGGAGAGAGGAAGAGAGGGAGTGAACACAAAGAAGAAGGAAAAGAATGTAAAACATCAAATCCTGGTAGGAAAACACGCCGGTTCATGAGAAAAAAGAATGTTACTAAAATGTAAACCATTTATGAATTCATATTTATTTTACTTTGTTACCCAGATGTTACTTTTACATTACTTATTGAAAGTGTAGCCACCCCCCACACCATCACACCAGCCCTGTCTCCTAAAAAGTAGGTTCCCATACAACTAAACTGCATTCTCAATTACGTTTGGAGAGAAACGTGTTTGTCACGGATTACGTTTGTCTTGAACGTATCCCAAATAGTCCGTGGATGGCCGCTGGACGTGTTAGTCCCCGTAGTAGCCATTTCATTATAGTGAGACCATTTTCTGAAACTTGATCTCACTGTATAAAATGACCTGTGGTGACCTCTAGGATAATCACAGCCTCATGAAACTTTACAGCCACAAACTAGAGACCTAGAGCATTCAGAGGATGGATGGCTTTCCTAGGTAGATTGACAATAAGGGGGTTTCTGAGTTTCCAGAACAGAAGTGCTCGCCATCCATTTGATACCAAATCACAGAATGGCTTTTTCTATGGTGTTTCTCAAGGTCTTGGTGTCTTAATGTGGTATTTTGGAGGGATTGTTAATAATTTTTATCAATTCTCGAGTGGTAAAAAATCTGGGTAACAAATAGTATCAACACCAAAATTGCTGCAACAATTTATGAGACATAATAGAGCATGGGAATGGCCATCATATACCTGTACTTATATCATAATGTTCTACGCCCTTATACACTTTCACAAGTTATTTTAATTGATTAATTAATTAACTAATTAATTATCTTTTATTTCTTATTAATGACTAGAATAACTTGACACACTATGTGACATATACTGTTGACTATTTATCTACCTCTGAACATCCCCGGTCCCCTATCCCTCTAAAAAAGAGGGTGGAATGGTAAGGGGTTAAAACTGCGACCATAATCCGGGAGAAAATACGTTTCCCCCTTCAAACATAACTGAGAATGCAGTTTAGTTGTATGGGAACGTAATTTTGTAGGAAACAGGGTTGATCACACGCACTTTGTACAGTAGTTTATAACGCTCTGAGAGTAAACTATTACAGCAGCCCTTGTACTCAACACCATGCACTGACTACACTGTGCCGCATTTGAATGATTTTTAAAGAACCGTCCCACCAACTACCACCTCACTGTCCCTTTTCTTTATCTGGGTCTATGTACTGACCCCATGGACTGTGTGCATGGTTAAATTCCCCTTTGTGGACTCTTTTAACAATTAGTTAAACATTCGACCATCTGTGTTTGAAGACAGTTGAATGAGGTAATCCCTCAGCCAGTGGTTCCCATACCACACGGCAGAGGCCGGGTGACCTGATTGAAATTCAAAGCACAGATTAGATAATCGGGTCAAGCCAATATAGCGGGCAGAAAAAGGCCCTTTAGACTGAAATGTCACAAATCAGTCCTGCTTCGGCCACGAAGAAACGGCACACCAGATTAGAACAAACACCGTGGCCTGAGAGAAAGTGGAACAACTCTCTGCAGCCCCCCCCCCCCTCCCCAACGATGCCTCAACCCCATTCCTCCGTGCTCACCCCCCCCCCCAAAAGCAACTTTCTAAAGCCCTAACAAATCGCTCCATCTTTCACTCATTTAGGCCATCCAAATGCAGGGTCAATATGGTCCCCTGGCAGCCAAATGCTAATGCGCTTAAGTGCGCTTAAGCAGCTTTGTGCAATGAATAGGCCAAAGAAGGAGCTAGTGAGAAGGGCAAGAGATACTTTCCCTGTCAAAAAGTCATTGTAGCCACAACTAGCAAAGACAACCACAGACAGTTTTTTGTCATCTCTGATTAGCACCAGATCATGTGGCATACATTCTGTTAAACAATTTTTTTATTAATTTCATATATAAGATACAAACCTTTCGAGAAAGTGTAGTGAACACTGTGAGTTTGAAATATTAAAAAACATCCTTTTTCAAAAGGACATTAATGTTTTCGGATTCTACGAGCATCGGGGTCTTGTAATTCTTCCAAGCGAGCCCCCTTCTGCCGTCTGCTTTGCAAATCCAAAACTCAGTCAAGCAGAAATCCCTGGCCACTTCACAGCTAATACTGAGGCCAGAAGCTCACACTGCCTACTGGCACAATAAGCATCAATATCCAACGGACAGAAATACCCCCTCCATTCATGTTCAAATGATTTTGATAATCCGGTACACAGGGCTTGGATCAAAACACGGTCATCACTAAACATGAATATGTCCTCTACATTTGGCAGCGGTAACAGCATATATACAGAATAGGTTTCTACCTGGAGAAGAGTGGGGTGACATCATTCTCAGTGAGATAATTGAACCACAGGTTTTGTATTCATGTTAGCCTATAACTTGTGCCAAGAGTGTCACTGCAAGGAAGACTCAATTAAGAAAAAAAAAAAAGACAATTAGCTAATGCTGCCGTTTCTTGTGGAGAAAAGTGTCTTTCCTCAGAACAATTACATTCCAGGGTGAGTTAAACTATTTCAGCTTCAGGGAAACTAATGATTCCAACTGCAGATTTTTGTCCCGTTGCAAGAGTGACAAAGAAGCTGAAGACACTTGATTTATTTAACTGTGTAGGATCTGGCGGTATCTAGCAGTGAGGTGAGGAGATTACAACCAACCGAAGCCTCTCCCATGTGCCAAGCGTGTTGGAGCGCTACAATGGCCGACGTGAAAACGCAAAAGGCCCTCTATGGAGCCAGTTGTTGCAAGAGTAGAGCGATTAGAGTGTGTGTATACGTGGGAAGTGAGTGGTGAAGCAAGAGAGAGAGAGAGCGGCGGCGACGGGAGCGAGTCACGTCATCGACTCCGGCCCAAGTAGGAAAAGTTAACAGTGTTTGGTTTGTCCGTTCTGGGCTACTGTTACTGTTACTGTAACATGGCGGTGCAACATGGCGGACTCCGTGGAGAGAGGACCCGCTCTCTATGTAGATATAAACGGCTCATTCTAAGGTAACAAAAACACAACGATTCTTATTATCAGGTGATTATACACTAAAGAAAACAAACTTTATACTCATAACATTATACTCCATTTCTGCCAATAAATCCCCCTAATTGTTACACACTGTTCCTTTAAGATGTGTTTTACATACACTCTAACTGGACAGGATAAAGCTGTTTCCTTTCAATTATATTTTAAACAAACTAAAGATAACGAGTGCAGCAGATCACCGCCACTGGTGCGGCCAGTGCTTTGGACGTCCTGGGCTGCTGGACTGACGCATAGCGGACATGTGCCTGATTGATCCATTCATCAGCTCATTGACCGACCAATCCGTGTGTCAGTGCAGTTGGTGGCGGCTGATTGCACCCGATTGATCACAGCTCCCCTACTGTCGTCCTTTGTGAAAAACATCCCCCTCATCCAGCACACACACACAGCCTCCGAGCCTCGCTCATCCCAGTGGCTCCGTCATAAGATTCACCAAGATGGGGAAAATGAGAACCCCATGCTGTCACTTAGGACCATATCAATGCAGTGGTGTCTCCTTCCTACTGCCAGCAGAGCCCAGGTGCTTGTGCAAAATCTCTTTTCCCTTCAAAGCTCCTGAACACATAACACATAGACGTGCTCTCACTGACCCCGCTAAATGATATTACTATAATTCATTTGGCTGCGATTGGCTCCTTATTCAATACGTGACAATTAGTCATGGGATGGAGAGGGGGAAACCAAGCGATGGGAAAATACTGTGAGGAAAAGCAGCTGTAGTCCAGGGGACAGTGAGGATGTCTTCAATCCTCTGGGCTGTTTAGCTGATCCTGCAAAGTGACTTGGCATCACATCTCTGCATTATGGGTCAGAGGTCAACACTGAGTGTTTGCAGAGGGCCAGAGGCCGGGGGGCTGGGACGAGGGGTTGCCGAGGAAGGCGCTGCCTTTGTGCATCAATGGAGGATAATCTCATGACTGTCGAAGGAGGAAGCGGCTGTTTAAAGGAGCTCTCTATTCCAGCTGCTCTCCTTAGAAGAGAGGTTAAAGCAATCTGTCCCACTTCAGAGACCAAAGACACACACACACATTCAGGCCTTCTGTCTCTGGTGCTGCCAACAGATGGAGGCGAGCCGCTGTGCCCAACTTAAACACTAAGAAACCCACACATAACACTATGGCATCCCTGACAATGCATATCACACACAGGGGAGTTTTACATGTCAGCATTTAGAAAAGAAACAGACTAATGGGAAGAAAAAGAACATTAAATTACACTGACAATAAATATCTAATATACTAAAAACAATAAAACCTTCTCTGCTCATTCTTGTTTCTGGGCACCAAGCTGGTTAATAGATGAAAAGGAGGTAACATTAAAAAGAAAAGGCTGGCGGCTATTCTATATTTTTCTTATTGTCAACAATTTCACGAAAAAAACAAAACCAACATGTGTTTGTCCGTCTCTCTGTGGCACTCAGCTCCAAGCCTATTGGTTTACACGGAAGATGTAAATCTTTAAAAACATCTCATAACAGTCGGGCACTATGGAAGTTTTTTGGCCTCTTTATTCAAATGGCAATACACGAGTAAATAGTGCATTCGTCGGGGACTATTTACAGCTGCAGATTAATACACATTTGGTGCTCTAGTGAGTATTTCCAGCAGCAGGACGGTGAATGTGGGATTGAGTCAAAATAAACTGCAGTGTGTTCATGGTAATGAAGGAACATGTCACCCAGAGCAACTGTGTGGCTCATTGATGTGTTTTTAATAGTTTTTGGACAACAATGGAGCTCTACGGCACAGAGGAATAAGACATATCAGGCTTTATATACACAGGAAATACTTGTTAGTAGGATCCTTTAAAGATTTATTTGTGTACTTGCAACTCCTTTTTCAGTATATTATGCAGTATATTTTAGAGTTAGACCGATAGGACGTTTTACAAACAATCGTTCTCAGCGGAACTTGGCTCCGATAGTGGATGACGGCTGCACAGCCGCCACCAGTCACGTGGGGACGTACATCACCGTTTTGCATGAAGGCTCCATACATGAAGTCAAAGTAGAGGGGGAGAAAAATGTTATCTTTCGAATATATAACGCAACACCATCAGCTCTTTGTCCCAGATACAAGACAGGCAGACAGGGAGGAAAATAAATCATTCACTTCGCATTTTGTTATTTTAACTTGCTGTACCAATTTGGCGTTCTCACTTCCAAATAATCCAGCCACGTAACCATCCATGAAATGAAATTTCAAACCAACATTATGGTTTGCAAGAGTGGCATTTAACAATGTACGAGAAGTAATCCTGGCCACTCATACTGTAAGCCACAGAATAGCGCATTGGCCATTGCAAATAAATAGTACATTTTCAAATGATGTCATCTACCAAATCACATTTCAGGATATTCTCTTACGAATTATTAAATTCTGAGTGACGAAGTTATTAAAAACGGCGTATGCAAAAGTAGCTGACTAGGCTGCTGCAGAAGTAAAGAAGATATCGGCTTTTTCCTGCTCCAAACTATCGTTATTATATCGGCCTTTAAAAATCCACTATCGGTTGACTTCTAGTATACTTCATTATAGTGTGTGATTTATAACACTTGGCAACTCCTTTAAACCACGATCCACATTTGAGATTCTGTTTGACTTAATATCTAATGGCTGATATGTATTTGCTTTATGACTTTGTCAATACTGACTCTGATGAAGACACAGTAGTGTTGAAATGTTAGTCTGTGTCAGTACAGTTTGTATTTGTAATACAATCAGAATCACAAGTGTGAACAAGTAGCAGAGATTTGTGACCTAACAGGGTGCCAGCCAGTGGACTCCTAACTCCTCCGGGGTTTATGTTCCTCCCTCACACCGATCCCATGCAATGATTCACACTAAACTGTCATTCCACCGATATAATAATCCATTGAGTGCATTGAGAACTCGGTGATTAAAGCTCAATTAGGTAGAGAGGGTATGAGACTGTGTGCAGAGAGAGACAGAGGATGAGTGGACAATGAGCTAACTATTCATTCTTCATTACCAGAGGCAGGGGACAGGGGCTCCCCTTTGTGTCAGCAGGGGCCGTGGCATTGTCAGAAGGCGCCATTATTTTCTCGCTGCCACGCAAAGCGGTGCTGCCAGCTGAGTTAAGGTGTGCCAGCGGGGCTGGCAGGTTCAGCGCGAATTGCTTAGCACTCCGATCACTTTTCTTCCGTTCGCCACCGTTCATCACGCCCTTCCCGCATGCGTGATTGCGACATCTGCCCGAGCCGGGTAGAAGGGGGCATCCAAAGAAGGCAACAACAAATTCGGCCTCCTGCTTTCCTGCCAGCTATTACGCGGGAAAGCCAGTAAATCAGCTGTGACCCTCCCCACCCGATCTGACTGGACACAAGCCAGAGTTATCCACTCCTCTCTCTCCCTGTGGCTGGCTAATTTAATGCCTCCAAACACTGTGGATTCATCATTGACACACACACAGCAGCAGCAGCAGCAGCGTGGGGATTCAACATGGACGAGAGGTGAGAGTGGACACATTATCACCCGCAAAGTTAGCCTGCGTGTGACCCGCTGGTCAACAGTTGACCCTAGTAAACCTGGCCTGCGTCACCCCGACTCACACACAAACCCTCACCCCTTCCCATGAACTGCTGTGTGAGAGCTGACACTGAGGGTTTGATGGCAGTGTGTGCGTCGTAGGGGGTCTCCTAACCTGCCACGCCCTCGCCAAAAAAGGAGCTTGGAGAGGTAAGAGGGCGTGCAAGGTAGTGATAATGTGCCCTATTTATCTTGTGCATTATAACATCTGGGAAACTTCTCTAAAAACAATGGCGCGCATTGAGGGCTGCCATTCTGGCTTTACCTTCACAAACCGGCCAAAAGCATTTGTCCCCTCGCAATGGATAATGGACAGGCCACAAATCATTCAGGACAACAGGACGGAGGGGTGTGTGTGTGAGAGAGAGAAACTGAATGTATGTGTATGTTTTGTGTGTGTGAGTGTGTGTGTGTGTGTGTGTGTGTGTGTGTGTGTGTGTGTGTTCCCCCCTGGTATTTAACTTCTCTGCTGGCCCATTCTGCAGGGCCCCGCAGGACAAATTGCCCTGCATGGTTGTCTTTGAGAGGCAGTGCAGCGCGCAGAGAAAGGGACAGGGCTGAAACACAGGGAACAGGCCTATAAAAATTCATCACTTTGACCCTGGCGACCTCCCACTACTGGGGGGTTGCACAGACACACACACACACAGAGATGCACAAGCACGCCCCAGCCCACCCACCCACCCAAACTCAGAGCTGGACGCAAATGTTCAGAAATCTAACAAACATTTGAAGTAAAGATTCATACTAATACACTAAACAAGACAAGTTGAGCCACAGAACTGTACTAAGCCTCCTGATCTCTTTCTCTCACACATGCACACAAGCAGACACAATGGCTATGGAAAAAGCCTTCCACACAGGAAAAGGCCACCAGATGCTTCATTGTGACCGTGTCTGTGTAAAGTAGTGGCAGTAAAAGGAGGGTGGGCTCTCCTGAGGCGTATTAGTCCCAGTAAGAGGAGGACATTGTCTCAGGCCGGGCTCTTGACACATTACTGCCACCTGTACAAAGAAAACCTAATGAGAGATTTAATCTAAAGAAACCTCCCTCCCCTGCCACTTTTAGTCAGCACTTTTGAAACCAACCGCGGCAGATGTCTGCAAGACTGTTTAACGCAGCGGCTTCTCTCAACCTCTCAATAAGGCCATGCATGCTTAAATTGCTCAATAGCCACCTTAATGTGGCATTCATTTGAATGTTGTTAGCTGCGGTTGTTGTGGTTCCAAAAAGGGGGGGTTTGTGATCCGAAGGCCAGCAGCGCGACGGCCATTCATGTTTTCTTTTTAACGCCTCCGACTTAAAAAGAGCATTTATCCCGTTAATGAGGAAACAAACTCACATCCAACCGCGAAAGCAATCACTGTAGCACATTTAAACATGGCCAAGAGAAGAGCTATTGATACGGAGTATAAACACTTAGTAAGCACCTGAAAACACTGCACCCTCATTTAATCTACCTATTCCACCGTAGCTGTAGCTGGGAATCAATTAGAGGAAACAGACAGTGAGGTAATTTGTCGTTGCTGAGTCAATTACAGAATATTGAAGACCCAATCAGTGATTGGTGATTAGTGATGGTCCAATAGGAACGCTGTCGACTTCATTACTCTGGTATTCGATAGAGATCAGGACCTAACAATTAATGAAAGTCTAATGCTGTACCTTTTAAAGAGAGCTGGAGCTTGGTTAGCACCATCAACAAGACTACAAAAATGCAACTTCATTAGATAAGATCCAATCAATGAATACATGATTGTAATATAACTGGGGCTGTCAAAGTTAAAGTTTAAATTCCTTTTAACGCCACCAATTTCTTTAATGCAGAAACGCAACTTCCAATTTTTCCGTTGTAACGGGCTCTAGCTCGTTTTAAAGCTACAGTGAAGATACTGGTATCATATGAAACTAGAAAAAAACATGTCATACTAGCTTGTCGTGAAGGAGAATAAATAATGCTCCAAACTTACGCTAAATTTTGGCGAGGAAAAACTGGCATGGCCGTTTTCAAAGGGGTCCCTTGACCTCTGACCTCAAGATATGTGAATGAAAATGGGTTCTATGGGTACCTACGAGTCTCCCCTTTACAGACATGCCCACTTTGTGATAATCACATGCAGTTTGGGGCAAGTCATAGTCAAGTCAGCACACTGACACACTGACAGCTGTTGTTGCCTGTTGGGCTTCAGTTTGCCATGTTATGATTTGAGCATATTTTTTTATGCTAAATGCAGCACCTGTGAGGGTTTCTGGACAATATTTGTCATTGTTTTGTGTTGTTAACTGATTTCCAATAATAAATATATACATACATCCGCATAAAGCAGCATATTTGTCCACTCCCATGTTGATAAGAGTATTAAATACTTGAAAAATCTCCCTTTAAGGTACATTTTGAACAGATAAAAAATTTGATTAATTTGCGTATAACCGTGGACAATCATGCGATTAATCGCGATTAAACATTTTAATCGTTTGACAGCCCTAATTATAAATATATATTTATTTTTCTTCTCTGCAGCAACAGTTGAGCTACCAAAGCAGTTGACGGCTTTTTCAAGCAGGCGGCAGGTGACCAGCCATCTTGCTTCCAGGGTGCACTGGGAGGAGAAAACCCCGGCGAGGCACAAAACCCTCCTCACACACAAAGAACATTGATTCATTTGAAGCACCACCCTTTAATTTGTTTGCACCATTTCATCTAAATGATGTGCTTGTCCGCCAGGGTGAGAGAGAGAGAGAGAGAGAGAGAGAGAGAGAGAGAGAGAGAGAGAGAGAGAGAGAGAGAGAGAGAGAGAGAGAGAGAGAGAGAGAGAGGTGTAATTCAGCCAAGGAAAGGGGAAAGAGGAAGGTACAGAGGGGAGGGGGGGAGGAGGGGTCTTGACACCCCACCACAGGGCGCTAGGCAACCATCTAGTGGGTGGGCTTTGTGATACATTTTACCAATTTTTCATGCCCATCCCTCTTGATGTGACCCCACTCAGGGCCTTTTATGCCTCTGACAGCTCTGCGCAGGAAAACATGCTGCCGCTCTGATAGCATGAAATCGGGAACAAAGACCCCCAGGGAGAGGAGAAGGGGGCCACCGAGGCACGCTGTGCTCCGGTCCCGCCTGGCTCTGGACACAAACAGATGTTAGGCCAGCCCCGGCTCTCTCTGCCCCCTGAAAGAGGAGGCCCTGGCGGAGAAATGGGCCTGAAACGCATTGTTTTTGGGCCTCCTCTAAGACAAAAAGTGGAGCCACTCCTTCTGAAAGGGCCCCGGCAATATGGCCGTCACAGATAAATCACACAAGTGGGGGGGAGCGAGAGAAAGGCCCATGAATTCTCAATGTGGCCCTTAACAGGCCCTCTTAAATATGATGGGATATTTGTGCACGGATATGTATGGAGCCCAGCGACTTTTAATGTCAGAGGGCAGAGTTGTTTAATAGCCCATGGTGCCAACACCGGGTTTACAGCTGTGTTACAATGAGCCATCACTCTGCTGCTGACAGTAGAGATTCACACGGAGAAACCTGGAGGCCAAGTTGTTTAAATAATCCCAGCACTTCTACTGACTTCCTTAACAACAGCACAGCACTTTATCATGTTGTACTTTTCATTTTGCAAGCCAAATACAAATGTCAAACACCATGAGTTGCCTGATTTGAATAGTTCGACTAACCAACTTGTTGAGTGCTCTGTGAATTCAGCCATGTGCAGCCATTCTTACAGACTGCTTCTTTGCATATGCATTAGAACAAACGATAGCGATGGAGACGGTGTGCGTGCATGTTTGCGCACAGCCCCCTTTTAGGCAATGTGTGTTATCTTGGCGACCACTCCATCCTTCACAGAGAGAGAGAAAAAACAATTATTGTGCTCTGTGCTACAAAGGCCGAGGACTGCATTAGTCAAAAATAGACTGACATCATACAAGTTGGACACCAGGCACAAAGAGGTCTCTATCCCTCACAGTTTATGCCACATTTCATCTGGACTAAATAATAGCGTCGCTGTTAGCTGTTGCTGTTCCTCCTTGTGATTTCAAAGGCAGAAGACCAACCATCAATAAAGCAAAACATAAAGAGAGACTGAGACTGACTGAAAGTTGATTATTCATGATTTATAGAGAGATTACATTGTGTGGTGGATTAAATAAAAAAAGACATAGATTGAGTATTGAGTCCACTTAAATTTACAGACTGATCGGATTATTCACTGATTAGATTTTGAATATTTATATTGTTTGCATAATCCTGACGACCGCATCGTGGTTACTAATAAATGCAAGAAACAAAGAGACTTTATCTCCATCATTTTAAATCAACTGTAAATATTTTAAATTGCATTATATAAAACATTTTACTTTTCTTACATGAAATGTCTAATATCCTTACACTGATAGACGGCTCAGGGATATTTAGGGATGCATCATCCTACAAGATTAATTAAGATAAAAAGAAGTATATTGTCCATGTGTTTTTAATAAACTGCACATAATCTGCTTTAGAGAACCGATTCAGTACAGTAGTTTTTGTGAGAATGGAGTTTCTTGAAAGAGACTTAACATCTTGTGTCTTTTCTCTGGTAGTTTTTTTTCTCATCTTTTAAAGACAATTTAAAAATGATTTGATGTAAACCTGAAACAATTGTTGATCAACAGAAACTTAATCTGCAACAATTTTGATAATAAATTAATTGTTTTTAAGCAAAAATGCCAAAAATGCACTGGTTCCAGCTTCTGAAATATGGATATTTGCTTGTTTTCTTAGCTGTCTATTAGAGCTGCAACGATTAATCGAATAGTTGTCAACTATTAAATTAATCTGCAACTAGTTTGATAATCGATTAATCAGTTTGAGTAATTTTTTAAGAAAAAAAAACCCAGTCAAAATTCTCTGATTCCAGCTTCTTAAATGTGAATATTTTCTGGTTTCCTTACACCTCTATGACAGTAAACTGAATATCTTTGGGTTGCGGACAAAATGAGACATTTGAGGTAGTGTCAACATTTTCTGACATTTTATAGACCAAACAACTAATTAATTAATCGACAATGAAAATAATCGCTAGTTGCAGCCCTAGATAGAAGGCTCAGGGATATTTAGGGATGTATCATCTTACAAGACTACTAAGTTTATTGTCCATGCGTTTCTAATAAACTGCACATAATCTGCTTAACAGAACTGATTCAACAGGAGTTTTTTGTGAGAATGGAGCTCCTTGAAAGAGACTCAACATCTTATGTGGTTGTTTTTTTCCTGATCTTTTAAAGACAATTTATAAATGATTTGATGTAGAACTGAAGCAACTGACAATCAACAGAAACTTTTGATAATATAAAATATAATTTGTAAGTTTGTAAGCAAAACTGCCAAACAATGTACTGGTTCCAGCTCCTGAAATATGAATATTTGCTGGTTTTCTTAGTTTTCTATGGTAATAAACTGAATATCTTTGGATTTTTGATCGTTGGACAAAACAAACGAGTAATGTTAGAATGTCACCCTGGGGTTTGTAAAATTGTGATGGACACTCTCTTAACGATTAATTGGTTAATTGAGAAACTAATTAGCAGATTAATTGATAATGAAAATAATTATTAGTTGTGGCCCTAATTTGCTGACGTATGCTGTGGAGAACTAGGAGACATTTTCGGATAAAGAGGAAATAGCTAGAGAGGATGTTAAAGATGGTGCAGGACAAAACAGAGAAGAGAGGCAGAGGTTTGGGGTAAAGACAGAATGGAAAGATGACAGGACAAAGTAAAAGAAATAAATAACTGAAAGAATGAGTGAGGGAATGTTTTGGTAAGTGAGGTGAGAACTACAGGAAAATGTTTGTGTATTAAGGCGCAAGTTGTGTGTGAGTACTTTTATATTTTTGTTGGAGTATTCTGCAAATTTAAGACGTGGCTTTCAGCAATCTCACTACCCAATAATCAAAAAGAAAAAACAAAGAGCCCGATACAAATGCATCACAACACTTGGAGCTATAAGCACGGAGAGGACAGCGGCGGTGGTGGTGACCGATCGAGGGGTAACTCGGGTTACATCCCTGACCGGGGCCAACCCCAGGGGCCTACGAGGCAACGCGCCCTCCCAGGCCCTGATAGTGCCAGGCTCTGCCCTCATCCTTGGCTTGGTTTGTCACGCCATCCCACCGTTGGCATGGTGTTCCCAGCTGCCAGTCACAGCGGCCCCCCCCCGCCCTCCGAGTACACAATAGCAATAGCATGGCTGGCGCCGGGCTCAAACGGCCTGTTGTTAATGAGCAGCACCAACAGAAGCCACTGCTTGTTCTTCATTTGCCAGCGTTTTAATGATATGGACAGCGCTCCCATCAAAGCTGCATCGCTCAAGTTACGCCCTCATAGCTGAACTCTGTTTTCCCTCCGTGTCTTCAGCGCTGTATTCATTAGCGTCGAAGGCAAACAGAGAGCAGAGAGAGAGAACAGGCGCTGTTGTCTAGAGGGAATAGTCTCCCTCTATATCCAGATGGGTTATCATGGATATAATGGGCCCTCATTGTGATAGATTGGACTCTTCTAGCCAGATAATATGCCTTTATTGTGTTGTAAGGAAACATCTCCATTACAGGCTTCACCTGTGTGGCCATAAACAGGCGGGGGTCAAATAGTAGCTGTTTTAACCTGCAAGGTGGGAGGGGTTTACTGCATTACCACTATTAAGACAGTGTCAGGTGGGTTGTCTTTGAAAAGTATATTGATTTAGTAGGCTACATCAAACCATGTAAAGGATTTGTCAATGCAATTTGGCCGAGCAATAAAACTGTCATACACAAGAGCCTCCTCTCAGTAACTTCAGCCTTGCTAATGCTCCATATTTGACAATAAATTAACCCATTTGTGCCTGCAACTGAAATCGGCTAATCTAGTCTTTTGGCACATGGGAATACTGTGGGACTCCCATGTGCCCAAATACTAGATATTAGGGCTGTGTAATGGCAAGAATCTGGCGATACGATACGTATCGTGATACAGGGGTAACGATTCAATATATTGCGATACATGGCGATACTGTAAGCAAGGCAATATATTGCAATTTTTTAAAATCTAATTTTAAGGACAACCGTCTGCAGGAAATTTGTACTGCATTAAAAAAACTGCACGTTTTTTGCCCCAAACTGCATGCGATTATCATAAATCAATAAAAATATACGATACAGCATTTTGGAGAATCGATACAGTATCGCAAAATATAATATTGCAATACTCATGTGTGTGGATATTTTCTTACACCCCCTACTAAATATAGTATGATAAGAAAATGGCTGTATCTTAGAAACTACAAGGAGCACAATCGAGTATTTGTTAAAGATGTGCACACATATGTAGGGTAAACATCAATATGGAAAACATTTAATAAACTCAACGTTAGCGTTTTTCCTAATTTTTAAAAAATCCTGATTTTGACGATTAATAAAAGTGTGATATTCATGTGATCTAAAAATTTCAAAGTTGTACTGTTAGATATTTGCCCAAATAATATTTTTTCCTTATCATACTAAATATAGTCTTTGGGCACAAATTAACACAGTTAAAACACTGTCCTCAAGAATTATGACATAAAAACTGTCAAATTTAATGCAATAAGCTTCTCTTTTTAGTCCAAATCTGATTAAGTACATGAGGGCTGATGCGTATATGTGTGTGTGTGTGTATACATCTGTGACTCTGGGCGTAAATGCACGAGTGTATCTGGGAAACTGAGGGCAGCCAAGGAGGGTCGCAGTCCCCGGTGTCAGGGGTCCCACAGAACAGAGGCCCAATCAGTGCTGGCCCGCTGGTTAATGGATGGATGGCCCCCAAAATTAATTAGCCTGACTAATGTAGTGTACACTTAATTACACTGGCCGCCTTTTGATTTATAGCTGGCCAGATACGCACATGCTAGTCAAAGTCGGGCTAAAAAGGGAAAATTGTTTACCCTTTACTGGTGCAAATTATTTAGCCAGACTGGGTTCAGCAGCCAGGACAACGGCCATCAACTAATGTAATGAACTCATGTTGGGCAACACAAAGACTGTGGGTAACATGCACAGACGCATATTTAGAGTAAACTGTGACACCTATTAGATTATTAATAAAAGTTGACAGGATCAAGTCGATGATATTTCCTCCAAAATGCAAATTTAGCATCTATAAATAGATCATAAATGTGCAAAAATAGCAAAGCAATCCCCCCAGACCTTAATGTATAAAACATTGCACATACATAACACAAATTAAAAAAAAGATGGCATTCATGACAGAATTTATCTTCCATATGTCTCTAAAAAAAATAGCTTGCTTAATAATTCTGTCTGTGTTGTCATGGGCGTGTGCGTTGAGTAACTCCGCGGTGTGAGAAATGACTGATCTACCATGCTGGCCTGTCATTACTGAGCATTTTACAGCATTCATTAGGAGTGGGGCTAGTCTAGGGCCCCACCTTTAATTTCATGCTGCTCAAGCGAGAGAAAGGACACAGGACAAAGGAAGGAAGATTGATGCCTGGTCCGGCCCTCTGCACTACCTGCAGACGCAGACGGGGGGCGCTGGTCCAAACCTCTCTCCTCCAGTCAGCGAGAGGCCAGCGAGCCTAATGAAATCTGTCCATGTAGCAGCAGATCAGCCCCAATTAAAACAGCCCCACACCATGTCACAGGGACAGTAGATCAAGTCAGCAATTAACCTTCCCGCTGGCCTCTATCAATCCTTAAATTGGAGCAGGCCGGCCAGCAGCACACAATCTCTGCAGATATTAAATTTACATTCTATTAAGTTTAATTAGGAGGGATTTTAAATATACTAGGAGTCCAGGCACGGAGCCCTGAGCCTGTCATCGACACCGCTGATTCACGGCCGCCGGCCACCTCGGGGGACACGCACACACTCGCTCATACTGTACACCTCATACCACCCTCTGACTGAAGCACCAAGAAAAAGCTGTTTGCTGTAGGTGTGAACGGGTCAACAGGGGTTATGTGACCCGGCGTCATGACTGAGAGCTGCTCAGCTTCGGTCTGAAAGGCTGAACATGAGTTTCTATGATAACATATTTCAGAGGTTACTGTATTATTGTAACCTTTGTTGTTATTATAAACTTGATACATATTGGCAGTGACGATATGTCTGAATCACCTGTCTGATCCTGCAGCATTTCAGACTAGAGCTGCAACGATTAATTGATTAGTTGTCGACTACTAAATTAATCGCCAACTATTTTGATAATCGATTAATCGGTTTGAGGGATTTTTTAAGAAAAAAAGGTCAAAATTCTCTGATTCCAGCTTCTTAAATGTGAATATTTTCTGGTTTCTTTACTCCTCTATGACAGTAAACAGAATATTTTTGAGTTGTGGACAAATCAAGAGATTTGAGGACGTCATCTTGGGTTTTGGAAAACGCTTATCAACATTTTTCACCATTTTCTGAGATTTTATAGACCAAACAACTAATCGATTCATTGAGAAAATAATCGACAGATTAATCGACAATGAAAATAATGGTAAGTTGCAGCCCTGTTTCGGACCATTACCACCCGTTTCAACAGATTTGCTAATGTTTGCTCCTACTGTGATTCTGATCACTTATACCGGCAACAATGTTGTCTACTGTAAATCTGTCTGCCCCATCACACTGGTTAAAGTTACAATGAGACATGAACTAGAAACGAAGTTTATTAAATGCCTTTGAAAAACCACTGAAAACTCGACTTCAGTTTGAGGCAGTGGGAACTAAAAGTGTATTAAAATGACTCCTATTGCAGCAACTACAAACCAGATACTGGAGCGTCAGGCTTCAGAGCAGTAGTGACAAAGTTACGGTTTAAAACTCAACTACTAGTCTTAAAAAGGGAGACCAAGAAAGAGACGGAAGATGGAAGTGGGTGAGAAAGAGAGATCAAGAATAAGCTGAGCAGATTTAATCTTAATTGAGGCGCACAGTTTAATGGAAGGAAATGGATTTACATGCATGGTTGAGATCGATCAGCCTCTTAAATTTATGTTCAAAATTTATCCCACACCAGTCGCGTAGTGCTCACTGCCTGCTTCAATCTTCATTATAATCACCTGTCTGATCTTGTAGGATTTCGGACCATTACCACCCGTTTCAACAGATTCACTCTCCTACTCCTGCTTGCTCCCGCTGTGATTCTGATCACTTATACCCGCAACAATGTTGTCTACTGTAAATCTGTCTGCCCAGTCATGAAGTGGAAAAAAGGCTTATTAAATGTAATAAAAACAGAAAAATCAGCTTCAGCTTGAGGTACAAACCAGACACTGCAGTGACAGTGTTACTGTTTACCAATCAAAGTTGGATGGCATTTAATAATTTTGTTTATAAAAAACTTTCTGTAACCAATAATATCAGCGTCTTAAATTTATGTTTAAAATTTCATCCCACACCAATCGCATAGTGATCACTGCCCGCTTCCATCTTCATTAAAATAACGTTTACCGTCCCTAATGTGGGCCCTCCTTGAAAACTTGACAATACAAGTAGTGTCTTTTTTTATTGCAACAGGTCTGGGCCAACATGCATCGCATCTTTAGTCAGTTAAGTCACTGAGTGTGGCTTGAACGTGAGTGCTCTACGAGGGGTTAAAAGAGATCGCAGGCTGTGAAGTATCAGACAAAATCTTCAAAACCATTCCTTTGCGCTTTCCTGTTTTATCAGCACCGATGCAAAGCGTGATCAAGCCAAAGCCTGATCACACCCATGGGAGAGGAGAGAGGAGGTTGGTGGGGACTGGACCACCTCCAGGCTGCTCAGCCCTAGCATTAGTCTCCACGTGGCTGTGTCCTTTGTCTGCCAGTCAAAGGGCCGCTGAATGAGGGTCAATTGAAACCAATTCCCTCTGTCGGACACAATTAATGGGGTTGCCCGGACCGGGCAGGAGGGGGGCGGCCGCGGGCCTTTGGTTACTGATCCTGCCGCACAAGCATGCCAGGAATTTGCCACCTGGAATTCGCCCTGTGACAATAACAAACCAGCCCCCTTCCAAACCCACCTCCTTTTCTGTACACACATGGATACATCCCAAAATACCCGCCGTCCCATCCACCCACCCACCCACAAGGCAGGATGGGTGACAGGGGAGTGGCTAGCGGTTGTCCACAGTCTAGTCACCCACAATGGACCAGAGACAGAGAAGAAGAGGAGTGGTGTAGCGTGCAGCTGTAGAGAAATGTACTGGAGTATTTTCTGATCCAGTGACTCTCAAAGTGGGGCCTAGTGGGTGCCTGAGGGTTGTCCCTGGTGTTCAACAAATCAAAAAGGCAAGTGGTTTAAATATGCGGTTATTTCGTCCACTTAAAGGGATAGATAGTTGGGGTAGTTTGAAGTGGGGTTGTATGAGTTTCATATCCATAGTCAGTGTATTACGTACAGTAGATGACGGTCGGCACGCCCCCAGTTTGGAGAAACAGACAGCACAGACACCGGAGCAAAGCAATACAGTGCTGTGGACGGGGACGGCAAAAAAACATATTTTAGCCACCTAAAAGAAAGGCTCACCTAAAAAAATGTATTAAGTTTACGTGTACGCTTTATTTAGAATATTTTCCGTCGGCAAAATGGACTGAAAATGAAACGTATCTGTACTGTTTTTGTCATCTGAGCCCGCTGGATTTGGAGAGATAAGTTTCACTTTCAGTTCAGTTCCCCGTTGGAAAGGAGACGGAAAGGGCTGTCTGACGGCAAGATAAAGCGGTGAAATTATTCTAAATATAGCGTACACTTAAACTGATATCTATTTTTTTAGGTGGGCCTTTCTTTTAGGTGGCTAAAATATGTTTTTCTGCCGTCCCCGTCCACAGCAGTACATTGCATTGCTCCGGTGTCGGTGCTCCTGTCTGTTTCTCCAAGCTGGGAGCGTGCCGACTGTCATCTACTGTAAGTAATACACCTAGTATGGATAAGTACCTCATACAACCCCACTTCAAAACACTTGAACTATCCCTTTAATGCAGAAAAAGTGTCCATTCTTCTGCATAGCTGTTTTTGGGCCCTTTCCTATCGATTGAAAGTGGAGAGAGAACAGAAAAGCGAAAAAATGAGACTCGCAGACAGCGAGAATGAGCGCCGGCCTCTCTGTGTCTGAATCAATCTTCGGATAAGTATGGACGATCGATCCACCACCAGCCCCATCTACAGTTAAGCACTTCAGTGGATGTGCACTAATTGTCCTGTTGACATTAATTGTCATTAAAGGGCTTAAAACGGCCTCCCGGCTGTGAGTTACATCCCGCGCTGAGGTTGCAACCCATTTGTTTATTGGTGACATCACAGCTCTCTCTCTAACGCCACTAACGCAAAAGGTCGCTGTTAAATCAGACAGGTTGACCACTGCGTTTATACAGAGCAGTGTTCCCCTTCTAACAACGCATTTCACACAGATGACATCATCAGCCTTTTCTGTTGTCCCCATTAAATGGTCGGCAGGTTTGAGGAACCCTCATTAAGCTGGAGGGAAAATGTCTATGTGTGTGTGTGTGTGTGTGTGTGTGTGTGTGTGTGTGTGTGTGTGTGTGTGTGTGTGTGTGTGTGTGTGTGTGTGTGTGTGTGTGTGTGGTTTATGCCACAGCCCACAGCTCTAACTTCCTGAGGGGAAGTCTAAAAGGCCCCCCTGCATTGCTGTCACACCCCTTTAAATGGGGTGAATCAATCAGATTCATTTGGCCTAACAAATTGGTGTGTGTGTGTGTGTGTGTGTGTGTGTGTGTGTGTGTGTGTGTGTGTGTGTGTGTGTGTGTGTGTGTGTGTATTCGCTCTGGATGTGAATGTGTATGTGAATGGGGGCCAAGGTGCATAAGAAAGGAGCTGTGTGGATGGGGAGAGGGGGCAGCGATGGACACACACCGATGCAAGCCTAACACATCCCTGGAAAAGGGGTCACGACCCCTAACTGCACTCAAACAGCATTTCAGAGTGGTAGAGACATGGAGAGGGTGAGTGCTGACCTACCACAGAGCAACACGGAGACAAGACAGGAAACATGAGGGGAGAGTTATCTAGATTAGCTATACAGGCTCCAAATCATCTCATCTGACTGGGTGTGATTGGATGCTTCCCTTTCAGCTTAATGCGTCCATGTTGCCTGCCGGTATTGGCATTGAAAACACATCTTTCTTATAAAACCATGTAACATTTGATATACTAGTGCAGTGCTTATTCGGAGCATGTGCCCGTCCAGAACAGAAGCTTGGCTTAGCGTTGTCGAGAACCGCGGTATGGCTGCTTGTACCCGCCAAGTGTGAAGTTGATTGAATGAACAGTTCTCAAGATATGCGAAGGACAGTCATACAGTACATACATACACAGACAGATAATAAGATAATACTTCCTAGATAGATGATGCTGCTACAGCGCCAACTTTTGGTCAAATGGCGCCAAATTGGCAATGGTCACTCAGGCATCATATCTACACATGTCCACCAAATATGGTCCCAATAGCACAAAGCGTTCAGGAGATATGACACTTTATGTAATATAAGCCCTGCCCACAGCATTTGAGCTAACTTTGAGGGCCAGCTATAGCAAAACTGTATGGAACGGCAAAATTACCAAAAAGTAATTTTTCCCTGCTTGGTCCAGAGATGTTTTGTACCAAATTTGGTGACGATTGCTCAAAATTTGTAGGAGGAGTAGAAAAAATCTGATTTGGATAAACCTCAAAATGGCGGAAAATCAATCTAGACGCAAATAACTAAATTTGTCTGGACCCCCAAAATGCAGGGAAAATTTACTTTCTGAGACTTGCGGTTCATAAGTTACAGGCCAAAATGTAAAAAGTGTATTGTTATAGCGCCAGCATCTGGCCAAATTGTACCACATTCAACACTGCATGTCCTTGGGTCTCCAGCAATACACCCACCAAGTGTGAGGTCAATCATGAAAACGGTTCTCGAGATATGCCAGAAAGACATATATTCCTCGCTTTATAGATTTCAATGTGTAGAACACGGTGTCTATCATCACAACAATGCTGATAAGACATAAAACAGCCCATCATTGCTTTAAAATCAGTGTGGTGACCTAAATGTGTGCAAATGTTGACTCCTGAATAACCTCAGCGTTTGCACATCTGCTGATTCTGTACTTGGATTTATTGGCTCCACAGCATCGGAAGTTCACATGATCAGTCAGTTAATGTGACCCAATTACAGATCCCAAATCAAATCTACTGCCCAAACTTGGAGGCCATCAATCATTGCCCCTGTTGGACTGCTGATCCCACTTAGCTGATCGGTGATTTACTGCCCCCCTAGTGGCCGGATGACTAAACTACAGAAGGTTTCTTCTTCTGCGCCACACAGAGTGAAGTCCTTCCTAAGTCATTTGAGCAAAACCCGTCCATTCAGAAAGCCTTCCCTCCTCTTCCCTTCTCCTCTCAATGGGGCTCTGGTTGAAATGAACAATGCCCACACCTTGAACAGGCCCACTGATTCGAGGGCCATTGTGCCAGAGAGGAGGGAGAGAACGGCCAACAAGTGGCTCTCCCACTCTGTTATCATAGGACACCACTGTCTGCGGTGGGCCTTTATGGCTTGTTATGCCACTAACCCCCCCGCCCCCCCCTCATCTCATGCTGAATGACTGCGCTACCTTGGCTCTCACTGGCCTCATTTGCACCAAGAAAAGGAGGGGAGGAGGAGGAGGAGAGGAAGAAAGAGGGGAGGGAGAAGGAGAGGAAGGGAGAGAGAAAGAGCAGTGAATGGCACCATAACATAACAATGCACTTGGAGGCTCAGTTGGCAAACACAGCTGGGCCGGCAACAGTGAAGCGTTTAATGAGTCATAACTCTAGAGAGACAGTGGGCTCCTAAAACCACTTTTACTATACTGCAGTCTCTCTCTAATACACACAAGCACACACTTTATATTACTATGAATTTGATAGGTTAACCACATATGTATACTAGCATACGCAAATCTAAACAATTAACCTTCCATCACTAGTTTGGTGTATACAGAAGCACTCACCTCAATGACCTGCTTCGAGTCCAACCTGAAGTTAAAGTCCCCAAAGACAAAATATGGCAACTTCTCATGCCGCTGGTCCGTGATCCTGAAAAACAGTACAACCATTTGTTAGTGAGGATGCTTTGAAAAACCATCATAACCCCTGTGATGGACGGGTGCTGGCACCATTCCTCATAATCCCACCGTCTTGACGCACATTACCACTAGTTGTCAAAGACTTGTCATTTGATGATTCCCCTGACCTCAGGGTGTTTAGATCACGAAGGCCACAGCTCCACCTGGTGGTCTGAACACTTCCATTAGAAGATATTCACCTTTGTGGTCTGACATTTTTAGGTACATGAGTTTTACGGCATTCATCATTTACCACAGAGCACACAGGGTGGATGTAAGGATGGGGCAGATAGAGAACATGATAGCAACATGTAATCTGAAGGAACAGCAGGAGGACTATGATGAGGATTTACAGGTTTATAGGTGAGGAGGATATATAGGTGTTTAAACTGCTTGTAACCTTGAAAAGAAAAAACGTAACACCCCAGATCAAAATCAGACAGCTAAAAATGCAGCAACCATGTTGGAGGCTCAACCTGGAGTCCAACAATACCCCCCCTTCTTTTTCATAGACCCATTTTTGTCTTTTTTAGGGGGGTACAGGGGGTCTTTAGGGGGAGATAGCAGGTCAACAGTAGATGTCACATGGAAGTAGTGTACATCATCTGAAAGCTGAGAACCTTAAGATTAATTTCAGGTGCAGCTCAGCACTGTGTGTCAAGTTCTTCTAGTCATTAATCGGAAATTTAAAAAAAAAAAATTAAATTAAGTTGTGAAAGTGTATAAAGTCTTCAAACATTATGATGGAAGTATATGATGGTCATCACCATGCTCTATTATGTCTCATAAGTTGCTGCAGCAATTTTTGGGTTGATACTATTTATTAGAGAGATTTGGTGCTAAATTTAACCTTTGTTACCACTCGAGAATTGATAAAAATGATCAATAATCCCTCCAAAATACCACATTAAGACACCAAGACCTTGAGGAACACCATAGAAAAATTCATGCTGTGATTTGGTGTCAAAAACTTTTGACATTTGGAGATTTCTGCAAGAATTGCATTTTACGGCGATTGGATGGCGAGCACTTCTGTTGTGTTAACTGCTCAGAAACCCCCCTTATTGTCAATCTACCTAGGAAAGCCATCCATCCTCTAAATGTTCTAGGTCTGTAGTTTGTGGTTGTAAAGTTTCATGAGGCTGTGATTATCCTAGAGGTCACCACAGGTCATTTTATACAGTGAGGTCAAGATTCAAAAAATGGTCTCAATACAATGAAATGGCTACTACGAGGACTAACATCATCACACATGAATACAGTTGGGCTCATTGGATCCATAAGAGTCTCAGCTTTACAGTGATACCCAATTTATGAATTTCTAAGACTGTTTAGGGACCCCAGTATGCAGAAATATTCAAATACACTATTTTTAGAATAGGTGAAAATAACACATTTATACTGCATGCAAGAAACTGCATATGATTATCATAAAGTGGACATGTCTGTATTGCTGATTGTTTGTCTCTTCGGTTCAAATAATAATAAAGATTTTATCACAAAAAATTATACCATGTATTATGTATGTTTAACATGTGTGAATGTTTCTATGTGCAACTATACAAATGAATGAGTGAAGAGACTGAAACAGCTCAGAGATTCGAGTAAACACAGTTCAAACAGTTAATTCTCAGCTGACACCACAATTAAATCAATGAATCTTGATAATTTCCTTTAATAATCTGCTTTGATGGCACAGAAAATTCACTTTACTAAATTGATCAAAGGGAGAGCGAGGAGGCCCCAACCCCGAAGAGATGAATCCTGAAGATAAAACTCTCTATGTTAGTGACATGGTGGCAGCTGCCTCAGAAGAAAGATCAGATCAACTGGCTCTGTAGATTTGTTGGTGGGCTTATGGGTTTTAGACCGAGAGTCACAAACAGACTTGTACAGCTTGAAGGACTCCATCCACACGTGCTGCCGCCGGCTCTGCTTCACTATCTAAAGCGACTCGTGGTTGTGCTCTTCTGATGCCTCCCAAGGGTATTTTAATCTGGCACATTATATTGTCTCCTGTCTTGCAAATGTTTTTAATGTACTGTGTGCATTGCTTTTTAAAGCTGAGAGTATAGTGTCAGAGGATTCATAGAGTTTAGATCATCTCTGTCATGGACGACTTCCAAATCTCCACAACGTCGCCACAGCGCCAGCATTTACACTTTAAAAAAAACGCACCTAAGCGACATATAATTAACTCGTATGCCTCATCACCTACTTAAAAGTGTCTCTTGTACAGAGCAGGGATAGGGAATTAAGGTGGACG
Organism: Sebastolobus alascanus; assembly: GCA_916701645.2. Taxonomy (NCBI): domain Eukaryota; kingdom Metazoa; phylum Chordata; class Actinopteri; order Perciformes; family Sebastidae; genus Sebastolobus; species Sebastolobus alascanus. Next base: position 1,564,055 of record CAKAOJ020000078.1, read on the forward strand.
CAGCGCAGCCTCTTGTGTAATTAATGATTCAGGATGCTTGGCTCGCTATCTCCACTAACCGCGCGGATAAATCTCACCGTGGACTTCCCAGGCCCAGATAACAATATATTTATGGGGCCGTAAAGAGAGAAGAAGCCTCGTCTTAGTGGTGGGTCTCGGCTCTGGCCGGCTGTCGTAAAGCATGGCCACTTCTTCTCTACGAGGCTGAGGGAGGGAACGGCAGCGAGGCAAAGGTGACCGGAGTAAAGAGGCGGGGAACGCAGCTATTATATTAAATAGAGACTATGTAACTCTGACATCCCATTAGATTAAACAACGTCTTTCTACCCAATAGGATTTTCAAGAGGGGTCAACAGAAAGATTTAAAGTTTCATCTCCAAAATAACAACTAAAATGTTTAATGGTTATGATGGATGTAATTATTAATCTATATGATGGACATTCTTTCCTGCAGTTATGCAGGAGGGAATGAAGACTTCAAAATGAGTAATGGTAGCTGCAATTTGGGCTGCAACTAACAATTACTTTATCAAGTATTCAATTAACGGTTTGGTCTATAAAATATTAGGGGTGGGAATCACCAGAGGCCCCACGATACGATATATAAGTCACGAAACCATCTTATTGCGATTTTAAACATTTTGCGATATGCCGAGTACTGTGATAAGATATATAGCGATTTATTACCTTTTTTAAACTGCAAATTATTAGTTTGTCAACATCTGTTTTATCTAATAAGAGTTTTCACTCTGTTCATCTCAGAGTTTTCATTCACATATCTTGAGGTCAGAGGTCAAGGGACCCCTTTGAAAATGGCCATGGCAGTTTTTTCTCGCCAAAATTTAGCGTAACTTTGGAGCGTTATATAGCGTTCTTCCCGACAAGCTAACATGACATGGTTGGGAGCAATGGATTCTTGGCGGGACGTCAGATTGTTAAGAGGTTAATAGTTTATATAATAAAAGATTGATACTTGACGTCCGTGTATCGATACTATATTGCCACGCAAAATATTGTGATACTATGTTGTATCGATTTTTCCCTCCACCCCTATAAAATATAATAATACTTTAATAAAATAAACAGCCCCATGTACCAAGGCTAAGTCCTAACTGCAGCGGCCCGGGTTTGAATCCGCCTCATGGCCATTTGCTGCATATCGTCTCCTCTCTCTCCCCCTTTCAAGACTATCACTATCTCTATCAAATAAAAAAAAATATATATATATATCTTAAAAAAAAAAAAAAAAAATACATAAACAATTTGACATCTTCAAATCGCTTTTTTGTCCAACCAATAGTCCGAAGCCAAAAGAAATTCAGTTACTGTCATAGAAAAAGAAAAGCAGCAAATCATCACAATTGAGAATCTGGATCCAGTGAATCTTTGTCAATTTTTGCTGATCAACTAATGGATTTATTCATCATTTCAACTCTTCTCACAATACTAAAAGGCCTCTTGTTTGATGGCAATAGCGTCAAACATTATTGGCAAAGCAAATGACTAATGTGGTAACTTAAAAAGCTTGCAGTCAAGGTGGCGACAAATAGAAACAATGAGATGTTTGGGTTGCGCGTGCAAGAGAAATATTTATGCCTTGATGGACTCGAAAACAGACGGGTAGGTCTTGTAGATGTGTGTACGGATACATCTGAAACTGACTCACTACATATCCCTATGGATAAGATTAGAGCTGCAACAACCACTCAATCGATTAGTTGTCAACTATTAAATTAATCACCAACTATTTTGATAATCGATTAATCGGTTTGAGTATTTTTTTAAGAAAAAAATGTGAACATTTTCTGGTTTCTTTACTCCTCTATGAGAGTAAACTGAATATCTTTGAGTTGTGAACAAACAAGACATTTGAGGACGTCATCTTGAGCTTTGGGAAACACTGATCGACATTTTCTGACATTTTACAGACCAAACAACTAATTGATTAATCGAGAAAATAATCGACAGATTAATCGACTGTGAAAATAATCGTTAGTTGAAGTCCTAGATAAAATTCGGAACTAAATACTTTAACAAACTGTCCTAGTAACCACACGCTAACAGCAGCAGGAGCTCATTTACACACTCAAACTGGGGCTGATGTCATTAGTGACCTTACATCCTGGTGCTAAGAGACTCAGCTCTATTCAAACAGGGTTAGTGGTCAGTTTATCCTATTGGCTCCAACGGCGGGCAGTAAAACGGCTGCACACGGGCGTCAGTGCCGTTGTTATAGGCGTGGGAACTCCTGTATTCCTTGTGCTAACAGAGAATTTACCACGTCTGCTGCTGTGAGTGAAGAACATAAGCTCGGTTTCAGTCACCAATCTGTACACGTGCAGATCAGACAAAAAAAGATATGAGAATGACTTAAAAGATGAATGTGGAAGAAAAAAAAGAGTGAGAATGGAGTAAGAAAGTGTGTTTCCCCAGAGCGCGGAGGTCTTCCTCCTCTGTGTCCTGTAGCTTTATCCCGCTAACAGCCATGTCTAATACCCGCAGCCTGGCTGTTTTGTCTGCCGCTCCAAGGTATCAGCCACAGGTCAGAAGGTAACACTCTGTTTACACGATCATTTCCTAAAGCACTCATGGTGACCCGCTGGTGTGAAAGTTGACTTTTTTCGTGGCCTTTGTGGGGGGGAACGAAGAATTGCAACATTAGCTACAGCTACTGGGCGTGAAAGGAGCCTGAGGGTGGGGGGTCCCGAGCTTGGGGGGCCCCCCCCCCCCCCCCTCGCTGACCCTCACCCTCGGCGGGGGCCCCCATTAGCCTCGTCATCACAGTTCATTCAGGCAAACTGTAACAGTGTCAGTGACATTCTCCCACAAAGACGCACTCCTTTACACAGTCTATAAACATGCTTCTCCGGGCCAATTCATCGCGCCGTGACACCCCTGAAAGAGGCTCTTCACAGGGGCCGTTCTCACTGAGGTTTGGGCTTGGGCCTTCGTCAGGCCTTCCTAGGGGCCACACAAAGACTGGGGTCAGACGCTAATTTATAACATGGCCCCCGACTCTGCTCCCAGGCTCCTTAAACCACCAGCACAAAGCAACCACGGCACATTCTCTCTTTCTGATTCCACTTTTCTCTCACAAACAAACATGCAAAAAAAAAAAAAACACCTGTGCCCAAAACTCTGAAAATGCTCTTGCACCAAAGATAGCATCTCAATCTCACAGATAACACTCATGTATGCCACAATAACACATACAAAACCTGTCTGTGTATAAATCTTTCTCAGTCCATCCCTGACTCCTCTCCAGATTACACTCTGTGATTGACAGCCAAACTGAGCCGTAATAGACAGTCTATATGAGATTATGAGGGTGCAACGGGGGGCCATGTCATGATTATATTGACAAGATGACTTACCATAAGTTGGCCGTTCAGATTCGACTTTGCACACAATAGCTGGGCCGAGCGCAGTCACCCATTGTAAGTAAA